>CABFVZ010000025.1:117542-177940 GCA_902151445.1 Timema monikensis
GAAAGTGAGCAACCATTTAGGGGGAGGGGTGTAAACCTCCACCACACCTGTTCGGGAATCGAAACCCAACCTGCTTGTCACCGAGAAACAAGACTAAATGAGCTTTTACATTAATTTAATGCGTGTTGAGGATATACTAAATGAAATATCTCTCTCATTAATTATAAGGCTGTCATAAATATTAATTATAATTAATACATTTGACTTTGGTGGTCTTGATTTAACGTTATCGCCTCAGAACCTTATGTTCGTGAGTTCAAAACCATCCGGTGTTGACGGATTTTTGTTGAGCGATAAAAATCCATAGCACAACTTCTTACGGATGATAAGTAAAGCTATCGATTGTGGCATGTAAAATAACCCTGAAGGGTTTGTGAAAGTACCTTTCTTGGCAAAATTGGTAGGCCCTTTCACGCTCACTCGTAGAAATTCTTGTGTGCTGGTATAATAAGTCGGTTCAGAAAGATCACGTCAAATACCCCATATAAATAAATAACAATTAAAACTAGAGTTGATAAAATCGTGAGGCAACATCAAATGGAGGTGTGAAACTACACCCCCGTAAGTTGGTGTCAGCGGTGGGTGTCATAGCGGCATTGTGTGCGTGGGAGAGAGAGGTACTAGGTGAGCAGAAGCTATTTATAAGGTGAGTACTCTCATCTACGTGAATATAGGAACCTCTTCAACTCTTAGTCAACCCCTTTACACCCTATCTCCTCCCTCTTCACCAGTTTCTTTCACTAACACCACGCAAAGGCTTTAATTAGCTCAAACTTTGAATGGGCGCTTTCGTTCCTTCGTTTTACTGATTTAATCACCGTGCCACTTAAGTGTGATTACTATATGGACGATTGATATATATCTATACATATAATACTTCTTGTTGAATCCTGATGGAAGTATTATGAATATATTCCTTTTTATCACTTTAACAGAACGTTAACCAAGGGTATATATATTTCATGATGAGCTATTGGGTAGCTTAAGAAAATACACCCTTAGCACTTCTCTTCAGGATTTAAACCCTAGAATATCCAAAAAGTAGCAATCCGGTCTATTCTGGAAGTGACGCCTCAGAACATGCAACCAATAATGCAGTTAAAAATAATATTTCTCAATTCCATGTGGGTAGTATGAGGAAGGTAAAAAAAACTCAATGGTATCAGCCCACAAGTGAGCTATACCGGCTGAGTGGCCACCTCATGTTGGTAAAGATAGTGTCAACATTTCCGGATAGAGGGTATCATGTGGTCAACTTAACGATCCTTGAGGCCAATAGTCTCATTTTTCTAGACCAGAGTCTTTACTTCATTATTAAAGTAGCTCCTCATTTTTACTCACGACGCTGAGTAATCGACTACGTTCCAGATCCACCGATTCATAGAATATCTGTAAGCACCGGGGACCGAACCCTGGAGCTCTGTATCGATAGCCAGGAACTCTGACCACTAGAGCACAGAGGTGGTAATGAGGATGGTAATCAAGGGATAACGTCAATCAGACCAGATATACGGCCAATATTATCATCGCAATTATTATAATTTTGTATTAATTTGTTGTCAGTATCTTAGCTACCTACAAACAAGGTCAAGACTTTAAAGCTCATTTAAATGACAACAGTTTTTAAATGTATAGAAATTTACATGAAAGGAGTGAATGGTTATTCGAATGAGCTTCATTGTCTTGGATATCTGCACAGTCGAAAAAATATTCCTTTGGTGAAATTGGGGCCTACTCTTTTACGATGATGAATTAACTGTTTGAGGCCTTGATAGGTTCTATATTATAGAATATTATAGAGCTAGCTTATAGCTCATGTGCTGATATAATCATTCACTTAATAAATTATATGTTGAGCGCCCCAAAATTAAAATAAATAATATTAATTTATACGTTAAATACATGAGTTATCCACAAAACATTGGAATTATTATTTGATACGGGTATGATACCACTTACTGATATAAATTTAAATATGATTGAAAAAGATTCCTGTCAACGAGATTGTTCTCAGGTTCCACTCCCGTATACATAACAGGTTTAATTATTGAATTTTTACTTTCTCGCTATCTTACAGGTAAAGAAAATATTGTGATCGTCAAAAAATTCGAACTCAAGATTTTGGTGAATCTTGGCGTTTTATGACCCCCCCGAATCCGAACAAGTGTTTTTTGAATTTCCGTCTTTCTGTCTGTACCTCCAACTAGAGCCTAAACTATTTTACCGATTGGAATAAGACTTGGTATATAGGGTTTTCTTAGGTTTACCCCGATGAAATTTTGGAATTGGATATTCAACACTAAAATTAAGGGTAGTTTCATTAAGGGTGGAAAGAGAAAAATCGATTTTATCAAAATCGGGTTTAACGATTTTGATTAAATTTCATTTATAAGCTTTGACCGATATTACAAACCAAATGGCTACTCTCAACTTTCCGTCAAAATGAATTTAAGGGTTCCGGTCTGATGCGTAGATTATAATTTTTATTCTATCTCCGTAAGTCTTTGAGATATGAAATTACTTATCATTGCGTACATGTGGATCTAGTTATAACAAACATATTTTACTTGAAATTATACTACTATAAAACCACACGGCTCACTCACTGACATTAATGTTTACCCATTTTCAGATGATCTAAAACATTGAAATTTGGCAAACTTATAACATCTAGCCTATAAGCGACGAGAACATTCCAAAGTTGTTGAAAAAAAAAATTTTAACCCAAAATGAAATTTCAAAATGGTGGTACAACTTTAAAGTCAGTTCGGACCCTTCTTTGGCGGTCTCTTGTGGCCAAACTGTAAGACCTATCAAAAAACGACTAGAATTACATTAGTTTACATTCACTTTCAAAGAAAATCCAACGGGATTTTGGAGGCGGAGCCCCCAACGGGCAAAGTGAGTATATTCCCAGAAAACCAAAATTTTTAAAGCTGTACACAACTTTGCCAACACTTTAAGGTAAAGTATTACGACCGTCAAAAATAAACTAGCCCGCGATGTTGATGGATGTCGACGTTTCATGAACCACCGAACCCTAAAAAGTGAGTTTGCAAATCCGTCTGTTTAACCCTAAAATTAATAGCAGTTTACTAGAGGGTGAAAAGAGAATTTCCATTTTCTCAAAATTGGCTCTCTCTCATCTCTCATTTTAGACTTAATAGTCAATAATTACCTATTTAATTGCTAAAAATGTATAAAAGATCAATTTAATAGCAGTGCAATAATCATAATATATCTTCTAGTAAAATGACGAAAATTTTAACAGGAAATCAAAATTTTAATTCGAAATAATGACCCTTGGGGACCCAATATCGATATTTGGTATTTAATCAAATATACAAATGAAGACGTTAATGCTTTAAAAATAAAACTATGAAATTTATAATCATGAATAAAAAATGTTTTATGTATGTCTAGCGCAATTTGGTCTCGGGTTTGCTAGTGTATACTATATTACGAATTTTGAGTAAATATCTCCATTTCTAAAAAAAACAGAGCGAGAAAATTCGTGTGGAGTTCCGTACCATTTATTTTAAAAAGCGTTTATAGTCACATAATATAGTCTTAATGATAAGGGCATTTCAAATTCACACGACCTATTATAGAAAATGAAGGGGCAAATCTCACTTAATTATCCCTGCCAGTATTCAATGATAATCAAATTAAACGTAGGTGCATTGTTACCTTATTGTTCCTGTTGATCAATGGTCGTCTTCATGGATTTGGATACTTTTCTTGTTATTCTCTGTAAATTAGTCGACTTAGTAGGCTTAAAATAAATTTTCATTACTAAATGTCCTATTTTCATTCCATGTGAAATTTATAAAGAATATTTTTCGAAACTGAGCAATAAAATAACTTTAATGATCTAATGATCGCATTTTTATAATTTGATTTGGTATTGGCAGGTTAAGGGTAGCAACACCGGGGTACGTACCTCCCTCACCTTTTGATTTTTGGTAGATATACAGAAATAATATAAATTCCTTCTAGCTAAAAAGAACGCAACCAAAACATATAAATTCGGGTTTTCCATCGACTATAGAGCTACTTTATGGCTAGTTGAAATTGTAAAGGGAGTTCTTGATAGAGAAATCTGAAAAAGTCTATACGCCAAGGGAATCTTACATATTGAAGTCTGTCTCTCCAAACCTTACTACTTAAACTGCAGAGCGATCTTTTAGTTTATTGAATAAATTTAAAATCTACTTGAGATAATATTTTTTCAGGAAAGACTCAATAGTTTGGCCAAGTTCTGTATAAATAAACATAATGAGATAATCTCTGAACAGGTTCTAAATACATTAATCAAAAATCATCCGGCAAAAATGAAATTAGAATTTATCTAAACTTGTTTTCTTTCTTTCATCTCAAAGAACTGGATATTAAGTAAAGTAATAACATTTTATAATAAAAAAATTATAAATAATTATCTATCAGCCAATTCACAAACGCTTTTATATAACCTTTCTTTATACATATTTAAAAAAATTTAAAGGCTGTAAGTTGGCAATACAATTATTTGTGTTATAGTTCCCCTCCTGTCATTTTTTTTCTGGATCCGTCACTGTATGGTGTTACCTTTTAAACATAATTGTATTACTCTAATAAGATACTTAAACATATCAATCATAGTGTGGTAACATCAATGTTATTAAGTTGGGGTCCATATACCATTAAAATGTTTGGAATATTATTATTCATACAACAGGAAATATCACTAACTCTGCCTTAAAATATGAGCGAAGAATGACCCTGGACACGGGTTGATTCCTGGATAGCTCTGTGGTTTAGAACATTGGCGTATTAAGCCAAAGGTCCCGGGTTCGATTCCCGTCTCAAGGTGTCATGTTTAAATTTTCAGAATTACTAACTTATCTGGTTTTATATTTTATTTATGCATGCGTCTCATTATACAATCAAGAAGCAGTGAAATTAAATATGTATATACTTTATTATTATAAATAATTGGCTTAGCTATGGCTAGAGATTATGACGCATGCATGGTTGATTATCTATCAGATGAGAACGAATAGATATTTAATTTCATTCTAATTCAAAATAAATATTTCTCTCGAGGACTATCAAATGAAATCTAGATGTTTCCATTCGCATTCCTAGACACTTAGAGATGGGAAAGCGATCCTCAGACCTACACTGGGCATGAACCAACTTACTATTATCCACAGTGGTGACTGAGAAGATAAACGCGTCTGACTCTCAATGAGTTTGGACGTCGTTCATGGAGATATTGGAGTTCGAATACCAATGACGTTCACCAGTGATAAACTGTCCACTTTTTATTTTCCCATTCGCTCTCCAAGCTTATTCACGTGCAATTCTTCTGAGCTGCACTCCTCATTGTTAACCTTTAGATTAGCTTGACTTTCTTCTACTTTATTGGCCCTCTAATTCAAAACTTCGACTGCACAAGGATTCAAACCAGATAATTTCAATGTCTGAAAGTCAGCGCTGTCGACCAAAGTTAAGGCCCTTAAAACTGGATGATTCGTCTGCCCTAATAAAAGGGTGGTTTTAGTTGGGATCATGTTCCTAGGTTCCATAAGTTAGCGGTCACGTGACTCGTAAGAGAATGGTAAAAGGGATAGGAGGGGGAGAAGGTTATCTCTATGACGTCAGAGTCTTAATAGCACTGGGCCTTGTGCCGCTTCTTTGTCGTAAGATTATTATCTCTTTGTTCTTAAAGCGGCAGCCGCTGTCTGAATCAGAGCTGCCACATGCAATTAACTCATTTCTGAAAATGCTGGAAGTGAAGGCGAGTGCCTACCGCAAGTAGATTTCAGGCAACCCATTTTAAATGGTGGTCGTATTCTTTCCTTAATTATAAAAAGCGTCCTTAATAATTAATATTTTGATATTAAAAAAGATCTATTTCTAATTTTGTCTTAAAGATGGCTTTTTTTTCTACGTCAATTTCAAATGAATCTAACTATACTTTCATGTTTAAATCGTCCTTTTAAGGATCCAATCATGTACTTTTAAAAATAATTATTTATTTGGAAAACTTAAAATGGACAATGCACTCTCTTAACTTATTTAAGCATAAGGCATAAAATAGCTTACTTCTAGAACGTTGACCACAAAAATTCCCCAAACCCGAAATTCACCAATGATCTGTTTTCAGCAATAGTGGGAAGTGAACCCAAGATTCTGATCTCAGAGGGCAGACACTCTAAAACTTGAGATACGCTTTGGGCCTACCTAAATTAAAATGTGTGATGTGTATCAGTTTTGAAACAGCACACGTTTCAATTAACTACATTTATATTAATCAATTTTAATCAACGTATTCCCCCCTCCCTATTATTAGATAAAGGAGAGAGCCGTCATTTATTGTAAATTATCTTCTTTCATTAAATATTTTTAATGATGCTGATTTGCTATCCTGATTTAATGGTAAACAAATTTTTATTCCAATTAAAACGTTTTATTTATATATGATTTGATATTTAATGTTTAGTTTAAACAAAACTATATAAAAACCAAACTTATGGATTAAGTAGTAATTTTAAAATTCTTTTATCTCAATATATATTTTTATCATCACAACTCTTATAGCTCGTTCATGCTATATACATATTAAATAATTACACTAATGTTTTAGCGTTGAGGAAGGGAGAATTTATAAGAAGTGTACTCTCATTTTCATGGCGGGAAAGTGGAAAACCATTTAGGAAAATCAACCTCAGTCCACCCGACTGGGATTAGAGATCATATTTCGTCGTCATTGGAAGTCTAGCTTATTGCGAGAATGAAGCCTTAGAGTTTAGATCAAAGGCTCCCAAACTGGGATCCGTGAAATAAATATTGATTTTTAAGCTACTTTTTATTTATATTTCTATATCATATACATAAATTTAGTTTTCACAATTTGCTTAAAAAATTATATTTTTCAATGGATGCCCGACTAAACATATATTTTCTTTTATTTATATGTAATGGATTACGTAGGATTCTAGAAATGTGTGAGTATATTTTTAATTTCCTCTCGTACAGTGGGTAATATTAGGGTATGGTAAAAGGGGGAGAGGGTGCACAGCGAGTTATATTATTATTAGCTCCAGGGGGTTCACGATGTGTAAAAGATGTACACCAAAGCCTTAGACCATTCTACCATGGAAGCGTATTTTATTTTAATTTTATAATTCAATGTTTAAGGGAACTCAGATTTTAACATGTATTTTAAAAATGAATTCGTAAATAAACATTTTAAATAAAATTAGGTTTTTATTTACACATTTAAGAAGGCCTATTTGTTAATCTGTTCAATATTATTCGTAGTTATTCAACATATGCTTAATTAATTTTAATGTCTCAATGATTTATTCAGGATAATAGAATAAGTATCTTATTAAGTTTATTAATAGTGTTCCTGTAACCAAATTATTTAAATAATTAAATTATAAAAAATGTATTTATAAAACATTTTTTAATACTTTTTATCACAATGAAAATTATTCCACACATTGATGTTTTCAAAACATACAACTAATTTATATAATCTAATTTAAATAACATTTAACAATATTGTATGATTAATTGAAAGACGTTCCATGTTAATAATAAAGCCCTACACTTTGACTAGAATTTGATAATTAGTAACTTGTTTTTGAAATAATAAACATTTAATACATGACCACTTGTGAGCTATGCAATATTATGTAACCTAACCAAAGTCAATGAATTGCGCGCACTTGTAATCGTTATTATAATGGTCAATTTTCATAAAAAGAGATTTTTAATGAATAGAAACACATTTTTTGGCAGTCAACATTGGAAACGTATCCATATTATAATAATAATAATTATTATTATTTATTATTATTTTTATTATAATAATAATTATTATTATTATATAGATATTGAAGCTTCTTTTTCAGCACAGCATTTTACTTATTTATTTAGCACCGCATCTTATTACCCATTTGGGATATACGCCTAAGTACTAATTAAGCTAGATTTAGGAATAGGGAAGGTTGAGTACAAAGGAAATGAACCCACATTTGCGTGGAGGGAGAGGGAACACCATTTAGGAAAATCCCCCCTAGTTAAACCTAACGAGATTCTAATCTTTGTCTCCCCGTCCATGGAAGTATAGCTCATCACGAAACCAGTGCATTAGCTAACTTACGACACCGAGGCGGGTAATATAGCATTTTACTACCTGTTCGGGTTATACGCCTATTGACGATATTTTTGAGAATTGACAGCTGTAAGTAGATAACATAATTCTACATATGAAAATGTGAAATTATAAGTCGTTACTTTTCTAGCTACTTATAATTTTTTATGAAAATTGGACCCTACTTTATATAGCAATACCACATGTTTATTTGTTGAGTCTTGGAAATAAAAAATAAAGACAAATATATCTCGCATATTGACTTCGAGCCCAAATACTTCAATTGACAGAGAGACAGGTCTAAGGTCAACGGTCAAAGCTACATTTTTTAAACACATAATACTAGTACGGTTTTACCCACTTCGGTGGCCGCATAAACTAACGTACTGCTCTCGTGTTAGACTAGACTGCCAAAGATGTGGATATCAGGGTTCGAACCGTGTCGGGTGCATTGAGAGTAGTATTTATTAAATGGTTCCACTCTACCTCCACGTGAATAATGGTGCACTTCCTCTTAATTCAAATATTCTAATCTCTTACACATTAATGTAATTAGTACATAAGTGTATAATCCAAACGGGTAGTAAGACGTGGTTAAAAAAATGGTACCGTTCGTCTCTGAAGGAGAAAATTAGTATAAATTAAATTATATTTTATAAAATATGCTATCACCCAAAATGTATAATATCAATAAATAATATAGCGCTAGGATACTTTCTAAATTGGACCACTTTAATAACGTTCAAGCCCACTCGACTTTTTTATTTTACGAGACTACACTTAATAGAATGATATGCGATATACTAAAACAGCAGCTTTATCCGAGGTGAATTTAATATGATTACCGTATGACCCAAATATCACTAGCTAATGTTTAACTGGATTTCTTTTATAACAAATTTTGAATAAAATATATGAGTTAACAAATTAAAATAATTAAATAACTATTTTAATGTTTGATAATATAAGGAATGCACAAAATGTTTCGTATTTTATGTTTGATTAATTTTTAGGTACTTAAGATGGGTTGGTAGGAAAGGTGAAATAAGGGCAATGTTTTTGTAGTTTTTATATCAAAATAAATCAAATATTGCTTCAATCCAAATATAGAGTTTAGTTTTCTACACATGGTGTCATCAACATCTCTTTAATATATGTAAAAAAATTCCTGGAATTTAATCACACCTTTTTATTTTCATTTAAAAAATTTATTTTCTGAAGTGACTGAGCTTAAGAGTTGGGCTATATTTTATGAATTAATTTGAACTAAAAATGAAAGATTCTTGTTTATTTATGACAGCATGGAAAGATTTTTCAGGTATAATTAAAGCATGTTTCTTTTTTCTTCTGAAAGACTTGAATTACTATGAACCGAATGCAACAAATTATTTCGTAAAATAATTTCAGCTCAACCATTATGACAACACACTTTCACACCTACCGCTTACCTTTTGTCTGAAAAAACACAGTATTATATTTAATGCGCACAAGTATGTGTGGAAATATTTGACATTTAAATAACAATGAAGAGTGAAAATAAAATCTTGACATGGTCCTAAAATAAAATAAAAACAAGGTAGAAAACGTGTTCATAACTATCATTTATTGCAGCAACGTTGAAATTTTATGTTGCTGTTTGATGATAAAATATGGATTTATCAAAATGTATCACTATCTCGTGGTGTTTTTATATGTCAATAAGCACATCGTTTACAGTCGCGTATGAAAAGTAGGGCCTTTTTATTTGTTTCAAATAAATTTTACAAATCATTGTAAAGTTTAATGCTTTTACCACCTAATATAAATAAATTATTGCAATCGTGAAAATGTTCGATCTGGTGATTATGACGTTAAGTTAGCCCCTAAACTATAATAAGTGGATCTTACAAATATGTTTGTCTGGACGCATACGAACTCGTCTCCATTAAGAGTGCTTGGGAATACAAGTTACCAGGTGTTTTCCCCCATGTTGTTGTACTAACTTGGCCCCGACTGTTGTGGTGTTGCACTAAGGATAGATGTAAATGTTTTCTCAAAGTGAATGAAAGACGTCAATTGATTTATTATACAACATAGCACAATCCTAGCCTATCATAACTGAATTTAAACTAGCCTAGCCTAGCCTAACCCAAACTAATCCAACCTAACCTAAACTAACCTAAACTAACATAACATAGCCGAGCCTAACCTAACCTAACCTAACTCAACCTAACATAACCTAGCATATAGCACAACCCAATCATATCATAAACAAGCCTAGTCAATATAATTAACAACACGATCCTAGGGGCCAGATTCATAGTTAGACTTCGTGCGCCTCAAGTGCGGCTTGAAAACAAACACAACACGATACCTATCTAATATCGAATGGAATGGGCTAGTTTAGCAAATGAAACTGATCCAGTCCATTCTAGATTAAGGTAGGGGTTGTCTTGTGCTTGGTATCGAGTCACAATTGAGGTGCACGAAGTCTAACTATGAATCTGGCCCTAAGTTTGTGCAAAATGAGAGGGGAGGTTTTGTTTGGTCCATGTGGCTGAATTATTAGTACTATGGCTGGGGTTAAAATAGTACTGAAAAGGGATTGGTGGGACCAGATTTTTATTTTCCCGTTTGCTTGTATGTCTACGCCTAGGTTTACAGACGTTTCAATATTCCAGATCCCTAAAAAAGTTAACTTAGTATCTATGCGTAAAGTGTAGTGACAACGAAAAATATTATAAAATAGTTTGATAAAACTCAGCATATAAATAATATAGTCCTGTGTACCAATACAATAATCATTTCGGTGACAAAATAACACTTAAGGTAAATATTTCCTAATTAATATTTTTTAAATAATTTTATATTTAGCTTATGAATATTTATTTAGGTAGCGTCTAATCATTCAACGTCACATATGTTGAGAATTCAGTTTGCCTGTAACACTCGTAGTTCACTTGTTGAAGAATTTGCACGTAAGTTATATATGCAAGGCTTAAATCCTTCTCTATGACACCTTTGTTAAAAATACATTAAGCGACATATTATATTCCTTAAAGTAGCTATTTTGGAACCAAGGTTATTAAATAATTGTTTATAAATATAATTTTGATCATTTTTAATATATAAAAAGTGTATTATTGCTTCCCCCCCNATCCACGTCTTATTACTTGTTTGGGACATAAATTGCGCTGATGGAATATGGATGAGGAAGGTAGAATTTGAGAAGAAATGTAACAACATTTAAATGAAGAAAGAGAGGGGGAAATAATTTAAGTACCAACACCCTGAGTTCACCCTACCGGGGTTCAAACCCTAATCTCCCCGTCACTGGCAATCTAGTATAAAATGAGAGGGACGCATTACATTATATGACTACCGATGCGGGTATTTAAACTTTAACAAAGTATTAATTCGTTCGTTAGATACGTGAACCAAAAGCTAAACTCATTTAGTTTGGCTTGTGGGTGATAAAGAGGTCGGTGTTAGAATATCGGTAATATATACTGAATGGTTTTTTTTTCTAAATGGTCTATCAAACTTTCTCTACGAAAATTTGGGCACATTTACTAACTATATATATTTCTCATTCCTAATCCTATATTGTTAATACTCGGATAGCAATATAAGAAACTAATTTTTTTAAATTTCACTTTTACTTTAAAATTCCTTATTTAACTTGTGTAAAATGTCGTAGTGCATAAATTATATAGGTGAAATAACTTTCTAGAAATAATTTGAATAAATTATTATGTTGAAACATCAAAGCTCTCCAGGCATATACAATGTAATCAGAACTTTCCATCTCAAAACTGAAGGTGAGATTAATGTCGAGTCATCTTAAAGAAGATATTTCTTTACATTCTCCCTTGTACAATCGGTGACATATGTACCGTCCGTCAATCACAGTCACCTACCAAACTCAGTACGACCTTTATTATATTCGGCAACGGTTATTGAGTAATAATACCTGGGCTGGTGATAGGCCGGTGTTGATTCTTCAATTGTTCTTGAGAATAATGTTTGTTTATCGATGGAAAGGCTCTAGACAATATATAAGACAACGTGGATTTGTTTTGGCCAACAAAAAGTTGGTGTCAGTAGTTTAGCGAACATCTCTACTCATACATATAATAATGAAGGTGGTAAGTCAAAGTGTTCTTTTTATTTGTGTTTTGTTTTGTCACATAGTCTAAAAAGGTATTTGGGCCATTCGCATTTATCTACACTAACAGGGCGCAGATGAAGATAGTAAAATTCAGAGGATTAATCAGTTGGGTTATCAAACGTAGACGTACTGAACTGACTGATTATATCAGCTAAAGGCCTATAAACTAACTTAAATCTAGAACATACACATCCAGTGCACGGCCGTTAATTCATCACTATTAAAGGGGAAAACCCACATTTCACCAATGGCAAATTTTTGGGCCATGTTGGGAATCGAACCCAGGACCATTAGTTCAGTAGTTTGTTGTATTTATATATAGCTATATGAATACTTTCTTATATTGAACAGAAACAGATACTAGCTCCTAGGGGCTCTCTAACACTTAGGGCATTAAGGAAAAGGTGAATAAAAACACGGCGCCTTTTCGGGCTGATTAAGTAACTCTCTCGAATCGGGGGAAAAAAAGGCAAGTAAATAAATGTTTAAAAAAAGGCTCTAGTTCAGTAGACAGACACGCTACCGACTGAGCTAAGGTATCGGACAATTGAGTGAGAAAATTTTCCCAAATTTGAGTGATGGGAGCGTAGGAAAATCATTTAGAACAAAAAATATTCACTACGCCCTGCTGGATTAATAATAAAACTTAGCACCGCGTCTCAATACCTGTTAGGATTATACGCTTAAGTACTAATTACGCTAATGCTTTATGAATTGAGAAGGTTGAATATAGATGAGGTGAACCCACATTTGCGTGGAGGGAGAGTGGAAAGTCATTTAGGAAAAAAAAAGTTCTTCCGAACGAGATTTGAACCTCAATCAACCGGAGGCTGGAGCAGTCTAGCTCAACACGAAACTAGCGCGTTAGCTAACTAAGCTACCGCGGTGGGTTTGGGATCTGAACCCCGATATGCTCGTCATTGGTAGAATATACTAGTTGACCTTTGACGCTTAGTCCGCACTCTCACCGATGTAAACCTGCTATGATTCAATTTTCTAGCGGTAAAATTTTTCTTTTACCCGCACCGGCGCGTCGGTCACAAAGCAAGGCTCGCAATATATTGTATAGCTAGTGAGGGGAAGGACGAGGTTTGAATATCAATAAGAGTAACTGGGAAGGAGGGAATATGAGGGGGGGAGGGGAGGAGTAGCGTCGAAAACCCAGTCTTAAAATCGTCCTTACTTTCACAGATTTGTTTTTTTAGCACCACTTATGTAGTAATGACTCTAATAGGTTGTAGATGAAGAAGGTTGAATTTAAAGGTATTGTACCTGCATTTACGTGAGTATAAAAAGTGAGAAACCATTTAGGAAAAACCACCCTTAGTAAACATGACCGGGATTGAACCACGATCCCCCTGTCATCAGCAGTCTAGTCTATAGTGAGATTAGCACCTTAGACCATGTGACCATTGAAAGGGGTAATTCATCCTTTAAAGTAAATTATAAAAGGATAATCAAACTACGTTTTTATGTTCAGTATTTTGAAGTTCAGCGCCACAAACGAGTAAACTAAGTGGTGACGGGAAAAGTAACAAACGATATTATCCTCAAAGAAGAGTAGATAATAAATGTTAGTGCGACACACTCACACAGACTTTTTCATGTTGTGTATTATAGTTTCGAAGAAAATTTTCAGAAAGAAAGTTTTTTTAGTAAGCTACCCTTAAACACTGTAGGTTTTAATCAAATTTAAATTTTCAAAAATAAATTATTTATAAAATGCCCTAAAATTATTGTTTATCTGTAAAAGTAAAAACCTATTCTTATTTTTCACGAATAACTAGTCACAGATTTCTATGTTAGATTAAATATTCAAGGTAAATTTTCAAAACATTCAAATTTTCTATAATTTGTTGTAAGTAAACTATCCATAAACTAATTTGTTTAAGACAAATAAAGATACATTATAATTGAGTTCTAAAATAGTCTCCTGATACCAATCATGAAACAAATCGGTAAAGTCATTTTTTTAAATATTCAAATTAAAAAAGTGTTACTGGTAAATTACTCGTGACCTAATCCCCCCACACCCGTAAAACAATTATATAGCATTTTTTTGTCAAGTTCATGTCAAACAAGCTTCAGAAATATATATATTAAGCAAAATCATTATATACATTTTCAAAATAATTTTAACTTTCAAAAATAACTCCTCAATAAAATATCCTTTATCAAATGTTTACCCAAAACAAAGTATACAAGGCTATTCTTCATGTCAAACACTCCCAAGATACCCATTTGAAACCAAATCGTTGGTGTCATTTTAAAAGTACTTCAAGTTTTTGAAAAATCACTACTTAGTAAGGAAATAAAAAATTATGAAAGAAGTTTGGGAGGAAGGGTGATATAGCTATAATGATTTTAAATTGATATTAACACGTAGTTTATATAATTCTTTAAACTCTGATTTTGAGCATGTTAGTTTTAACACTTCAAAACTAATAAAAGTACTCTGATTTCGTATTTTAAAATGCTCATACAAAATACTGTTTTGTAAATTGGTGGCTACTAGCACCTGGACAACACCCAAATTAATTCCTATTCACTGGTTATTAACTTCTTTTTTTTAGTAACTGGAAAACCTCATTTTCGACATTGGTGGATTTAAATCAAGGCCTTAAAGAGGAAAAATTGTATTTATTGTTCACGGAATTGTTTACTGGATTAATATTGATCATGCTTAATGTTATAAGCCATGCGTGTTTTTTTTAATATCAAATCTAAAGGTACTATCACAAACAAAATACGACTCATCAATAAGTGGGTAGACTGCTAAACCAAATATGATTACACCCAAAGCTAATACTTTTTGGCATTTAATTTTTTTAAATTTGTCAATGTTAAAATAATCCTGGCCTGAGTTTTCACGTATCAAGTTGATAAGAGCTAAGATAGATTGTATGCTCAGATTTTGGTAGTAAAAACAGTAGCTGGTAGTTACTAAAGTTAATAAAATAATTTTAATAAATTAATACATAAAGTGATGTTAACAGCAGCTATCATTTATGATATATCTCATAAACTTGTTCATTTATTTGATATCTTTAAAGTGCACTTTTTGAACCGACTGATTATTATATCGGCACATGACTAATAAACCAAATTAAATATATAACTGACACAGCATCCAAACCCCAGCCATTAATATTATCGCTGGAAAAGGGGATACCCTCATTTCACCCATGATAGAGCTTCGGCCATCATATGAATTGAACCCGGGTCTCCTAGCTTAGTAGATAGACACACTATGACTAAGATAAAGTATCAGGCTAGATATTATAAATATCTATAAGATAACACAAATAATATTATAATGCTATCAATGTTGGCCACAAAAAATATGTTTTAGTTTCCAATTTGTTTACCCAATCATAAGTAGGTGCTTGAAGTAACTGGTTTGTTTTGGGTGAAAACTATAGTATTAGTTATGTATAGGTTTTTAAAATATTAGAATAATAAAATAAACATAATGCCCTTGATAAAGATTACGTGGAATAAACTTCAACTCGTCCAGTTTGGCTTAACGGGATTGATGAGGAGGCGGGGGAACGATGGGAGGTTGGGGTGGGGGTTCAAATCGTGGTTGGATGTACTAATTGGACAATTCTATTAACATATTTTTCACTCTTCCTAAACGCAAACGCGGGAAATTTCCTATAAACTCTAGTTCCTTAGCTCCTTCCAGATTAGTGAAATTAAATTCGGAAATCCCTGGCTGGTACTAAAATGTGAAGTATTTTTTAATTAAAAAAAATAAGATTAAGAAAGATTTATTTTAAGCATAAATTCAAAATTAGCCCAGATATAAAATTAAAAACCCCATTGCGGGGAAGAAAAAAACTTTAGTGCCCTCAGCAAGGATTCAACCTTGACCTTTAATGTTATACTCTGTTTAACTCTCCGTGTTGCTAGCTCTACAGAGAAGTATTGTGTCTAAAAGTGATTGTAAAGCTTATTAATAAAATTAAAGTCCAAATTGTCTCTTATTATTTGCAGGTTTTTGTATGTTTGGCATTAGTGGCAATAGCCCTGTGTGCCCCTCAGAACCCCAAAGATGTCACCGTTCTGCAGTATGTCAATGATGTACGACCTGACGGCTATGACCTACTGTAAGTCACAGTATGATAAATATATTATTATCTCTTATCCCTTAGATTAGACAGTAAATTGTTTTAAAATATGCTGCCATTAAATTATAGCAATAAAATACAATTTTGTGAAAAGGCATGTCAGTAAACAAAGCAAAGTATGGAAACACGAATTATTACCTCAACCACTGTCTTCAGAACAATGTTTAGGAATACAAGGTATTATCTCAAGCATTTTCTTTTGCACAGTGTTTACAAAACTAGGTATTAGCTCATCCATTATCTTCATAATAAGGTTTAAAACATTAGGTTTTATTTCAACCATTGTCCTCACAATAAGGTTTAGAACAAAAGGTTTTATCTCAACTATTGTTCTCAAAATAATGTCAATAAACATAAGGTAGTATCTAAACTATTTTGACTAGCACAATGTTTAAAAACAATAGGTTTTATCTCAACTATTATCCTCGGAATAATTTTTAGGGCACAAGTTTTATCTAAGTCATTGTCCTTAGCATAGTGTTTAGAAACACGAAATACAATCTTAACTAATATCCTCAGAATAATGTACCAACCATGATATTATATCTAAACCATGTATTCATAATTATGTATGATCTCTGCCTTTGTACTTAGAACAATGTATATAACATAAAGATATTATCGCAAACATTTTCCTCATAATGTACATAGCACTAGCTATTATCATAGCTGTTGTCTTTAGAAACATGTATAGAACATTACATATTATCTCGACCATTGTCTTCAGAATAATGTACAGAATACTAGGTATTATCTTTGCCATTGTGATCAGGACAGTGTTCAGAAACACAGGGTATTATCTCAACCACTATCGTCAGAATAATGTACAGAACACTAGGTATTATCTTTGCCATTGTGATCAGGACAGTGTTCAGAAACACAGGGTATTATCTCAACCACTATCGTCAGAATAATGTACAGAACACTAGGTATTATCTTTGCTATTGTGATTAGGACAGTGTTTAGAAACAAGGGTATTATCTCAACCACTGTCTTCAGAATAATGTACAGAATACTAGGTATTATCTTTGCCATTGTGATCAGGACAGTGTTCAGAAACACAGGGTATTATCTCAACCACTATCGTCAGAATAATGTACAGAACACTAGGTATTATCTTTGCTATTGTGATTAGGACAGTGTTTAGAAACAAGGGTATTATCTCAACCACTGTCTTCAGAATAATGTACAGAATACTAGGTATTATCTTTGCCATTGTGATCAGGACAGTGTTCAGAAACACAGGGTATTATCTCAAGGTGTTATCCCCAGATTCGAGACGAGTGATGGGACACTGCGACAAGAGACAGGTGTGCTGAAGAACCCCGGCACGGATAACGAGATCTGGGAGGTTGTTGGGAAGTACAAGTGGGTCTCTCCGGACGGCGAGGAACACATCATGGATTTCGTAGCTAACGAGGAGGGAGTCGGCGGGCCTGGTCTTGGCATCCGAGGAGCTCTTGTCGGCAAGTGATCCTACAGGATAACACCATCGTTTGGTCCTTTTATCGTGCATAGTGAGATCACAACAAGAATAACATTTTAGGGCAAATAAAATAATTTAACTTTATTGCCGAAATTGAGACCATCGGATCAAAATTGACAGATAGGTGGCATGTGTGTGTGGTCGTGTGAGTGCATGAAAGTAGATCTAGTAGATTTTTAAAATATTAGATAATCGTCTTCTAATGCTGATCCTGTTCTAGATAGCTCGTTACAGTGAGGATTTCACTAAATAGCACAACTAATTATATCTTCTCAAAAACAAACTTTTAACGGTTTACTGTTACTGTTTGGCTATATAATACATCATAATATACACATTCGTACAATTGCTATCGTACTATTGGGAACGTGGAACCCTCCCGAGTCGAAGGTGGCTGCGTTATCTGAAAGCCCGTGATCTTATATAATCAATCATTCGTGTGCTAGACGATCTCCGCACGTCCATATATACTATATGTCACTTTGTCTTACAAGCTTCCCATGAATGATTATCATTCGTAGGAGATTTATTTACCATAAGAATATGAATTTTACCTAATGTTGTGAATATCATGTCCATCTTTGTAATTCAGTACTTTTACATCGCAACACCTCATTGTTAGAACCAGTCTTACTATTATTTATAATCAAATTTGATTTTGATCTTTTCTGGTGAGTTTTTGATACACTTCTCCCCTACTCAAAATGATTCTAATTAAAGTTTATGTTACATTTTCCATATTTACAATTGTGTTTTCTAATATTTTTTTTATAAAAAATGCTTTAAACCTTTGTTTCCAGACTTATGACTGAACTTAATTCTGGATAAACTTATCATAGCTAAGTTTGAAGAAAATACTTTTTTTTACATTCTGTCCGACGTTACACTTTTTTGCTAGCGGCAATATAATATTTAAGTGTTTTATTATTTGTGTTTCATTTTAGAACAAAATTTATGAGAGTATTTGTATTTCTTTTACTCATTGAGGTTAAGACTTCAGAAAGTTATTTGAAAAATAATACTGTTTTCTTGTATGTATAGAGAGAAACATATTAATCATAATTTTAGTGAATTTATATTACCATTTGATAAATGTGAAACTGTTTTATTCTGTTAATTAGTTTAGCTCTGTACTTTGAATATCATCAATATAAAATATAAACAATATTAAAACACGTTAAAAGAAAGTGTATGATTTATTTGCCAATCAAACCTGTCATTTGATCAAAATTTAGCAATTCTAAAGTGTGACCTTATTTTGTAGATTTTACGGCTAGTACATATTATTACATTAGATGTAACACTGGGTATAACGAACGTTTCACTCTCGGGTTGTATTGGATTTATGGAGCCAGGGATGGAATCGCAATTGGATGTACTGAGGATAGTTCTTCCAAAATGGTTTCCAACTCTCCTTCTACGCCAATGAAGGTACACTTCAAAGTTGAAACTTTTGCTTGTATATTTTTAAACCAGCCCTTCTTTTTTTTAAACCCATACAGCCACCGATTTCAAAAAAATTGCCAACACGTGCCTTAGACCATGTAACTACTGAAGTGGCTCAAACCCGTAATATACTAGATTTTGGTCATGGCTCGAACCTCGGTTGGGTGCACTGGGTTGATTTTTATCATGTAATTTATCATCGTTGTTTACCCAACCCCTAAAGCGGGTTAATTTATTCTAAATTATCCTGACAATCCTTATAATTTAGAAAACACCTTTATTAGCCTTGGTTTTTAACCAAGTAGTAAACATTTTATTTCAAAGATAAAACATATTTATATTTTTTCATCTCGAATTGATGAGCACGTGAACTAAACGCCAATCTCGCCTAACGAGGAGAAGCTGGAGTTTGAATCTTAGCTGGGCTATTGAGGGTGGTTTTTCACATCGGTAGGTATTCCAACTGAATCCCAATATTTTCTGACGTGAAGGTCAGAGCTCAAATCCCAACCCAGTGTGGGTCTATTTAAAGTGGTATTTCCTTTCCCACAACGAGCATTAGGGTGCATTATCTGTATACTCTACCTTTCTGAATAGTGTAGTTAAACACGTATATTCTGAACGGGTAGTAAGACCTGAAACTAAACAATATCTCTAGTGGTAGTTAGTGTCAAATTTATTGCCGTATTTGAGGCTTACAATATCCGGAAATCTCTGGTTTGCATCAGAATGATGGTTAAACGGTAATGCTTTATTGAAAAGTCCAAATCACCACAAATGGGTTCTTATGTAGCTTTAACTCCCAGACGCAACAAATATCCTTGTCAGTGGAGAGCTTACAAAAGTCAAGGAATCCTTTTTTTTGCCTTTAAAACTATCCCATCCGACCATTCACGGGAAATTGTATCGAGAACACGGCAAATCGTACCACAAATTGTTAAAAAACCTATAACGTCAACATATAAAGAAGGTAAAGGCTTGTAGAAAAACTATATTGGAAAGAGCTAATCAAATAAACTTAACAAATTGAACAATGTGATTCAATGTTATCCAAAAAAAGGTAATCAGATTCCTTCTTTCTTTTGTGATTTTATTAAATATCATGATAACTTTTTTTAAGAGTCTATCTTAGTCTTGTTTGACCAATGAAAAGCATTATTTGACACATTTATTAAAATAACACATAACTTATAAACTAATAGGGTGTAGTAAAGTATTTGGTGTCTTGAAATAGCTCAAGGTAAGGATTGGTGATTAAGATTCGGATCTGACACCGTAGCTCAGTCGGTAGCGTGTATATTTTCTAAGCTAGGGATCCCGGACTCGATTCTCGGAGTGACCGAAATTTGATCATTGATGAAATATGAGTTCACCCTTTCTCATTGATAAGTTAACGGCTGGGGACTGGTTGTTGTGCCTGTTCTAGTCTAAATATATATATTAAGGTATATGGAGCTATGACAGGCCTAGCCAGATGGTAGTAGAACAGTTATGTTTTAAATAAAAAAAGACTGACTCAGGTTTTAGACTGGAACCAGTAAAGTAAGTAGGTTTACTTTTATTGGTGCGGCAATAAACTTTCGAGACACTTTTTATCCTAATAGGTGGTTAAGCGGTAAAAATTTTAGGCTCGTTTAGTATGGTTTGATAGTTACAGGGAGGCTAGATGTCCTGAGAGGTTTTTTTCCTATATGACTTGGAGAAAATGCAAGTACAGTTTGAAAAATTCCATCTTCCTCATCACTAAGTGTAAATAATTACGAATATCCCAGATGGCTAGTAAAATTTAGTGTTACATTTTTTTCTTTCACTCAAACTCAGGAATTACAACATTTTGTTTTGAATTATTATTTCAAAAAAGTTATTAAAAACTGTCTTGTACCAAATTATTCTACATTTGATTAGATTGATCTTTATTAGCATTGTGTCTTACTACTCGTTTGGGTTATACGCTTACGTACTAGCTACGCTAATGGCTCAGGGATAAGCAAGATTTAATTTTTATTAGGTATACCTGCATTTATGTGGGAAGGGGGTAAGTGGAAAACCATTTTGGAAAATTCCCCTTTGGCACATCCGACCGGAATTTGAATCACGATCTACGCGTCATCGGTAGTCTAGTCTACTGGAATTGTGACAACTTAGACCATGTGGCATCCAAAGTGAGTTTCACACTCTTATTACTCTATTAAGACGGGAGACGCAATTTAAAATACTATTTCTCTCTACATTGAGCTCAACATAGGGTACATTATAAATATGTTGTCCTTTTTTTTATTACGTTTTGTTTTTAATATCTTTTGTCTAAAAAAAAAAGCTTACGTTCTAAAAAAAATCCTATTCTGGTCATGAAAACACAAAATTCAACACACTCCTCTATTGACCAACCCTCCACCCCAGACCCCATAATTGTTTACGCTGTCATGAGACCAGTCACACATGAATATAAACCATACAAGGCCAAGCTTATATCGAGGAATCACACGGTCGGACAACCTAAAGTAGTGTTTTGCCAATTTTCTCGTCCCTCACCCTCATCCCACCACTATTTTACCACCCTATCCTCCCCCTCTAATACCAAAAGTTGGCCCGTAGTGTTTTAAATTGGATTGTCATCTTGTCACATGGGTTCGTGTTAAATGCAAATGAAGTGGAATGAATCCCTTTCGGATCGGGTTTCCAGGGTTCAACTCAACCCCTATAAATCTCCCAGTGAGACTAAGTGTGTTAGAGGGGGAGGATATCTTCCCTTCCTCTCACCCTCTTTCTCTCCTCACTCTATACACGCATCCTCTACTACGTCCCTTCAATATTCCAAACACTTCTTTCACTCACTCTTAACCATATCACTTCCCGCCCTTCTTACGGTATTCAATAATACGACTACTATGTATTTAAAAAAATACTTACTAATCCATTATGAAAATATAAAAATGTCCACACCCTCAATTCATTTTGGAAATATTGTGAAATTTTTTTGGGGATTGGAGATTATTTATTTAATTTACAAATTAGTATTAATTTTTAGATTTTTTCAAAATGTAATTATATTATCTAACTTTATTTATAAATTGAAATAACCACTGTAAATATTAAATATTAAGGTCTGTTGTTTAGTTTGAAAAATAAATTTCCTATTTCAATTATATACAAGCTTAGATTTGAATATTAAAGTTTCTTTATTTTAGTATCCATTCGATTTTCCAAAACTATCAATAGCTGTAGTTTTCCGTTCCCCAAGCCCCACTAATGTGGGTGCATTTGTTATAAGTTATTGACTCTATTTATATCCCTAAGAATATCTCGTTTATTGCCTTGCACCACCTGGAGCTGAAAATGTTTCCGAGACATTTGGGGTTGACTTATAAGTTCAGTAAAGGTTAATACTTCACTCTAGCAATATACTTTCTCGATTCCTACTATCGATTCCAATTCTTAAGTTCAACCTCGATTTTTCGGTTCTTAATTTCGATTCTTGAACATTTCCTATTTAATTATTTTTCCAGCCTCAAATATAAACATATTTATTCAACTTCATTGCAATGTGAAAAAACTAAAAATACAAGTCTTTTCAAAAATAGGTTCATTAATTGAACCAAATTATATAACAATTAAGAGCAAATAATCTAGTATAGAAATAATCGATTACTCCTCACTCTAGATTTTTTCGTTTCGCTTAGTTGTCAGTACTTTCATTGAGAGACCAGAAGTATCGAGAATCGTAACATTAAGACCGACTATCTATTATTTTAATACCAGTAAGAATCGAGGGTTTCGAGGTATAGGAAGAATTGTGTTCGACATCCCTATTCCCAACACATTAGCGTAATTATTACGTGTAACCCAAACGGGTAGTAAGTCAAACGTGGCGCTAAAAAAACATATTTATAAGATAGGCTTGTCTTGTGAGTCAACCAATATCCCAGTATACTAACAACAAGCAATTATAGTCAAATTGGGGACAGGCCAACATTATAATCTAGACTTTGTATACGGTCCAAAGTCACAAGGTGGACCGATAAACAGGAGACATAGGGACAGTCTCATAGCCAGACTAGATAAGCCTCAAGTACAGCTCTATATTATTTACAGGGTGACACCCAAACTCTAATGGAATGGGTCAGTTTCATATATAAAACCAGCACATTCTATTCTGGTCTAGGTAGTTGTCTTGTATAGAGTAGGGGGGATACAATTGGACGATCTATACTAAGGAAAGTGATGGACAGCATGCTGAGGTTTGCCTGACGTCAGGTGGAGCTCACCTGGACGACAAAAAGTGAAAAAGTGTAGTATATAGCTCTTGGTCCTAGAACAGATTTATCTGATTACCATACCTTTCCTTCACCTTTGACAAGACGTGTATTAATCACAACTTGTGAATGAGTGGAATGCCAGGCCTCCACCGTGGTTCGGATTCCACGTTAAACTGTAATAATAATAATAATAATAATAATAACTATAGTAAATAGTTGGCTTTTATTTAGCTAGTGCATATTTACTTTTAAATTATTATTATTAGCACTGCGTCTTACTACCCTATCAGGTTATACGCACTTAAGCTAATGTGTAATGGTAGGGTGATTGTAAGATGAAATGGAGGACCTACAGTTTAACGTGGAATCCGAACCACGGTGGAGGCCTGGCATTCCCCACATTCACAAGATGTATTGTCAGAGGTGAAGTAAGGGTTTGGCAATCAGATAAATCTGTGCCGGGACCGAGGATTGAACCCCGGACCCCCAACACAGAAGTCTGATACCTTATCCCTAGACCGCCAGGTCACCTACTTTTCAATTAAATTGTTAGTTTTCATATTACTAATCGTCTATTTGTTTCGGTCCCACCCATAATTTAGTACACTGCCGCATTTGAGGCGTACGAAGTCTAACTATGAAATTGGCCTATAAAGTAATANTATATATATATCCATTGACTCAAGTTTTGATATGGCATTAAAAAATCTACTGTCTATTTTATCTTTGTGTACTTAAAGCATGTTTTTGAATGTTTTAAATTTTTATATATATATATAAAGCATGTTTTGAATGTTTTAAAATTATGTATATATATATATAATTTTAAAATATTCAAAATATGCTTTAAGACACTAAGGTAAAGTAGACAGGAGTAGATTTTATTTAATGCCATATAAAAACTTGAGTCAATTACTGTTGTCTTAGTGAAGGGCGAGAAACAATGACTGCAACATAAATTCCAGTCTACAGCTCTAGTTGAAAATTTAAACCGTTTCACAATTTCCTTGCCCATTACATTTTTTATTCAAGTTGGCTTTTAAAGTGATTTATTTTCGAAAATTCATGAATGTACAAGTGGCTTAAGGTAGCAAGTTTAATTACTTTGTGTCCAAGAATTAAGTTACAAAATAATAATAATAATAAATAATAATAATAATAATAATGGTCTTGGGATAAATGCTCTCTTCAGGAACCGATGTTCATGGGTTAAAACTTAGCCAAGGTCAACGGATTATTCTTGAATGATAAAAATTCGTAGCACAACTTCCTTCGTAGAGGAAGCAAAGTCGTCATCGGTTTCATGTCGATTGTGGCATGTAAAAAAAACTGAAGGTAAATGAAAATACCTTTACCGCAAAATTCTTATGTCCTTTCACGCTTGCTAATAGAAATTCAGTGTAGAAGGCAGTGGGGAATCACCACAAGTCCTGAAAGCACCTAATGCATGGGATTTATACCAGATGGCGCAGGCAGCACTAACCAGGCGTGCTGATTGCATGCCCAGCACCGGATAGATATAAATAACATCAAAACAACGTTTGTGTTGTTGACTTAAGAAGAATAAAATACAGGGAAACTGGCGCGATTGAGAGGTCAAGGCCGCGTGAGGGTGAGGGAGGGTCAATGAATGAACAATGAAAATGAGGAGTGAAATAAACAAATATGAAATTCCAAAACCCCCTCAAAGTAAGAATTAATTAACTTCTTTACTACATACATCCAAAGGAGGACCCCTTAAAGTCCCTCTTATCCTACCAGTGACAAGGTGCTTAAGTTTCTGAAGGGTTAAAGAGGAAGGAGGTATATTATGGGGAGAATTAAGGGGTGATAATTGGGTAGAGGGGTGTGAAGGGTAAGCTAGATAGTTTCTAAATCAAAATTACAGGCTAGTAAACATGAATTACATCTCCCTGTGTAGGTCCACTAAAATGTAATGTGATTTTTTTTTCTGTTTTGTATTTCCACGTATTTTCGTGGAAAGCGACAAGACTGAGTAGGCGAAAAATTGATACCATGACCATATTTATAGGGACATGCTAAAATCAATTATTGTGAACTCTAGGATACAATATTGTCTTCATAAAGGATTAAATCTATTTTAATATGAACTTTAGTAATATAAAATAATAATTATTAACGTCGCTCTATGATCAGTATTTTGACTATCATTGAATTGAGAGATTTCAGTCCAAGTTGGTAAAATTCCCAAGATATAACAGGTAAATACTTGTAGGTATGCCATTTTTCAGTTAAGATTGTCTAAAGTTTAAAAAACGAAGAATTTAAAAAAAAATTGTTGTTGCTCATGAAATAACGTAACGCGTCTATCTACACATACACTTGTGTTCAAACCTATGTTAGGAGCGCTGTTAATGATAGAACCTATTGAAAAAAGCATAATACTTTGGGGGAGGGGGGGAGATTTATTGAAATCAATTGTAACCCCTTCGTTGGTCCTCTAGGACAAAGGTGGGCATACAATTATTAAAAGTATAGAAAAAAAATTAGAATAAATGCAGAGTAAGCCGATAGGACAATATAAGACAAATATCTCATTCTATAATATATTTTCTCTTGTTTCCTCAAAACGCACTCAGAAGTTATCGTTCCAGGCAAAAGGGGAACCAACAGACCAGAAATCAAGGATATTTCCTATTCAGTAAACTTAAAACATAATTGAAATAAGCCAAGAGAAATATCAGAAGTTATTTAAATGTAATGTTTTATTTATAAACAAAAGGTAAGTCACGAATTAAAAAAAATATAAATACATATATATATATATATATATTCTAGCGATATTATACAAAAGGATTTTGACCTTATTCAACATTATTAGTTTCACATATGTCAAATAATTTATAATATTTAATTGCATGTTTTCTCATGCTAAAGTCTGACAAGATATGGACCAAAACTTATTAAATATTTTTAGAGACACAAGGACTTTGAACATTTTAAATAATCCAATATATACAAATCTACAGGGGCTTCAAGCGCTAAGTACATGTATCTGAAAAACATTGCCTAAGTAAAAATGATACTTAGCGATTTGAACCAATTCAGTATTATACGAGCCAAAGGGACTCCGACCATTAAACCTTTCAAATATATCCACAATCCTAAGGATATCAACATTTGATGATATATGATTCACAAGCCAAAGGACTTTAAAGATGAACGTCCTCATCATATAACCTAACTATCTTTTTTTTTAACAAATCCCATGATTTACGGGGCATAAATTTCCCACGCCAACAAGGCTTTTTATACAAATTACCCATAATAATTATATTACAAAAAGGACTCTAACAGTCGAACATCTCACAAAGTTCCCAAATCTAAAACTAAATATTAAGTATTGCATAAGTCTTAAGGACTTTAAATTCCAAATATATTATCAAACATTTCATAATATATTAAAGTCTGATTGACTTATAACATTATAATGATTTCCAGATTTAAGGAAGCATATTAAATATTTTGCTAGTTAAAAAGGATTAAACATATTAAAGGTGTTTTTGAGCTTAATGAACTTCATAATTTGAAGTCGTAATATAAAAGACTATATTTAAGCCAAAACGAAATTTAAACATACAAATGCCATATGATGGTTAGAGCTTATATTATTTAGAACACACAGATGTGTCCTAGGTTGCTGTCCTCTCAAGAGTGTCTTTATCGCCGTTCTCCTACCAGTATTTATTTGATATTTGTTGCTCAGAGAGGGAGGAAGGAGGGGTTACACATACAAGAGAAAACACAGAAACAAAAGAAAGAGGGGAAGGGGTAATAGTGGACGGGTAGTATGCGACGAGCAGTGTCGGGGAGATTCCAGAATAGTCTTATTTGCTCATGCAACCTTCTCGAGCCGGAAACGTCATGCTTTTTCCTGGCATCCTTTGCGAAAATACATTGTTGAAGTACCTTCAGGCCTCTCGATATCAGTCAACACATTATGTTTGTGGTGACCGGTTGTGTCAGTGCGAGAAGCCAGCTAGGGACGTACACACAGTTGATTGGGGCCTTGGTGAGTTTATCCATAACTATTGCTGGTGTGGTAAGATGTCACTTGAAATTATAGTGTCCAGTTTTATTGTTTTGATCTTGAACTTGTAGATTTTTATAAACGCTACACAATGTCAAAGTTTAGCCCCATCTAGTAAATTTTATGCTTATATAATATGTATTTTCTAGCATAGTTACTATATACTTGATTTTTATCTATGACGCATGTTCACAATTTCAAGACTGCCTAAATTATGTTGAGATTCCAAGATGACATAAATATGTTAATTTTAAATGTAATAAACTATTTTTATGCTGATATAGAATCGGGAATACATTTATCAGAATTGTTGTATTATAAAAAAAGATTATATTTAAATAGAACAATCTAAGTATGTATTAGATATAGTTAAAAGTAAACATTAAAAAGTCAACAGATTTAAACCAAATTTGGTGGTACCACAAAAAATAATACTGTTACACATAGCGCTGACAATAATGTCGTGCCCATTTTAACGTAAATTTGATTGGTCCTCTACGTTTGAAAAAAATATATCATGCAACGTTAAGAAAATTATATTTCAAATGTAAATAATTTTACATAGTTTGTTTTCAATTATGACGCAAGCGTATAACCCTAACGGTTAGTAAGAAAAACAAAAATAAAAAAACCGACGTAGTCATTTAGAACCAAGTTTAATATTATGTTGAATAATTAAAGTAATAGTTGGTTCTTGTCTTGCTATTTTCTTTTTATTATCAAGTGTTCGGTCTTAAGAGAGGCCCATTCCTTTTAATCAGTGAACTTAGACCTCAAATGCACTCTTAAAATCTCCTTTTTATTTTTTATATTTCTATTTAATATTCTTCCGTCATTAGAACATTCTTTTCTTTTTGTTCCAATTAATATATGATATTGAATTAAAATTCATGTTAAATATTTAATTTGAAGGTTTCCAAATATAATAGTAGATTTCTATTTTTTGATAGAGGAGATTTCTGTGTTATGCAGATTGTTTGGAAATGCATTTTATTTTCAAACAAGTATCACACAAAAAAGTTGTTTTGGAAGTAAAGTTATAATATAAGAGGATTAAACTATTTTAGTGCTTGTTTACTTAGTTTCAAATTATGTATGCAAATAAATTCTAATTATTAAATATATTTAGATGCAATTATTCTATTCAAGGCTCACATTTCTTATCACAACAAGAACCAAGATAATTCAGGAGTACATTACGATTTTATTCAATAGGATAACAATTTATATTTTCCAAAGGAAAACCTTAAAAAGGCTTTGTGCGAACAAAAAACTTCATTGCCTCATAAGTAAGGAGTGTCTGTTCAGCGAGTGAACATGGTTTCAGCATAGCTACAGTAGCCCCGTGGTTTCTTTGGTGCTGTCTGACAGCTGTCCCTTCTGACAGTCAACATTTAGGTATATACCTAAATGTTGACTGTCAGAAGTGACAGCTGCTAAACACATTATTTTCCAGAGCATATGGTTCAGCGTAGGGATATATAATTTGGTCTGGTAGCTTTTCAAAGCTTTCAGCTGTGAGCTGTCACTCAGCACCAAAGAAGTCATGGGGCTACTGTACCAAAGGCAGAAAACGATGCTTAAAATAAGAAATAAAGCAAAAAGCAAATCAGTTTAAGAAAAACATTGAAGTTAGTCATTCTAAGACTTAGTATACCTCCTGGGAACAATGCGTATAAGAAATCGAATTAGTACATTTAGCCCCACAGGCTTGGTTAAATTTAAAACAAATCTTCAAAACTAAGATTATGAAAGATTAATGTTACAAGCACTAGCTATATAAGCCAAATCACAGTAATATAAAGATTTATTTAAATTGTATTTAAAACTATCAACAACTATAGTGTACAATTGAATCCAACCCCAAAGCTTTAGTTATTTTAATCTACATATAATCGAGACATCTTCAAAACTAAGAGCAAGAAAGATTATTTAAGGCACCATAATTAATTAAGTAAGCGAAATCAAACTAAATTTAAGTTTATTATTAATAATTTATTTAAATTTAACAACTTGAATTCAATATATGTATACAATGACCAGTAGAGGTATGAGTTTAAAACAGCTAGAGAATTTTGAAAAGTAAAGAAGAAATAGATCAATATAAATTATTTTTAAGTCTGAAAGAGAAATTTCGAAATGAGTAATGGGTTCACCCAGAGCACAGCGCATCCCCCTTTCGTGTGGAATAGAATGTGGCAAAGCAGCCCAAACAACCCCTATAGTATAATATAGTGTAGCCAAGTACATGTCAATCGCTTGAAAACAATGAGTATCCATGTGTGGGAGTATAGTTCTTGCAATATATTATTACGATCTCAAACGAGATCTTACTATTTTTCAATACGAACAAAATTTGTTGTTTATACATCCGTTTTTGAAAGAAAAGTAGCAGTGTTGATGTTCAAAATTGACTGTGAGGAACAAATAACAATGGTTGGAAAAAGGAGATCTCTAATGAATCGAATGTAGATATTTTTAATCGGATGTATTCAAATAATTTCTGGCCATCACTCCTGAGTTCTTCAAACGATATGTTGAGTTTACCATTTACAGTCATTGATGTACAAGAAACTGGGTGAACAGTTATTTTTCAACAAGAGTATTTTTAACGCAGTATTTTCCAAAAAAGTAAAATAGTAAAATAACGGACAACAGCTCAATTTCACTTGGTTGGAACAACAGACGTACTGAAGATTTTGTATATATATTTACAACGTATTTGCATTCAATGTTACCACTAGGTCTTACGAAAATGTCCTTATCTATTCGTACGAGTTCTTATTCAATGTAACCGCCACCATATAAGGTAAGGAATAATAATCAAGGTATATTGCCCTACTCACCACTAGGTGTCGCTGGGTCGCCGAGTTATAACGAGGGCCATCACTCCGTCTTTATTTTGCATCGAGTCAACACGTGCCGGAGCGTTCTAGCGAAATTGGGCAGGAGCTTTGTGAGTTTAACATGTGTTGAAGCTAACGCTATAATGTTTATGTTCAAAGAAAAACTAAAATTGATAATATCGAAAATTTTGTTAAATTTCAAGTCCCATTTAAGAGTGAAAAAAAAGAGTGGGTTCTTTATAGGCTGTATCAATGCACCTAGACAGACAATGTATTTGACAAATGTGGATATTTACCCGATTTATACGATTTACGCTATATTACTTGTATTTAATTTTGTATAGCAAATCTTATTACCAATTAGGGCCATTTCCATTTTACACTCCCGTTGTAAAGATAAGGAAGCAATAATATAGAAGAAATGCAACCATATTTGCGTCAAGGTAGAGTAGGAAAATATTTTGTTTAAATACATCCACAGTACACCCAACCGTGTTTTGAACCCTGATCTTTCCATCACTAGTAATTTAGTCTACTGCGAGAGTGGTGTATTAGACCATGTGCCCATTCAAGCATGCATTATTAATTAAAATCAGTAGCGATGTAATCATGCAGTTTAGCTAGTAGCATGTACAAAAAAGATCTCGCTAAGTTTGATGATGTAAATATCGGAACCTATTTTGTAATATAGAAATGTTTATGCTCCACGACTTTGTACCTCTGAGTCATCCAGGTATTTAAACTGAAGCAGCAGGAATGATAAAGGCACCGTCTTTATTAAGTGTATTCAAGTTTGTGTGGAGGGTGTATAAAACGTTTGAGAAAATTGACTTATATATCAACATCAGTAATTTGAACCCTGACCTCCCCGACTGATCTAAGCAGTAGGAATAAGAAAGTATGTTTAGAGAAAGTAAAACCTAATTCGTATATTTAGGGGACGAGAAAACTACGATACATCATGTATTCATTAATCCTACATAGATGCGAACCACGACCTTTTAATTTAGGGTATCTAGTATATTGCTAGCCTTATTTCATAGTGAGATTTCGGTGCAAGTGCCTATATTAGATTCTATTATAAGCTCCCCCCCCCCCCCCCCCCCCCCCNCCCCCCCTCCCAACCAATTTTCTCACTTGCTTTTTAAATCGATTGCATTTCATTCGTGCTCGTTTTATATATATATATCAACGTGTTGCGTCAAAAAGTTGAAACAGAGCACTGGACACCTCGAACAAACCCCTAAGTTGTTAATGAGGACATGAGGTCACGCCAATGTGGTTTTAAGTGAAATGTGATGTAGTTTGTCGGAGTGCAAGCGTCATACAACGGAGATTTTTTTTTTTAAGATTATAGAGCGGATCAGTTAAGTTAATTGCTTACACGTATACTAATTACAAATACGATATCACTGTTAATCATGTTGTCTGTCTGTAGTGACACAGAGTGAAATTAGTTATCGATGTAGAATGTGAAATTAATTAATCTCTTACCAGGTGTAATTGTGTTGTAATGTTTTAAAGATAAATGTAGAATATCAGGGGTTAAGTATGTGATAATGGATGTGGCAGGGTTTGTTATTAAATATTATACTGAAATGACTATTACTACGACACAATTAAAACTAAAATTAACATATTTCTATGGACATCATGTCAATCTTAATATCCACACTATTATTACCACAACAAATATACCCACAATACATGTAAGCCTTGACAGAGTATAGGGTGTTGCGTTTCATGTAACGACTTAAAGGTGTGATGGTAGGAATCTCCATTTAATGTTCGTCTTTTTTCTGTTTTTGTGATATAAAAAATCCTTATGAAAAATCTAATCATGTATTGCTTTAATAAATAAACTTATTTTAATTTTATACACATATTAACAAGTTATTAACAATTGGCACTACATGAACATTACATAATTTCACCATACATTTTTCTATTAATTTAAAAACCTTCTGATCACATGCCGAGTCAAGCATTCAAGAACGGTTGTTATTAAAATTACTAATAAATTATACTTAATGTTTCTAATAAAGCAATATTTTAATTTATTTGGTCAAAACTAGCTTTTTTTTGTCATAAAAACTTCGAAAATTCAGATCCTAAGCTCACATTCACCTTAAAAGATTATGGTTAAAAGTCTGGTTAGCATTTATTCTAACCCACTTCAGTGGCCGTATGGTCTAACGCGTTCTCTCGCAGTAGACTAGATTGCTAATGACGGGGAGATTGAGGTTCATGTCTCGGTCGGGTGTACTGAGGGTGGTTTTTCCAAAATGGTTTTCCACTGTCCCTCAACTCAATTCATGTACATTTCCTTTAAATATAGCCTTCCTAATCCCTAAAACCACTAGCGTAATAAGCGTATAAACTGAACGAATACTAAGTCGAAAAAAAAAAAAAAACTTGCTCATCAAGTGGTTGGTTCTAAGATAAATGAAGTATGAGTGGTTTGGAGTATACAAGTACGATTTGAAGCGCAAATAAAATGTTTTTAAATGTGCTTAGGGTAGTTTTAAGAAGTTCAAAGCACTTAACGTATATTTTAATAGTGTGTATAGCCCGTGTCAGTGGGAAAGGCGTATAAATATCAAGCTCATTTAGCACTGTTTACTGGTGACGTGGAATCTGGGGTGCGAATTATTGCTGGATGTATTGAAGGTGTTTTTCCTAAAAGGTTTCCCACTCTTCTTAAGTGCAAATGCAGATCCTCTAAAGTTCACCTTTCTCATCTCTATTAGTGTAATTAATGTACGCGGATAGCCCAAACATAAATAATGACGCAATGGGAAATAATAAAAGGTGCCTGACATGTAAACAAAATTATCAAAAATAACAATTTGGTGGAATGTGTATGTTCGACCTAGATTACTGGTTAGTGGGACTGATTTAAATCCTGAATGCACAAGCCAAGTGGGGATATTCTATATACGAGTATAATCATCTCCTGTCGGGTTAAAATGTTTCTAATGATAGCAAAATTAATAATCTAATGTTCTATATGCATACTATACCATGTTTAAATATTATATCTAACTTCAATAGGCTATATTAATATCCATAACTTTTAAAAGTACCTTTAACTTTATTTGCAAGACGATTTATAAATTAAATTACTTTAACAAATTGAAACAGTTAACGATATAATTATCAATATTAGTGACAGTTTATAAAAGAATTGAATTATTATAAACTGAGATAACTATAAAATGACTTAGAAACAATTCAATGTACTGCTTTTATATTTTAAAGTATTTTTGTGGCATTTTGGAGTTAATAAATTTTAGAACTATCAATATAAGTTTATAATTATCATTAATATTATAATAACAGAAATTTTGCTTTGAAAAACATAACCTTTTTGCTAGTATTTTGGGTTAGAACTAATATATATATATATATGTTTTTAAATGAGACCATTTATTATGTATATTTAAATTTTAATATGAATGAATAGGAAAACAATTACTTATTAAACTAAATTGCTAACTCTACTTAATAAATAAATAAATAGAACACCTTTAAACTATTAAGTTATTTAAACAGTACTTGCTCTTAGATTTTTACCTCTAAAAACTGTATCGCTACTTTAAGTGTTGAGTTTGAACCTAACTGATAGTACAGTAAGAACGAGGTAAAGTCTTTTAGAGAATACATATATTTATGGGCCGATTTGATGAACCCTGAATCGGTGGTCTAAGGTATCAATGTCACCAGACTGAATTGATAGTGACGAGTAGGTTAGGGTTTGAATTCCGGTTGTGTATTGAGTGTAGTTTTTCACAACTGTTTTGTCATTCTCCATTTACGCTAATTTAGATACATATACTTTAAATCCTACATTTTCTATCTCTCCGCCATTAGTGTAAATATGTAGATAGTCTGGAGGGGTTGAAAAACATGAAGCACCAATTTAGTTTGCAACATTTTAATATTATAATTTTTAATATTTATTGTTTGCACTGCGCTGGCCGGGCTTCAGGCATTTTGATTGCGCTTTTGGGGTAAGAGGGAAGGAAGAAGCATTTACAGGAGATGTACCCACATTTGCGTGAAAGAAGAGTGGGAAACTGTTTGAAACACAAACCTATCCTCGGGATTCTAGCCCTGACATACCTGTCATCAGAAAACCAAACCAAACGACACTAATATCTAACTCGAAAGCCTAGTTATTAATATTATCTAGCAAAAAATTGACAGATGCATGACTTGATGTATTTATATATGAAAATAATAGCTTTCTGTGACTCTCAGACATGTGATTCTTTTTAACGTAAATATGAAAAGCGTGCGTTGTACTGTTGTTGTTCTCAACTCCCTTCCGACTAGCGGGTAATTCACGTCGCAACAGTACGGAGGTCATGCTGTGACCCGCACAGATAGGTCAGGACCACGCGTGCGAACTCGACACACACACAGCCAATCCACACCTCCATAAATAATGCAACCCATATCGCCCTTCCTCCATTGCGCAGTGTTCGCTACACTTGTGTGATTTTTCCGCACCAAATTACGACCAAATTTAGCGTGCGTGTTCACAGGTGTTTTACAGTAGTTATAACTCCCTCCTCTCTCCACTTCACCCCTAACAGAAACTGGTCTGCCCGTGTGTGTATGACAGTAGTTTATGTTTAATAACATTCCACGTGCACTGATACACTATGAATGTTATGACGTACACACGTCTGGTCCACTAGCCCTCCAGGTTAAACTAACTTTATTTTTGAGCTTTACGTCTTGATACCCTTTAAAGCAGGGGTCAGTAAATAGTCGATCGTAATCAACCAATCAATCAAGTTGCAATTTTCAGTCGATTGCGTAAGATAACTACATCGTCATTAAATTTCGAACTTTTGAGTTTCTTAAATACATTAATACTTTTAAATAATAGACTAGTTTAACCAAAATAACCTTAACTGGTAATAATAATTAATTTTATAAGAAAATTAAATAGTTTGGTATGAAAATATAAATCTTATTTATTCTTGACTTTTTTCTCTAAGGGTGGAGACATAATTATTTGAGGAAGGTTTATTTTAAGTAATAGACTAAATATAAGATGTATAAATGAAACAAAGAAATATCAAATTATGGTGGTGAAATGATTAATGACATTTGATAGGTTTGTAAGTCTATCGTGGTCCAAAAAATTTTGCAGACCCCTATTTTATAACGTTACCTAGTTGGAGATTTCGAAGCTATTTTGCGAAGCGTGTTGCATCTTAACTTGACGTGTCTAAGCAGTCTAAGCACTATCTCACTTAAATGCCAAAGCACAAAATAGAAATAAAGGGGGGGGGGGGAATGAGAAGTTCACCCTAGTCTATGTGCTAATAACCTCAGAGTTACACAGTCACTTTAATATTTGCGTTTCGAAAGCATTGACTCTTTTTAAATTTATCTTTTCATTGTTTCCTATTATAGATAGACATATTATCTTCCATGGACTTTTTTTAATCTACATCTTGGTGGAAAGATTCCTACAAGCCATTTTAATGACAAAGTCAAATAGCCTAAGTAGTAGAGAATTTATAAAACATGCGTTTACAAAAAATTACTTCATGATAAAATTAATAATTGTGTGACACTATAAAACTATTTTTTCAAAATATTTAAGAATTTATGGATGGTTATTTCAACGTTATATCTTTAAGACTGGTTAAATAAAAGTGTAAATCCAGTAACACGGTAAATCCTATCTTGACCGGCCATGACGTCACAAGTAAGCAACGTCCTTAAAGTTTTACCCATTTTAGTTGCACTCCATGCCTAACTATTCGTTTGTACCAGGGTTGAAATTACTCAAGACCCGTGGACGGAATGCAATGTTTGTATATTAATATACTGTCTACAGTAATATATACACCAACATTAAAATTTTACTGTGCACATAATCTTGAATAAAAAACACTAGAAATAGATCAAATAATATATTTATTGAATCCGAGCTTTACATTTTCTCTTAGGTGAGAATATGTAAAACTAGCCCTCTTCCCCGTAAAAAAATATTGTAAAGAATCCTGTAAAACAAAGTTTCAAATCATCTATCATGTCAATATAAAACCAAAACTTTTTTACTTATTTTTTTTTGAAAATACAGTCCTACCATCACAGTCCTATCCTCCCTCCTATTTTCATCTCATTCCTATTTCATCACCCCCCTCCCCCCCCCTTTCCCAACCTGACTTTCCCTTCGACAACTTTTTTTTCCAACTACTATATAATATACTATCGACATTTTTATGAGGAATAAATTAAATTTTCAAAATAAAATATAGCCTATTCTACTCGCTGATAATGTAGCTTTATATTGGTGAAAGAATTTTTAAAATTGGTCCAGTAGTTTTTGAGTTTATCCATTACAAACTAAAATACAAAGATCATATATTTCCTCTTTATAATATTAATATAGATTGAATTTAATAATAGTTGTATAATTGTTGGTAGAACTGACAAATGCCATTTTATTTGTCATGTCTATTAAGTCATAACCCATCAATCAAACACTTTTTTAGTAAATTAATTATATTATTACAGTTTTGTCCTTTTAGTGATTTTGTTACTCGCCCAACTACACATATATAATGTTTCCTTTTACTAATTGCTTAAAATTGTTATTTGAAGTCAAGGTATTATAATAATATAATATTTAGCACTGCGTCTCACTACCCGTTCTGGTTATACGCTTTAAGTACTAATTACGCTAATGGATTAGGAATTAGGGAGGTTGAATTAGAGGAAGTGAACCCGCATTTGTGTGGAGGGAGAGTGGAAAACCATTTAGGAAAAACCACCCCCAGTTCACCTGACCGAAATTCGAACCTCGATCTCCCCGTCCTCGGTAGTGGAGCTCAACACGACTAGCGCGTTAGCCAACTACGCCATCGAGGCGGGTGTCAAGGTATTCATTATTGTATTCGAGATACTCTTTTGAGAATCTTACGAATCACTAATCTCTCGAATCTAATGGGATTTGAGGGATTCGAGGATTCAAGGTTTCCATTTCTGAAAAGTTTCAGATTAGTCTTATGACTTCAAAACTCGACTGTGATAATTTTTATTTAAAAAATTTATTAATTACTGCTTTGATTATTTCACAAACTCACATGAATATTTGGGGAAATATATTTTCTTAAATATTCTAAACATTCATTAATGATTTTTTAATATTGCATCAAATAACTATTATAGAGTTATATCTGTGGACACACAGATTAAATATCAGATTATTATAGTCTAGCCTGCCGGTTTCGGGGAGGTCAGGGTTCGAATTCCAGCTTGATGTATAAAGGACAAATTTTCCTCTGTTTTCAACATTCCCTGATCTCGGATGCGGTTACGTTTCCTTTAAACCGTATCTTCCTCATCCCTCATCTACTATTGTGATTAAAATGTACAGTACACAGTCCGGATGAGAGGCGCAACAAAAACAAAAGTATAGAATATGTTTAGGACTTTTTTATGGGCTGTGCAACACACCCAGAGTTTGTGAATTTGGCCCTTAGATTAGTTTGAGTTTCAGACCAGGTAAAACCACCCTCAGTAGACCCGACCGAGATTCTAACCCTGATCTCCCCATTTTCAGCAATTCAGTCCAACACAAGATGGGACGCCTTAGACCATTAGGCCACTTAAGTGGGTAGTAACATATCGACGTAGCTTGCAGCCTTTGATAATCTAGACTCTAAAGCATGCAAGGAAGGGATAAGCCTATTTTTTTCTGAATCAGCAGTTGCATACGCGTACACAGTCATGCTTTCAAAAACAGAGATTGTTTTGCCAATTAGCATAACATATAGTGTTGGCAAAACCAGTAACTTAGCGGAAATACCCATATTTTTTGGGTATATAACAGCGAGTTCTTAGATCTTTAGTGGAGAGGGGGGGGGACCGAGAAGGACGCCAGTTGTTAAGGAGCTACTGCGAAGTGCTCAACATACTCGGTTACCAAGTTACAACAAATTGAGGTTAGAATATCCTACAGCTTGTGTCCCTGTTCGGTATGGAGGAGGACGTCCCAACCCCTATTAGAAATCTTAGTTTAGACAACAACCACGCAACGCTGAGCAGTGTGGGTGTGAGACTATTTAGTTACAACACCGAAGATAGGTCAGGGCGTGGAGCTGCTGATTAGATACATTGACAGAAGGACCTTTTTATAAACTCTTTTAAATATTTTTAAACCCTAAATTTATTTTAATCAACAACATCAAAACGAACCACACAATTAATAGACATTGCTTACCCATCGCACTAAGCCATCCTGATACGTCGGTCGACGGGTTGGGGGAGTAGCGAAAATATCAAAGACTACATTTACCGTGACCAGGATCGGTGGGCACGTAGACTAAGTAATCTGGAGTGCTGGTGGCAGGGGGTTTGGCACTCAAATACTGGCTGAGTGTACTGAGGTTAGTATCCGACACTACCTCCACGCAAATGTGGTTAAATTTTCTTTAAATTATACCTTAATCATATCTAGCTCATTAATGGGGATAGCCCGCCCGGGTGGGTACTCGGCAGTAAGGTGCGGTGAGAAATAATCTGGGGCAGAGGAGCAGAGCATGCTATATTAACCCTTATAATAAGTTACTAAAACTCTTTGTTGCTATTAAAATGAATGAGTCCATCCCTCATGACTCATTACTTCAGACATCCGATTCGGTGGTTGCATGGTCTAATGCTCGTGTCATGCTAGTTTATACTGCCAGTGATAGGGATATCGAGGTTCGAATTTCTGTTGGGTGCACTGAGTGTGGTTTTTCCAAAATGATTTTCCACTCTCCCTCCACATGAATTCGGATACACTTCCTTTAAATATAAACTTCCTAATCCCTAAAAAAATCGGCTTAGTTAGTATATAGGCGTTATAATCCGAACGAGTAATAAGACACAGTGCTAAGAAAAAAATTACGTCACAGGCCAGTATAATAGCTCTTCGCAGCTGACCCATAATATTTTGGACAATTGTGTGACTCAACCAACCGCTTACTTTGCATGTGAAATAGGCTAAAATAATTCAACAGATAATATTAATATAATTTACGACTCAATAATATAAATCTTCATTGTTGTTGGTTTTTTTTTAAAATTTTAATTGGGTACAGTATTGGTTGAGCCGTTTTGGTATTCGTTCGGATTGTACGCACGCATTGATTACGTTAATGGTATAAGAAAGAGGAATGTTTTTTTTTTAGAGGAAATACACACGAATAGGCGTGGAATTAGATTGGAAAATAGAACACCCTCAATTAACTCAGCTGGGATTCTAACCCCCAATCTCCCCGTCACCAGCATTTCAGTCTTAACACGAGAGTTAGGAGTTAAGACTTTGAAACTAGTGTTGAGGGTTAACTCCTATTTTGTGAACGTTAGACATCGTGCGAATGGCAAACAATACCTTGATATTCTTGACCTTCATGGTGACTTGCAATAACCGGTGTAAAAATAAACTTGGGATACTCAGTGAAAGGTTTAAATAGTCATATCTCACAGATTTATGAAATAAATTTTAGAAAATAGACCAGAAAGGTGGATATATATGGGTTTGTGATCTTTTAGCTAGAAGGGCTGTGACATCACCTAGTGAAACAATCATACACTTTTCATCGACTTATAAAAAAAAATCTGACTGTGTGAAGTCAAAGCCAATGTGATTACTGCAAGATATGAAAGTAATAGTGGCTTACCTTTTTATTCGCATCAAGGAAAAGTTTTATCCTAGTATATTATAACTGACCACCAGCCTCCATTCTATCTTCAGTATTGTAACCGCATCGGCAGTGGTGTTGAATAAACAAGCCTTAACATTCAGGTTTGCAAGTGCCACATAAATCGGGGTTCAAATTCCTTTTAGGTTTATTGAAAATGTATTTTCCCTACATGGTTTCTCAACCTTACTCCAAATGCTTAACTAACTACGTAATGACAGCCCGGATGAGTAGTCATATTCAATACAAAAAAAAGTGAAAAGGGCATTTGAAGGAATATAAATATTTAATCTACTGTAGGCATTGGGATATATTTTTCCAAGTATTATAGTCTTATATTGATGACCTGGAGGTCTAGGGTAAGGTGTCGGACTTCTGTGCTAGGGGTCCGGGGTTCAATCCTCGGTCCCGGCACAGATTTATCTGATTACCAAACCCTTCCTTCACCTCTGACAAGGCGTGTATTAATAACAACTTGTGAATGTGGGGAATGCCTGTCCTCCATCGTGGTTCGGATTCCACGTTTAACTGTAGGTCCTCCATTTCATCTCACTATCACCCTACCATTACACATTAGTGTAAGTGCGTATAACCCGAACGGGTAGTAAGACGCGGTGTTAATAATAATAATATAGTCTTATTTTTACATTGGGCCTCGTACCTCCCATTTAATAACCGTCTTCCACAAGAATGAGATAAATTTCAAAAACTATCAAATTATATTTTGAGCTATTTTTAAAATGTATTATTACGTTTCAAACTATAGCTGAAAATGACTTGAGCTAACCGCCTCCGTGGTGACAGTGTTTAGTGCACCTGGCTACGAGTCTAGGGATCCCGGACTAGATTCCCGACTGGTACCTTGGGTAGTCTTCCCGAAAGGGAAACTACCCCAACAGTCACAGTTAACTAGGCTTAAATTAAATTAGTGTTTCCACTGACTTCACACCCTTCATACTATCACCATCATCTCATCTCATCGGGAACATGGAAAGAGCCTCCACGGAAAGGATGTTCTAATAGTACATTCGGGACTCCCCTCTGTGTCAGTACGTCAGTACTGGCTAATCTGTCCACTACTGGGGTGTAACTGGTGTAGCCCAGACTCGCAATATTATATTATTACTTGAACTAAGGGCTGTCTGTATATAAAGAGAAATGTTGATGTACAGTACCGGATAGGATAACCAAAATTATAAACCCCACGCGGTTCACCCAACCAAGATTTGAATCTCTACACTCCTATAATTGGCAATCCATTACATTGTGAGCTTAATGTCTCGGACTGTTTGACCACCGAAACCGTTACCTTAGATTCCAGTTGCGCTTTCGCTGTGTTTGCATTACAGTTTCCCATACATTTCTGGACCTAAGTACACTTTTAACAAATTATTTGAAATTATATTCACTTTTATAACGCTATAAACAATTAACTTTTTTGGGTTGGTGACGAATTCATTGAGCCATAAACAATTTAGCACTCTCTGGCATGTTTTACAAAACATACAGTTTCAAATTTCCAACTGCTTGTCACGCATAGCATGTGGAATGCAAATATATCTACGTAAAATAATGGCAATTTTTTTTCTGGTTCTTATTACTTGACGGAATAACACACATAAATACATAAAATCTTTATTTCCATAGTAATATACACTCTAATATATTCATATTTTGAATACATGGCATATAAAGGAAATAAAGGCCTTCATGATGTTTAAGAATAAATGGTACGACAAAATCGCACAATTTTTTCCATATTGTGTATGCCTATGATAGCTTCGAAGAACATTTTCAAAAAGATTTTATTAAACTACCCTTAAATAGGTTTTACTGAAAAAACAAACATCATCTTGTTGATCAAAATAATTGCTATGTATAAATTTTAAACAAAACTGTTTAAATATATTTAACAACTTAAAATTTTCAAAAATAAATTATTCGGAAGCTACTCTAAAATTATTTGTTATTTCTAAAAAAAATTTTTTTTTTCTTATTTGTCATAAAAAACTATACAGATTCCAATTTTTAATTCCATCTTTAAGGTCAATTTCTCAAACATTAAAAATTTTCTATAATTTTTTGTATGTAAACTACCCTTAAATCAATTTATTTTAGATGAATAAAGATACATTATTGTTGACCAACTCGCTAAATCCATTTATCAAAATATTCAAATATAAAAGGTCATAAGTAAAGTACACATAAGTAAATATTCTCCCCAAAACAAGTATAAAGCTTTATTTCATGTTCATGTCCATTTTAAAGATATACATTTTAGCAAAATCAATATAGCCATTTAAAAATAATTTGAACGTTCAAAAATCACTTGTTAGTAAAATAATATGCATCGTATTTTTACCCAAAATCAACTAAACAGAGTTGTTTGCTATGTCAAACATTCTTAAGATACCCATTTGGAAGTAATTTTTAAATTATCACTCATTCGTAAATCACCCATAAATGAATGTTTACACTAGAAACAAGTACACTGTGTTATTTGCTATGTCAAATATTCCCAAGATACCCATTTGGAACCAAATTGTTTAAGCCATTTGTAAAATATTTAAAGTTTTTGAGAAATCGGTATTCAGTAATCTACTCTTTAACTAATTTTTGCTCAAAAATCAATTATATGGTGTAATTTGTCATATAAAATAAATCTTAGATATCCTTTTAAAACAAAACCATTATAACTATTTAAAAAAATCCTTGTTAGTAAACTACCCTTATTTGAAGGACTAGAGTAAAAAATATTAGTGGTATAGCCCTTTAATATTATCTAAATACCGTGATTGAACAAAACCCTTAAACTCTCTAGGATCCATTGCTAGGGATGGATAGACAGACAGACACGGGGACTGACAGACAGGTATAGGGACAGACAGAATTGTAAAATTCACTTTTTTGGGTTCGTGTTCACATAAAACGTAAAAATTCATCATAATCTCTATGCCAATTTTTTTCACTATAGCAATACTTTCTCTTGATTTGAGCAAGTAAAAATTGTTTAAAAAATTCATTTGAAAAGACCGAGCTTTATTAATTAGTTTATATATAACTTTAAGTAGGCTAAACATAATTTTGTAATTAAAGTTATTTAAAGTGTAATAGCTATTTATTTTGTATTTTTCAGGCTCAATTAATGTATTAGTCCAAATATTTACGAGAATAAAGTTTCGAGGTTGTAATATTCTCACAATAATAACGGGTTTCAAATATTTCTCCCATAACCTTGAATTTTTTGATTTTATAGCCAAATCTGTCGGAAATGATAGTAATTTTAAGAGAACATCTTACCACACAGATTTTATTTAATTTGATAAGAAATACATCTCAAACCAGATCTCACAATCGTGGTTCAATTTTGTTTGTAGGGACATATTATAAAACAGTAGAGTTGAAACCAGTAAAACAGTTTTAAGATATTTAAAAAAATATAACCAAATTTAAAAAAATGTTTTAATGGAAGAACTATTAAAATGATGCGGTTTTAACCGTTATGAAGTGTTAAATGTAGAAACCCGCACCTTGATACGTTTTTCGGTTCGATCGTATCCTCTTGGTAGTTCTCTTAAATACAAAAACCAAATAGAACTATCACTGGAAGACAAATCTTATGATTTTTGTATAACATAAATAGGCCCTACCCTCAATTTTAAAATAAAACTAAAAATAAGATTTTCCTGGGAGAAAAAACTTCATATCGTTTGGATCGTGAAATGTAATTATTTTTTTTTAAGTATAGAAGGAATAAATAAAAAGGTCCAAAAGGGTTGGTAAGTAAAAGTGAAAACTTATCTTGATTGACTAGGATCAAGGTCGTAACTTTATAGTAAGAGACTGGTGCAACAGTAACGAACATAAAATTAAGTCTTATCCGCTGTTAAATTCATTTACCCACATAAACAACCTACTAAATGAGGAGTTAAGGAAACTCCTCCCTCTGTGTTATTTCGTCCACCCTCCCACGTGGTTCATCCAAGTGTTTAGCAAGACATGTTGGACCTACACGCCGTGACGCTCAGGCTAACTCAAATCTGGATGTGTGAGTAACTAATTCAACACGTCTCGCAATAAGAGAGCGGGAGTCTAAACGAAATCCTAGCTCCCTTAGCCTTCGTCCCTCTTTCTCTTATGGTGTCCGGGATCTTAATAAAAGTTATACAAACCTTAACTTCATTATTTAATTTTTAATCTGATTTTTTATCACTTTTTTTAAACATCGCGTTTTCCTTACCATTAGGGTTTTACGCTCATACATTATTTACGCTAGTGTGTTAAGGATGATGGTTTAATTTATATATACATAAGCATTTGCATGTAGGTTGAGTGTAAAACTATTTCGTAAAAACCACTCTCAGTACATTCAGCCTAGATTCGAACCTCAATTTCCCCATACAGTGTATTGCTAACTTAACACCTTCCAGCATAATTAGATAACAATAATATAATTTATAGGAAATGATTTTTCCTCTCCAATTAGTCAATAGATAACCTCCCATTACCATCCGGTTTTTAGAATCAAACCATGAAAACTTAAATACTCTATCGTAGTTAAGACTTGAACTGAAAGACTTTTGAATGAAGGTGCTCTATCCAGCTAGCGACTGCACCTGCAAGGAGAGCTCTACTTTGGTAGTAACTGATGATTTATGGTTTGTTTACAGTATTATTTATCATTGGTGAAATGTGGGTATACTCTTTCATAGTGATGAATTAACGGCTGAGTTCTGGATGTTGTGTCTGACCTAGTTCTAAGTTAAATTAAAAGGCATGTGAAACTACAACAGGCCTAGCAAGCCGGCAGTGAAAAATATATGGCTTGAATATAAAAATGGCCTAGGCCAAAGGCTGGAAACGGTAAAGGATGTAAAAAAAAAAATGACAGTATGACTGAGTTTAGTTGACAGCTCCATGAAGGTTGTTTATTGAAAAAATTTGGCTGAAAATATTATTAGGATACTATGATTATAAAATTCAATATGAAATATTAATTGCGATAAAGATATTGAGAATTTTTTTTTAGTGAGATACAAACACTTTTATTCAAATATATCTGTGTAGATTAGTTAAAGTGGATCATTATTGAGTTTACATATATGATTGGATATAAAAATATCTGAACTCAATAATGATCCACTTTAACTAATCTAAACAGATATATTTGAATAAAAGTGTTTGTATCTCAATAAAAAAAAATTCTCAATATCTTTATCACAATTAATATTTTATATTGAATTCTATAATCATAGTTTAAACTGCTTCCTTATTACAACTTTCAACGTGTATATCAAAAATTATTAGGATAGTTTAATAATACTTTTATAGATACTTAAGTATTACTTATCAAATAATAATAATTTACGAATGGGCTGACTCATTAATAATAATAATAATAATACGTTTTTGTGTTTTAAAAGTAGGCCTACACTTTAGATTCCATAAGTTTTGTAATACTTAACATTTTTTTATCACCCCGTCTTACTACCGGTTCAGTTTGTAAACATATATGATAATTACTATAATGGGATAGAGATGACGAAGAAATAATTTTAGAGATAATCTACCAGCATTTAACCGATTAGGAAATACACCCTTAGTAGACCCGACAAGGATTCAAACCCCAATATCCCCGTCACTAGCAGACCATTTTAACAGGACCATGGTCGATTTAGACCATTCGGTGACGTAGGCGGGTTCGTATATTACTCATTATTTATATTGTTAATATAATACTTATCGTTATAGATGTTTTATTTGTTAGTGAGCTTTGTATCACATAGACTAGCACACATATACAGTATGTATACAATAGTTGAATTATTTCTCAACAGATAAAATGTTTTAGATTATATATTTTTTAATTTGATTTTTAATTATCTTTGTTAGTTTTTTAAAAAAATATTGCTCATTTGGTTTCAAAAGAAATTCCCTAAGCATATAAATTGATATTCAATACATAGAATAGCGGCTATGAAATATAATTACAGTAATGCGTGGAAATGTATCACAAGGAAAATAAAGCCAATCCGTAACATTGTCACTTTAGAGCGCAAACCAATCTAAGTCATGCGCATATAAGTTTGTGTTTCTTAGCCGCTTAGCCCCTATATTCTTTGCGCGGCCCATGGCTGATAAAAACACAGATACCAGCACAGCCAGAATTCATTAAACACAAAAGAGGAAGCGCAATTAACTGTGTATTTTCTTAATTAGTTTTTAGTCGAATATAAGATAGCAAGGCAAGTATTAAAATTGTTTTCTGCAAATAGTAATGTTCTCTCGGGTTTAATTTTCTCTTCTATTTTTTCTTACATATAAATAGATGCTATTTCGCAGTCTTAATACGCAAACCACGATCCCTTATCTCGATGTAAGACGATAATTTAGTGGTCAAAGGGTGGTAGTAAGGTTTTATTAAGAAAAGTTTATTTTTCGTGTTCTTTGGTTATAATCTTATCTATATAAATTATTTGAAATATACTGGCCAATGTTTAGGAATAGTTTGTAAGTATATTAATTGTTTTTGGAAGAATAATTTTTTTAATTAAACTTCTTTAGAGTCCCTAAACTTAATAGTTTTTATCTTTTAGATCAAATGTAATCCTAATTATTGTGAATACTTTAAGACGCGGGTGTTATTGTAAACTTAAAACGTATGGCACCTTCATGACAGATGTTAAAGTTTCAAATTTATATTTATTTATTGGTAAATACTGTTGCAAGAAACGTATATCATCATAGATAGCCGGATGAATAGGGTAAATTTACGAGGGAATGCCTTGCAAATTACCTGAAGAGGGTAAGCAAAACCTATTTTTAAAGTTAAGCAGCTGGTAAATAAAGGTGTAACTCGGCTTGCGCATACAGCACTAGATTCGCTCTTGGGACGTTGAAACTTTATTATGTCAAATTCCAATAGGTTTATCCTTTTTATCTTGGTGAATTTTCTACCAGATTTACGGATACTGGTGTAGTTTTATTTTATGAAATCTTTTCAGAATTTATTGCTCACCAATAAATCACTAAAATCAACCAAAAAAGAGTTGATTCAAATATTGAATCAAATTTATTATCTGTGAATAACTAATTATGTATACATTTAGTTTCGGGTGAGTTAGTAGAGGAATTGTGTTTCAGACGTTCTTACAAACACACTTAAAAGATTTGGATGCGTGGGTATTCCAGTGAGGAAAAACTTTTATTATTCATGTGGTGCGGATAAAAGGCAGAGTAACATTTATTTGAAACTCACTTTATTCATTCGGTTACAGATACTAGGTTATTTGATAAAAATTTTTAGCAGTGCGTCTTACTACTTTTTTAAAAAAAGAAAAAAGATGACGTCAGGCCATCGTATCCCGCTATGCCGTGTGTGAGAGCCGACTGTCCAGGTTATGCGCTTATATACTTATTATGCTAATAAATTAGAGCTGAGGAAGTATATCCGTATTTTCGTGTAAGGAGAATGGAAAACCATTTAGAAAAAAAATTACCCTCAGTACACCTGACCGGGAATCGAACTCCGATCCCCTTGTCTATTTTCATTGTCTAGTCTATTGTGAGAGTGATGCCGTAGGTCATGTGGCCACCAATGCAGGTCACTTTTGTTAGAACGCCTGTAATTTTTCTTTTGTTCATAGTATTACTACTCGTGTGGTCTGTATGTGTTTAATTACACTTCTGGGGGTAAAAAAAAATGTGGATTGTAAGATTCAGAGAAGATGTAACTCGCAGTTTCGTCAGAGGCAAGGGGAGAAACTATTTATTTAGAAACCACCCTCACTACACCATGCCAATATCTAAACCATGACATCCCCGTCTCCATTAAATACGACTAGATGAGCAAGCTCGCCTGTGTGAATAAAGCACCTGTAAAATCAACCATTTAATTTAATAAATCTCAGTACAGCAATCATTGGGAGCTAGATCAGACTTGTAGTTTATTTGTGTCAATCAATACCTGCCCAGGATATTCCCACTTAATTAATATATTTGGGTATGGATGAGTTAGGTAGACACTTTAACAACTCTTCCAGTGACATGTTAATATATAATTTGTGGAAATCTATGCTATATAATGGTCGTAGTTCGTAAACATATCTGAACCTAATAATTTCACTTTGAGAGATGAAAGCTCCAACATTGGTGAGAGCTGAACATTCATCCACTAATAAATTTTGTCATCTGAAGACATTAAGTTTGACCTAAGATATTAAGAGAGAGGTTCTAAGAAATAACCTGAAGATATTTTATTTTAATAAAATATATAAATTCTATTACTATTAAGACATAAATCCGTAAATAGTAACAATAGATTGTAGGGAATGCATCCATATGAGAACAATCCTTTCTGTTGAATTCCTTTTATTACTTGGAAGACCATATTAAATTTAGATGGGTAAACTTTAATATTAAATTTTATTTAAATATTGCTGTATTTTTCTAAATTCAAGTTTAAATTATATATTCGTAAGTCATGCTATAGATAGGGTTTGTGCTTAATCTTTTTTTACTATACTAAAATAATTTTAATACACATTAAAATCGATTTGTTTCGTTATTCTTTGAGTTGTACCTTATTGCTCATGTTATGTCATTTGTGTGCTCTGTAATAGTTAGTGGTGTATCAATGAAGTAAGCATTAATTATCACTTCAAGAGATAGTGGCGAGAGTCCTTGGGATAGTGTTTAATATATGTATTCATTAAGAACTGAAGGTGAAAGCCAAACGTCTTTGGTAAGGGAGCTTTTTGTCATATCACTGGGTGTCACATACATGATGAACTCTATAGTTGTTGTTTTTTGTAAATATTTTTTGTGACAGTGACACCCACAAAATAATTAAATATACATTATATTTATTTAGGTCCTAATCCATTCATAAACTAATGACTTATTACATTTTAAGATTGGTATATCTAGATAAGTATTAAAATTAAAAGTTCAGTGAAAGGTTAGATAGTTGGAGATAATAAAGATGAACATATAAAAATAAAATAATAAATATTTTTTACTGTCACATATTTTTAAGAATAGTTCCACACCTTCGACTCTTTCTCAGAGAAGCTGAATATACCGCTAGAAGAGAATCTATTAGACTGAACTCCTACAGCAAGAAGCGACCAAATTTCTACGCTTTCAAACAACCACAGTGTGTTAAGCTTTGAAGGTGGTAAGGGGGCAGGATAAGTCATTATAACACCCCCCCCCCCTTTTTTTTTCATCACCATCACCCCTTTTACCCCTTTTAGCTCCCGTTACGACAGCGCAGCATGTGTGAGCTTTCCATTTCTTATTGGACGACAGCTTTGAACTTGTCGCATTTCTCCGCCAATCAACCAAGAGAATTTTCGCGAGACTTCTACTTTGCGCAGGATTTTTGTTTTGCCACTATATATTTTTTTATCTTTCCTTTCTTCTTTAGTGCGAGCTAGATGGAGCTGCTCTCAAGTGGCGTAACTCACAGTTTAAGAAGCTGACGGAGAAGAGGGGAAAATAGTAAGAGAGTAAACGGAAGATAGAAAAAGATGTATAAAGAATGTTGAGAGCTAAAGGACATAAGGTATTCAACTCTTAGATAGAAATATGAACCTAACAAAAAATTAACTTCGTGATAGTTTTATATGTTTTTATTATACTCGTAAAGACATTTAACAAATGTGGCTAGTAAATTAAAATCAAAGGGAAATTGAGAAGACATACAATTAAATCATTGTGTTGAAAAGAGAGATAGTAATGTGTTTAGAGAAAGCCTTACACTGGTCATAAGTAAAAGAAGCTCAACTATGTTTTTACTACAATTTTGTACACATTTTACATATCTTTTCTCTTTAAAGTTAACGTTAGTAAGACGTACCTAATGATTTATAACTTTCATAAACAATAGATTTATTTCCATAAATTTGAACATCACATTTGGTATTTATTTTGTAAAATTATTGGAAGTATCACCAGGACAAGCAGAGATTTTAAAAACTGTACCTGCGTTAAGTTTTGCCTACTGGGTTCCCATTTGATCGATCAATCAATCAACTTTGATCAAAATATATCCTAATTTTGGTAGTAAGAATAGTATATGGTAGTTACTAAAAATGTTAAAAAGTTCATACATCATATCATGTTATCTGCAGCTGTCACTTTTGATAGATATTATTAACACCTATAAAACAACACAAATAATATAGAAACATTTTATGTTGAATGCAAATAAATGTGATTGAATTTTCTAAACCGTTATTAAAAACAAAAGGAGGATATACCTCACCATTTTAATGCATTTCCATTGATATATGACCAATTATAGTGTTACTGCACGATTAAAACATAGGCCTATGGTAGGTTCATTTTAAACTAATTCTTCCGACCCTGGCAACACATCTCGACACGAAACTGTTAAAACAATGTAAATAAAGGAAATTAAAGCCTAAATATCTGCGCGTTGTTTTAATTATTTTTCAAAGTACTATTTTTTTTAACTAAATAGTTTTCAATCGTTCCTCTAAAAATCCAAGTGATATTTCTAGAATGTCCCTAAAACATTGTTTTTTTATTTAAAATAAATCTACAACCAGTAGATTTTTTTTATTTTCAAGATAAGGTTATTTTTTATCATGGCTAGAGCAAGGAAGCAGAGCGTAAAAGATCTACCCTGCGCGTGGTTGTGGAAAAGGGTTGGTGTTGGATGAAACTTAGAGGGGGGGTAGTCAGGAGGTGGTGGGGGTGGGAGGGATGAGAGGGAAAGGGGAAGTTAGAGGAAGGTTTTGGTGGGAAAAGCGCGTGGTTGTGGTGTAGATGTGTTTGTGAGCTGTTGGGGAAAAGTGTGTGTGTGTTCGGAGCGGGCGCAGTAGTCGGCCCGTCGAGAACGGTTCAGTTCGCGGCCGCTTGGGTCCGAGGTAGGGGGACGCCGTCGCGTCGTTTTAGCTTCCAGGCAGACGGGCGTCATCATCCACGTCGTTTTCACTATCTCGAAAGCTTCCTCCTAATTTGTCATTTTCTGGTTCGCTTCGTCAAAACGGAGGAGAATTTCTATTTTACCATATTGGTTTCGCAAACAATATTTCTCAACGTAAAACAATTACTATTATTATTCCATAAAGATAAATATATATGTGTTTAGAAACTCTCATTTTTAATATTTGTTTTAAGGAACCATAATCAATTCAAATTAATGAGAGTTTATGGTAGATTAAAATATGTTATATAAAAAATTGATTTAAACATGGATATTTAAAGTAAGTTACTTTAGTTCATTCCTTTTTTTTTGTTTCAAACGGTTTGCCATGATAATTAAAATTATTTTTTAAAATGTAGTGTAACAAATTTTGGATTAAAAAATATAATGCTTAGCAAAAAAGTGATTTATTTTATTTTCTATTTCCAAAACAATAAACTAAAAAATTTGTGAGACCTTCAAGGAAAAAACTTTTATTTTCTTATTTTTTTGCTTTCCCTCAACCGATGTTCGGTTATCGTCGGGGGAAGTTGCGTCTTACCACCGCTGGGGTCGAAGAGGTAATCCGATTGTTGTTAGCCGAGGGCCACCTGGTGGTGGTTGCTGCAAGAACTTTTCCGTGGTGGCTTCACCCCTCAGCATCCGCGTCTTCCCTTCCCCGTTCCACCCCCAACCCTTCTTACGCCACTCAACGTGACATCATATAGGCGACGAAAGGAGGGTTGGTATCTCCACCGAGTGACGCGTCACCATGTGTTGACGATGGGTCACTGACAGTGCGGCTGCTTGTCGGAAGAAGGACACTACGGAAACATTTTTCTTTTTAAGGGGGTGGGACGTATATTTTTCACGAGATGACTGCCCAATCGCAATGTTTCTTCTATCTGGTGCTCGCCATTCTGGTCGTGTCAGGTAAGATTATTTGTTGCTTGAAATATTCTGAGCATGTTTCTTTCACGGCGTTCAATAGATTTAAAACCTATAATAATCCACAATGTTCACAAATAAATTTATTCCAATGCTTTACATCTTAAAACCCCTTCAAACTAACCTCAAATTTTACACGATTATCATATAGATAAGGATTATAACATTTGTATTAATTGTACTCGCATTTACGAGGAGGGAGAGAGAAAGAGAGTGGCAAACTATTTAGGAAAAAAAAAAACACGAGTTAACCATAGCCAGAATTTGAACCGTAACTTTCAAAAACCATAAACAACGAAACTGAAATCTTATTTTACGTTCCCGCTGATTAAGGCTAATTATTTTAAAACATCTTTAATATATATTGTACATAAATTGCTTATAAACTAACTCACTCTAAGGCAGCTGTATATGTCTAATACCCAAGAAGTATAGCTTATATTTCATGGGACAAACCCTTTAAAACGTATTTATTTACTAGTTTGAATACTACCTGGACTCTAGTTTGGGCCCTAAATAATTTTCAAATCACTTTACTTACCACTCGGCTAAATATATAATTATATTGTCTGTGTTTTTTTTATCATCCAGCGCATTACTATCCATTCGGTTTATCTGCAATAAAATTATGAAACTGGAGAAGAGATTTTTAAAAACGGCACCAGGATTTTCGTATAGGGGTGGTGAGAATATCTATCTTCAGTACATTCAGTTGGGATTCAAACCATGACATGACATCCCCTCATCTCATAAACATGATAAAATAAGATCTGCACCTCTGTCTGTGTACTGGTGTAGGTAAGGGGGCGTGGTACCATGTGTTCATTATTTCTCGTACAATATTATGTTATCAATCTTATATGACGATGGTTTTATTTTCTTATTTTGATTAATGTTATAACCAGAAATAGCAAAATTAGCTCATATAAAAGCTATTGATTTTGGTAGAGCTTAATATATCAAGTCTATAATAAGAAAAAAAAACAAAATAATTTCTGAGAAAATGTAAGCCGTAGGTATTATATTTATAATCGTATGTATAGTTCGTACACAAACCAGATTATTAGAGTAAACCTATGATTAAAATAATTACATATTATTTTTATGGGACTTTAATAATCTAGAATTAATCTATCTTATCTACTATTACAACCAATTTTAATATTATATAATATGCTTTGACTGTGTTTGAAAGGGATGACAGCCCAATAGAGATAAAATGTTTGAATAAAACACAGCTTTATTTCAAAACAAATACATATTTTATGATAAACTATAGCATATTATGTTTATTTGTAATTGAAAATGAAAAACTCTTTTTACCACCACGTCTTACTACCCGTTCGGTTTATACGCCGAAAACATTTACTAAGCTACATGCAAATGTACTTGCCAGGTAAATTTTATTAGGTAAATAGTCAAAGTAAGCTATCGGTAGTAATTGAAATATAATTATAGGTATGAAAATAATTATCAATACGCCCAATAAACTAAGAGAACTTTATAATTAAACCTGCTCAAAGTTTTAAAAATTATTTTATTGAGTAATTTTTAAATTGTGATTTTTTTAAATTACTATAATATCATTACTGTTTAAGTAGTAGAAAATGCACTTTTTCACAATCTTAAGTAACCACCTAGTAGGCCTATATATTTTGGTTGAAAATATGTATAGTAAGCACACATTTTTCATTCAAAGTAGAGTTTTATTAACAAATAAAAATAGCATTTCTAAATTATTCCTTTATACTCGGTTATGACAAGTATATTGAACTAATTAAACATCCGTACCACTAAATCTAGATAATTAATTGCACTGTAGTTATATGTATTCATAAACCTTAAATATTTATATAACATTTAATAACAAAAACAAACCAACTATATAATAAATATTGTTTTGATTGACATTTAAATAATCTATTTTTTGTGAATAAAAACTATCTTTGACTTTCTGGGTACCTTTAAATATAGCTTTACAAACTTAAATAACTACATGCCGAATATAATATGATCAATAAAAACTTACGACATAAATAATTTTCTAAAGCTGTGATATGAAAACTATATATTTATTTATTTAATTAGTAGATTCTAAAAAGTAAAATAGAGCCTTGAAATAATTACAAAAAGTATATGAATATCAAATGCAAAGCTTAAATTATCTGTCAATGTCTTTGCGCATCACTAAGCAGGAAATCTTCAAAGAGTAACGTTCTTAAAGATCATATTCGTTCTGTATAGATACAAACTATTTTAAATCTACCCATTCTAGAAAAACAAAAAGAAAAAATTTCTAAAATAAACTTAAGGTTAACTAATAAACCAAGTAAAATAGAAATTATATTAGTGATTAATCAAATAAAATCCACACAATTGAATTAAATATTATGAGTAGAAATTTGTTCCAACACCTAGACCAAAATTCTGACATAGAAATATCAAAAATAACCAAAATCATGTGTAGAAATAATAATAATTACAAGGCTGTATAGTATATACAAATCTTGGAACAATCCTACTTTGAATATTTAATCACATTAATAAATATAATGTATATATTAGCACATGACTTAGTATGTAGGTATATCTCAGGCTGTATTGTAATTATTATTGAAATCTTCACCTAACTAAGAAAATAACATATTTTGGTATCATAAAGTCAGGAATTCCTGAACTTGTAATCAGATTACATCACCACTCATATACATATCTTAACTATTCTCAAAGTTGCTAAAACGTGGTTTCATTTTCATCATTTATGCATTAATATGTCCTAACGATTATTTGTTAATACCCGTGAGCAATCAAGGTGTAAAATTATTTTTTTAACAATGGTCGACATAATTGGAGTCACATCAAGGTAAAGTATAATGAAAACTTGAAGTGGCAATTGTAAAAATTATTTGAAATAAACAAAATAATGTTGAATATTTTTGCCCAATAAATCAAGATCAAAAATTTTCTATATCGAATATAATTATATAACTAGGTAATTTTAAAACTTTTTGGATTATTTTAACAGTAATTTTATGTACAATTTCGTCTAAAAATTCAATAGAATTTTAAAATTTATTTTTATAAATCTAAGACTAAATTATTAAATTAATTTCTTAACCCAACAATGTTTAATATTAATTAGAATAATACATCATGTATAATGGTAAAGTGTTACAAAAGTAGTATCAATAAATATAGTTACACAAACGAAGGTCTCTTAAAAAACAACATTGAAATAATCCATTAAACGATTACGCATACTGTTTTGAACAAACACTCACTGCTCTCTAAAATGTTTTGAAGCGAAATCTGTGAAGCATAAACGTTTCAACGACAGGTTACACTGCACCCCCACCCAATGCTGCGTTATGACCTTTTGATCTCTCCTCCCCGCCTTCAATAAACGAAATGGAGGCCCAAACAATATAACCCCCGTGTTAGCAGACAATGAAATTACCGCTCACTATATGTAACACCTATTATGTTGTACAGCATGACTCTAAATTGTATGCCACTGGGATTGCCCAAATAAACTACAAACACCAAGACACCATTATTTGAATATCCAGTTCCTATGGCGAAGTTCCTATATTGTTGGATTTAGAATCCAGGGAGTCCTAATTCCATTTCTGGAGATGCTATAAAATATATTTATTATTTGTATATGCGTTATAATAATAAGAATGTCCTATTCATCTGCACCAGTAGGCATGTGGTTTAAATCTCAAGCTCATTTATTTAGATTTGTTAATGATCAGAAGTTCACATTCTAGTTGGGTGCACTGAAGGATTTTTTTTCATAACTAATTTTACACTCTCTTTCCACAAAAATGCGGGTACACTCCTCCAAATTATATCTTCCTCATCCCTAGAACTAAAACATTAAATTAATATACATATGTAAAGCACGAACGATTATCATTTGTCTGGTCAATAGATTTTTCTACCCTACCTTACTTCATTAATGAGATAGGGATGAGGAAGCTATAAGTTAGATTAAACGTACCCAGATTTAGTGAATAGGGTGTGGGAAACTATGTATATACGAACACCCTCAGAAAACCTGTTTGGGATTCTAGTCTGCACCTCCCAATAATTGGAAAACCAATTTAGATGAATATAATAAAAGCCAAGACTTAGATGCTGTCGTTAATAATTTACAAAGGTATGAGTTAAAATCAATTTAATTAATAAATTTAATATTGAGGATAAATATTGTTATTATTAACACTTTTACAAGTTGTTTATACTCGATTTTGTCTGTTTTTCATTTAGCACACTTTGATTTTTAAAATATTTAACCTCAATATTCCATTTATAAATTAAATTTATTTTAAATCATACCTTTGTATATTATTAACGACAATATCCAAGTCTTGACTTTTATAATATTAATTTACTCCTTACGAAAGATTCAAGTATAATGTTTTCTAAAATGTTATTCAATTTAGAAGAGTTTGACGTCTTGACCACGTACCTAACGATGAGACTGAGTTAGTAATCTATATATCTAGGTGAAAGGCATTTTTATATATATAGTTAAAGTTAGTTGGTTTGTTATTTGGTGTAATGGTCAGTGCACTTGGCTACAAACTTAGGGGTCCTAGGATCGATTTCCGGCAAGTACCTTAGGTACTTTTCCCGAAAGGGGAACTACGCAACGGTCACCGGAGTTTGGTTGATTAGGCTTATGTTAGGATTAAGTGTTTCCACTGGTTCCATATTATCATACTTACTATCACCATTATCTCATCTCATCGTAACATATAAAGAGCTTTCACGGAAAGGATATACGATTAGTAGATTCTGGCATCCCCTGGGCAATGGTACATTAGTACTGGCTAATCTTTCCACTGAAAGCATTACCAATTATATAGTCTAGACGCCCCTTATTATTTATTATTTGTATTGATATATTGATTTGTAACATGGGCATCTGTTATTTTAGCTTAAAAAATTGGTAGACTAGATATATTATTTTTATGAAGAACTTTATAGAGATGGGAGTAATTAGTGTCTTAGGAACTACGATAATAAAATATTTATCACTTAGATCTAGCCTACTCTCACACTACACGAAGAGAAGTTTTTTGATCCGTATCTAGATTCCAAACAAATTTGTCTTACTGAAGTACAACGCTTCAAGCGATTGTTACCGCTGAAAAAGCTTTAAAAGACCTATACATGCCAATAGACTTTTAATAAAACGTAACTGCCTGTCCCTTTGAATTTGAGGTAACTTTCAGAATTTCGAATTTATTATTAACAGATTCGTATCGGTGGACACGAGTACTTAATATCGGGCTTTTATAGTCTTTTATGCCGGTGGTGAGCTCAGCTGCGTTCACTGATATATATATATATATATATATATTCGTTTCTCACTCTCACTTCACGCAAGTATGGGTATATTTCCTCTTTGGGTGACCTGGCGGTCTAGGGGTAAGGTGTCGGACTTCTGTGCTGGGGTCCGGGGTTCAATCCTCGGTCCCGGCACAAATTTATCTGATTACCATACCCTTCCTTCACCTCTGACAAGACATCTTGTGACTGTGGGGAAAGCCAAGCCTCCACCGTGGTTCGGATTTCACGTTAAACTGTAGGTCCTCCATTTCATCTCACAATCACCCTACCATTACACATTAGCGTAGGTGCGTGTAACCCGAACGGGTAGTAAGACGCGATGCTAATAATAATAACAATAATAATATTTCCTCTTTTTTTATCATCCTTGCTCCACTAGTGTGATTAAAATTATGATATCCTGGATGGGTAGTAAGATGCCATGCACAAACATTTTTGTAGCCCACATTTGAGTGTTTAAGTGTTGTAACTTCTCTAAATATTTGGAAAGTATTTTTTTAATAGTCGCTCTATGACTAAACTATTTTTAATAGCCTGTTGTCTTATAATACATAATAGGCTACAAATAGAGAATAAAGGCCAAAACTATATGTACAGTAGGAATTTTCGTTTCCTCTTTCTTTGTTATTTCCCAAAAATGAGTTATAATGTATTTTAAAAACCAACATCATTAATACTGAATATGTAATATTTTGACATATCTGTTTGACAATCAGCCGGAAGTGATTTAAGAGTACAATTTTTTTTTCTAAACATTTTTATTTGAGGAAAATCTTATGTTTTGTTCAGACCTGATAACTTTATGATTTTCAAATTTTAATGTTAGTAATGTCATACTTTTAATCATAGATATCGTACAGAAAAATGTGCTGCGACCTTTCTTCCTATGCGACAAGATTGGAATGTAGTTTTTAATATTCATACTGACTAAACAACCTAGAAAATTTCTTAATCAAGATCACAGCTATCTGGAAATAAATTTAAATTAATGTTGGTTTCATTGACCTCAGTGCAAGCCTCAGGTACCCGATGTTTTTGGGTGTAATCTCAACCGGGGTCGATGGAATTTTTCTTAAATGATAAAAAATCCATAGCACAACTTTCTTAGGAGAGGAATTAAAGTCGTCAGTGTCATGTCAATATTTTCATATAAGAGAATTCTGGAAGTTATGTGAAAATACATATACCAGTAATATTGATAAGCCCGTTCGCACTCGCTCATAGAAATTATTGTGTGATAATATATTAAATCGGTTCAGAAAATGCACGTTAAATACCTCAAATAAGTAAAATAATAATTTCAATTTTATCAATTTAAAATAATTACATTTTCTTAAACATTTTAAATTAAATTTTAACATAATACCTTACAATATAGCTCATCACCTCAAAGTAGGCCTATCTCTCTCTATCATTATATCCAATAATATTCTGTTTGGATATATGTGTGTGTGTGTTTTTATATTCAGATATATTTTACTTGTGAATACTTGAAACTCTTTTATAAATTATTATTTTACTCAACACAATACAGTATGTATCATTTACTATTGATAAATACACAATGTGGGGCAATAATTTTGATCAGAATGTTTCCACAAATTATAAATATATCTTTAGAGTGTGAAACAAATGTCTGCTTTGATTATGTGGGAACCAGTGAGAAATAATATCATGTGCACCCATGTGGAAATTTATTAATATTAAAATGTATTTGCTACAATTTGTGCATGGATGTTTCTATTGAAAGTTCAACTTTGTTTCGTAAATCCAATCATTCAAGCCTGTCATTGATATGTGAACCTATTTAAATTTTCGTATTTTGGAATTCACTCGTTGCTATAGTATTCATATGTGAGAGTATTTATAGGAGGGGTGGTTGGATAATCCATACCACAATGGTAATATGGTCACATTAAGTTCTGCATGAATCGGATGTGGTGTTATTTTGAATGGGATCACATAATGGCCAAGTGAGCAGTGAAAAAAACCCTAACAAAAGTCAAATGAAGCGACAAACAATAGGAATGGAATAAAAAGGAGAAGCATTGTTTGCGTTTTAAATTTTTAGGGGTTTGAATCCACTACGAGCATATAAACCACAAACTAAATCGAGGATTAATTGTTATTGTCTCTACATAACAACTACAAATGACTTCTAAGCATGCTAATAAAGTTATCTGTAGATTCATGCATAGCACGAGGAAAAGTGAAATACAAATTATATTGATCTTTTGAACTTGTTTAACCTACTTTATTAAGACTCAACTCAAGCCAGTAGACACGTGAAAAAAGACATCAATCAATCTCGTCGTATTTGGATTGCCACTAATATAGAGTTCAAGGGATCGAATCCTAGCTTGGTGATTTTTTTTTCCCCTTGAGTGCCTATATCATTTATTATACGTTCTTTATCTTTGCCCCATTAGTGTAAGTATACAGTTAGTAAGACTCGGTGAACGGAAACACAAAAGGGATAACTATATATATGTATTTGATACATATTCCTTTCTTATTTATTATAACTCTACAGCGGAGGTAAACAATCGCGAATCACCACTAGGAAATTTGAATTATTCAGGTATGCCACTTTTTTTTTATTACCATACTCTGTGTTTTTCAGGCTTATCAGAATGAATTTCTATTTTTACAGGCAGCTTAGATGGAAGAAAAGAATAATAAAATTTAAGATTTCTTTACACTTATAGTGTTACGTCATGTAACTTATGTTTAAAACTGGATGATTTGAGATTGATGCGGAAAAACCTCTTTTGTCGCTTCACAACCCTTGTTTAAGGGTTACTAATACATGTTGTAATCCACGTGTTTAATTATTCAGTTCCTTTTTTTTTTTATCCATCCAAAGATCTACTACTTAAAGATGTTAATTAAATGTTTCAAATTAACAAATATT
>CABFVZ010000025.1:177994-218509 GCA_902151445.1 Timema monikensis
TTTTTTTTTTTTTTTTTAGTAAAAAAATTCTCTTGCCCTTTCCCGGTCTTAAAGATACGTGGAAACCCTGGTTATGGGAGAATAAATGTTTACAGTTACATTACACTAGCTTCTGACTCCACATCAAGTCTTAAAACATCAGCATGAACAATGATTACTACAAGGTGACCTGATGGTCTAGGGGTAAGGTGTCAGACTTCTGTGCTGGCGTCCGGGGTTCAATCCTCAGTCCCGGCACAGATTTATCTGATTTCCAAACCCTTCCTTCACCTATGACAAGACATCTTGTGAATGTGGGGAATGCCAGGCCTCCACCGTGGTTCGGATTCCACGTTAAACTGTAGGTCCTTCATTTCATCTCACAATCACCCTACCATTATACATTATCGTAAGTGCGTATAACCCGAACGGGTAGTAAGACGCGGTGCTAATAATAATAATTACTACAATTATTATTAATAATGTATGGTTTTAACAGCATATGTGACAGTTTGTAATTGGTTAACGTTGCTCAAGCTTCTTAGACCAACACGTAACAGGAAGGCCACGTGCGGCCAGCTGTTAATTTATAACTGCGAAAGGGAAAAACCTTTATTTTACCAATGGTAATATTTTTCGGCCATGATGGGAAGCGACCACGGGATATTCATTTTTTATTGGATGACAAGTTACCGACTGATCTAAGACATCGGACACAAAAAAATAGTAATAGTGATGAGATTATCTTTATTCCATTCCTCAGAATAGTTAAATAAATACCCGCTTCTGGGACCACGTGGTCCCAGGCGCTAGATTACACTGACGATGATAGGGAGATCAAGGTTCGAATCTCAGTTGGGTGTGCTGAGGAGTTATTCCACTCTACCTCCATGCATACGCGGGTACACTTCATCAAATGTAATCTTCCTTATCCCTAAAACTATCGGCGTAATTAGAAGCTACGTATGTGTATAGCCCGAACGTATAGCCAGACACGCTAAAAAAAAAGGTAGATAAATGAAAATTATGTTAGTTTAGTTATTTATTTAACGAATCGATTAAGTAATTTTAGCTATTAATTAAAAAATGAATAAATTTTATAATGATTCACCAAAAAAATTTTAATGAGATTTCATTCGAATAGGTTTTTTTTTTGTATCTATTACTGTTTCCAGTCTGTGGCTTGGGTCAGTTTTTTATTCGAGCCATACGCCTTAATATCTAACTTAAGACTAGGGCAGGCACGACATCCAGTCTCCGACCATTAATTCATCACTGTGAAAGGGTAAACCCACACTTAACCTATGATACATTTTTCAGCAACGAAAGGAATCGAACCAGGGACCCTTAGCACAGTAGATAAACACGCTACCGACTGAGCAAAGGTATCGGAATCAAAAAGGTAATTTTGTGTTTTAAATTATTTCTAGAGTAATAATATTTTTACTAATTTTTTTTTTAGATTATGTATATAAGTATTTTTTTTAATTTATCCTACTACCCATCCATGATATCCAAATATTTAAGCCAAATAGGTGTGTTCGAGAAAGGTAGAATTTATAGTAGATTTACCTGTATTTGTGTGAAGAGCGAGTGTGAAACCATTCAGGTAGAATTATTCTCAATACAACCAGCAGGTATTCTAAGCTTGACCTCTCCTTTACCTGCAAGCCTTATCAGACGAGGTTGAAGCCTTAGCTCACTTACTCACCAATGCTTATCAATTTTTACTTAGCATTGAAATAAATGATATTCTTTAAAAATAAATATCTCGGTACATTTTAAGGAAATGACTCTTCAAAAGAACACTTACTATATGTTTGTATAAGGTTACCCTGATTATCAGAAGACTTTATTTTTGTAAAAGTTTAAAATTTAAACACGCACTCATTCACAAAATATGCACGTCATATAGATCGAATTCAATATCAAGAAGATGGAATTACTTAGTTTAGATAGGATTGGTAGGTAAAAAGTCGGTAACCTTACATATAATATTGGTATAGATTTAGGAAGCCACTTGATCCAAAAAGGAATGAGAATACTATGGAGTGGATGAGGTTACACACTAATGAGTTACATACCCTGTACTCATCACAAGACATTGTTAGGATAATCAAGTATTATAGTTTAAGGTGGGCAGGACATGCAGAGTGAATGGGAGATTCCAGAACCATGTTCAGTGTACCGAATGACAAACCCAATGGTAAGAGACCATTGGGAAGACCCAGACGCAGATGGGAGGATAACATTAGAATATACCTGAAAGATATAGGGTGTAATGAGGTGGACTGGAAGGAACTAGCTCAAGATAAGGATGGGTACCTTACTTTTGTAAGAGCGGCAATGAACTTTATAGTTATAACACCATAGATTAAGTAAGTAATAAGCTTTATTTAATATTAGGTGACCTGGTGGTCTAGGGGTTAGGTGTCGGACTTCTGTGCTGGGGTCTTGGGTTCAATCCTCGGTCCCGGCACAGATTTATCTGATTTCCAAACCCTTCCTTCACCTCTGACAAGATATCTTGTGAATGTGGGGAATGCCAGGCCGCCACCGTGGTTCGGATTCCACGTTAAACTGTAGGTCCTCCATTTCATCTCACAATCACCCTACCATTACACATTAGCGTAATTGCGTACAACCCGAACGGGTAGTAAGACGCGGTGCTAATATTAATAATAATAATAATAATAATAATAATAATAAATATAATATGTATGGTATTAGGCTTAGAATTTATATAATGATACCTTACTAAAAGTGAGGGAACAAATAACATGTGTGTACATGTCAATAGATCCTATATTCTTGTTATTTTAGTTAAAACTATGTACTGTAGGCCTACCTTTGAGAATTTTTATATCCCTAAACAACTGCTCATCAAATCTACTTAATTAAGGACATTTCTCTTAATTAATTTTGGCAGGAACAAATGGTGGAACTGTTCCCCATTCATAGAAATTCTAATGTAAAATCTACTGCTCATTCCTAGCTCATACATTTTTTTTATAAAACTCATTAAAGCAGCTTTTCATATAAAAATATGATTAAATTAATGACACGATTTCCAGGCCTTCATTACTGAAATGAGTTCAAAGCTATACGTTGGTTAAAGAGTTCAACCCTATCATGTTACTGATGACCCTTAAGCCAGCCTACGTGTTAGTATAATTAAGTTTTTATTAAGGTACATGCAACGAGAATTTTTTATTAAAAATTAGATACATTATAATCGTAAAGTTCAATTTAAAAATAAATATATATTGTAGACCATTTTATATATATATAATCAGAGGTATGCGAGCAGGAATATTTCATTTCGAGTAGTTAGAGTTGAGTTTGAATGAAAACGAGTTTTTTTTTTAGTTCGCGTAACATAGAGCATTATTTTGTACAATAAATATTTCCAGGTGAAGTTCTTGAATAGAACCACGAATAAACAATAAATAAGTACTAAAATACATTTTATTATTAATTTTTTTTGTGAAAAAATTAACACAAATTCAAATTTTAAAATAAATTTAATAAAATGTACAAGTTTTTTAGTTAGGTCAGAGGAAACATTGAGGGACTCTATTTGATATGAAATTATATCTTAAAATTGAATTAAATTAATCAAGCTAGGAAATTTCGAGAAAAAAAGGTTGAAAATTCTGAGTATAATTTTTTTTAGAGTTTTGCAAAAAATTTGAGTCTAGTTTGAGCAGCTACTACATTCAACTCTATCTCAAATTTTCGAATACTCGCACAGCCTTAATATATTTTTTAGACCTATGTAAATACTTTTTTATTTAGCACCACTTATTACTACCCCTATGGGCTGTACTCATATATGCTAATTACACCAATTATTTGTTAGAGAGCTATTTAGAAAATTTGGAGGGCTCCCGGATAGCTAAAATAATGTACATTTTAAAATGTTCCCTTATAAGGATTAGAAAATCTCTTAGAGAGGAATATAAAAATACGCATATTATACAGATAGCTATTTTCTTATTCAAATCAGTATCATATAACTCTACAATTCCACGCCTGTAATCGTAGATGCTCAAACATTTTAAAAGCCTTAAATGACTATATCAAATGCCGTTTGCGAAATAATCGTAGATATATCATTTATAAATTATTTGTTAATTTCTATTCCCCCAGAAATCAGTTAAAAATAATCTTTAAACATAAGTTATTTGAACAAACCATATTGTGTAATATCGAAAAAGTGTTTCTCCCCTTTAAAAAAAGTTATTATTATTTAATATGAATGCGTATATTACGCATTTGTACTAATACGTGGTGAATAAATAATAATTAAAAGATGAGCTTTTAGTAATATGGAGCAAATAATATTTTTTAAACAGATTTTGCTAGGAAAGATTGTATCTGCCAGTAACAAAAGTAATTAAAATAACGTCAGGATTTGTAATCTACAGCTGTTACATTTTATAGATATTATAAAAATATATAAATTACTACAAATAATATAGACCTCCTAGTAGAATATCATTGATACCAACCAGGAAGAAAATATACTTTCTAAAAGGTATTTTCTATCAGAATCTTACTATAGCTAATTAAATCAATTGTGGTTTACCAAAATTTAAGAATCTTCACAAAACATATTATTAGGAGATCAGATACATAAAAAGGTTTAATCCACCCTTAAGATGTATGAGAAAGTACATAAAATATTTCACTCACATATTTTTAAACCAATCAGATTCTAAACCTTTATTGAAATCCCAATTCACACCTAAAGCTTCAGAGTATTTTAAGATGAGTGTTTTTTTCTTCTTAGAAGTCAACATTTGCCGATGTGCGTTGGGAAATGAGTTCAACTGTGGGCATTTTTCTGAAAGAAAAGACTGAAATCTGCATATACATAAACACAATTTACCATAGATTTAAATTATTCTAAAAGTCCGAAAGCGTAAAAGAGGTATTTATTGTGCATCTGTTATCTATTAATGTATGTATGGAAATACTCTACAAATCTCAAATTGCAATAAGTTGAGCTCAATATTGTTGCACTTTATTTGCCTATTTTCAGAATAGAACCTTATTAATATTCATTCCCACAAGATAACCCGAACTAGGATTTTTCTTTGAAAATGTAATCCTAAGGAAAGAAAATAAAAGCAACCAAAGGGGTATGAATTTTTTTTTCATGTTCTGAAAATTGAAAAATGACACCTGGATACGGGAATCAAACTCGTAACCTTTTGCTTAGTACAACAATGCTCTAACCACTGAGCTATCCAGGAATCGAAACGTGCCCAGGGTTTTGCCAAAAAATTTATTTTGTGTACCACAGTAAGAAACATAAAAAGTGAATGCAATTATATATTCAAATTGATTACTTTTTTATAGTATTTAATAAATTCAGTACACTTCTAAACAAATTATTAGTCTACATTTTCTAGGTCTTTTTTCTAAAGGATTCATATATTTTACCAATTTAGTATATGACATAAAATAATTTTTAAAGTTTGGTTGGCTGAACCATAGAAATATGTAGTACTCAAAACTACAGTAAAGTTTTATTTTCTTCTCAATATGTCTGAATGAGTGTAATGTAGATTCAACTCAAGATGTGTGTTAACAACCTTTTATGTCCATTTTGCAATGTCCTGTTACTTCTTTATATTCTTTGTCGACAGTTTGTGTTATGGCTGAAAGGTGTTGGCGTTTTGGGACATACTTTCGCTCTTCTGTGAGCTATTTTCACCCTATTGTTTCCACTCCCCCATTTTTTCACGAACAGGCTGTAAAAAATTGCGAAGCCTTATCTCATGTTATATGCCTCATAAAAATTTGATCCGTTCTATCAATTCCGATTTTTTTTTTCCATATCAACAAGATGATATTTTGTGTGCACATTTTTGATTCGTGAACAAATACAGATACTTTATTGTCGAATTGATAAAATAATCATGCAATTTCAAAGCAAAACTAGAAGACAATAATACCCCTTTCAAATCGTGATTTATTTCCAACTTTTTAAATATTGAGGTGACAAATTATTGACTAATTCAATGGTTGTGTACATTTTTAAAATTTAATAAGCTTTTCATAACACAATAATTAATATCAATCTATTAAAATGACAGATAAAAAGCGTTTTTCTTTACACACCCTCAAGGCCTTAGGGATATCTTGTGCGCCACGTATTTCTCTTGCACTTATTGGGTAGTGATGGGAAAGGTATAATTGTGATTAAGTGTACCCACATTTTGTGGGGAAAGTGCTAGAAACTATTTAGTGAAACATACGAATCATGTCTGGTTATACTGAGAGTAACTGTCATCGCTAAGATATACCAGATTAATATGACAACTTATCCTCCATGTACACTGATGCGGGCATAGTGGTAGTGTTTTTCAGCACCACGTCCTACTACCCGTTCATTTAATACTTATATGTAGCCTACTACGTTAATTTAGGGACTAGCAAGGTTGAATCTAGATTAAGGATGCCCGTATTTACGTTGGGGAAAAATAGTAAAACCATTTAGGAAGTACAGCCTAGAGTAGACTTGACCATTATTTTAACCACTATATCCTTGTCATGGTCTCTAATCTATTATAAAAGTGACGCCCTAGATATTTTGGACATCAAAGCAGGTATATGCGGTATCTACAGTAATTGCCGTGTAAGTATAAATGAGTGTATCGATAACTCAGGTTGTAGACACTCACCAATTTATTATATTTATTTAAAATATTTATTTATGCTATAATTTTATATAATTATTTATTCGGTTACAAATATATTTAGGATAAACATATCATACACCGAAATAAATTAATCTTATTTAATCATTTTGAAATCAAAGCGGTGAAATCATCGTGTTTATTGAATAATTTAACAAAAAATCTATTTGTTTGAATCCAAATAATTTACTATTTATAATTCGCATTGGTGAGCTCGCAAGCTTAGGCTTCTTTTCACTTGGTTTGGTTTGCCGGTGTCAAGGAGACCAAAGTGCATGAAGTGTTTTGAAAATATTGTTTAACACTTGTCTTCCAAACAAATGCGGAAATATTTTCTTTATATTTTTTCTCTCTCTTTTCCATACCCATTAATTGTGCAGATAGCCGGAATGGTAGTAAATACGGATTGCAAAAAAAAAATGCTATTAATAATAAATGGACACTAATCTATTTATCTGAAAAATGCCTTCATATTTTATTTTTTTCATAATTTATATTCTTAATATTGAAGAACAAGTATGTAGTTTGGAGAAAAACTTTTTTGATGGACAAGCACTTTGGAATTTCTCTTTATATTATTCAATCCGGTCAGAGCAATATCCATACACGAAGCTTTATAAAAGAACCACACACAAACAAAAAAATGTTTATAGCTATATTAGATATAAAAAATAAATATATAGACAGTAGATAAATCAAAAATAATTTTGCAAAGAAGATGGCAAATACTTTTATAGTCATTCTACAAATAAAAGATATACAACACAAATTTTGTTTAACTTATATAGAGGTGGTATTACGCATCCAATGAAAGTTAAATTAACATTTCCGAAACTTAAAAAAATATATACATGTTATGCTGGGTTAAATAGTAAAGCTATTAGTTTTTATAATTACGTCTATAGCCACACCTATCATATTCTTTAAATTTAAAAATGACATATGGACAAAGTATTCGAGCTAGGTTTCTTTAGTATTGGTGTACTGAGCCAAAGGTCCCGGGTTCGATTCCCGTGTATCACTTTTAAATTTTAAAAATAAAATAATTTGTTTGAATTTAAGGCGATTGAATACCATTCATCTAACCTGTAAAGTAATCTTGCAATTTTACACTATGGAAAAGCTTATAAGATAGGTTCATAGTGTAATTTGTCAAGGTTAGGGTGAAATGAGTGTTTACCTATTTATAATTTCTTATTAGAGAATAATAATAATAATTGTGTTCTAATTGAGGGGGTGAGTTCCAAAACTCATCTTATCCATAAATTGAAAAAAATAAGTTGACACTTGAATCTTGTTCTCTTGGTGGTACTGCATCCGATTCCGATATTATTTTGCTCCTTAACCTACTACATCCATTTATTTTTACATGTTGAAAACATGTGTTGTTTCCAGAACTTGCCTTATCCTCATATAGTTTGGTTACAAAACTCACATCATCCTCAATATCAATTTGCTATTTTTCTTTTCAAAGCTTACCTAATCCAATAGTACTGCATAACATGTTAGATAATGTTTTTCAAAACTGATTTCATCCCACAATTATGCTTTATTTTAGAATGGCATGTTGTAGTCGAATAAAATACATTTGAGCTTGTGGAAATAACATTTTAAAATGTTGGCAACATTGTTAAATGGTAAATAGAACAAGTGAACCAAAATTATCAGCTGTGCCTGATGCCAATATTATTCACTTTCGTTGTTTATCGTTTTCACTATATAATTTGCATCCATACCATTATTATTAATAGTTTGAATAAGTAATATGCAATGGATGGTGAAAATACAGTTCTAATAGCTGAAGGAAGAGGGAGAAGAAAGAAACGTGACAAAACTTCCTGGCGTAAAGAGAAGCTGAAAGCGGAAAGGTAAGCAGAAATAACCTTGATATTATTCATTATTTATATTTGCTGGACCTTCAGCACTTAGAACTTTGTGTGTGTGTTGCAGATGTAAACCAAAATCACTACCTCGTAGACCTGACTGCACACACCGAAAGAAGACTTTTCAGTGCTGTGACCTGCCTATGCAAGATATCCGTCGTTTTCATGAAGCGTTTTACTCAAATAAAGACAAAGTGTCACAGGACAATTTCATACTGCAGTACACAGTACAGCACAATCCAAAACGTAGACGTCCAAGTGAAAAAGAAGGACCTGAAAAAGGTGTAACAATCTCGTATTATATAAGGTCTAAAAAGCGTGGCCTTATGCAGGTATGTGGTGAAGCTTTTTTGTCAATACTTGGGATTTCTAAATTCAGAGTTCAAAATATTTGTAAACAACATCTAAAGACAGGAAGATCTCCTTCAGAAAAGCGTGGTGGGGACACGAGATCAAGAAAGTACAGTGACAAAAAAACTCTTGTTCAAAATTACATACAAAATATTAAATGTGTTGAGTCTCACTACACCCGTGAACAGAGTGTTAGACAATACCTTCCTAGTGATGGCAGTGTACGAAAATTGTGGGAAGCCTACAATAATGGAGCTGATGTCCATAATAAGGTCAAGTATCATTACTTCTGGGATATTTTTATGAACGATTTCAATATCAGTTTCAAGTCTCCAGCCACGGATGCATGCTCCGAGTGCATTAGGTTGAAATCAGTAATTACTGCCACAACCGATCAGCAGAAAGCTGAAGCAATGGCCAAATATACGGTGCATAAATTAAAAGCTAAATCATTTCACGATATGTTGAAAACCACAAGCAATGATGGGGTATTTAAATTCTCATTTGACTGTCAGAAGAATTTGGTTTTACCAAAAGTTCCCGATCAAGCTGCCTACTATTCCAGGCAGCTCTATCAATATAACATGACTCTTTGTGAAGGGCACTCCAAGAATAAACAAAGTACGGACACTGTACATATTTTTACTTGGTCTGAAGGGCAGCGCTTGAAAGGATCAAATGAGATAGCATCTATTGTTTATTATTATCTTTGTCATGCAGATCTGACTAATATTGAGCAAATACACATTTTTGCAGATGGCTGTCCAGGCCAAAACAAGAATATAACCATGATAGGCATGCTTGCCAAATGGCTTGTTCTAGATTCTGCCGACAATGTGAAGTCTGTTAACATTATATTTCCAGTTGTTGGTCATTCCTACCTTCCTTCTGACCGTGTTTTCGGCCGAATCGAAAAAGAAATAAGGAAGAAAGACACCATCATCCAACCACAAGAATATAAAGATATTTTTTGTAAATATGGAACCGTAAAAAATGTAGGCTCAGATGTGCCTATCCATGATTGGAAATCCTCTGTAGCTGATGTCATTAAAGCCCCTGGTCAGTTACACTTTAAGTTTTCTCCAACAAAGAGGATCACACTAAAGAAAACCAAGAACAAGAACATTGTCATGAAAGGAGAAATCAACTACCGAGTGGATACAGGAACTTTTAAACCATTTTTGAAGAAAGGTAAAAGTCTACATTCAATCAATCCTGAGCCGCTACCATCCCAAGTTCCAGTGAAAGCAGAAAAAATTGAAGATGTCAAGAAATTGTTAAACAAACATTTTGGAGAAGGATGGGATGAACAGGATGGAATGGACTACTACAGGCAGGTGCTTCTGTATTCTACAGAAAGTGAGGTAGAAGATTTTTATGAAGCAGAAATACCACTACCTGAAGACTGTGAGGATCTCAGAATTTGAAATATCTCAAGTAATTTAGTGAAAATTTAAAAACATTGTGTGGTACATTAACTGTATTTAACTTTTTTAATATACATTGAGTAATATTTTATACTGCGTAATACTTTCATGTTATTCATTTTGTTTTGAAGCTTCTATTGCATTCTACTCTATGTATGCTCTTTGCACCAAAACTGACCTTATCCTATTTGTTTGTTTCCATAACTGCTTTTGTACATTGATTTGTAGCAAAACTCTTCTTATCTAAATATTTTAATTAAATATCTTTTGTACCAATTGATGAATACATTTTTCTTTCTAGATTTATAATCCTAATTGTATTCACATAATATATAATTAAAAGTTGGACTTCTTAACATCAACGTAGAGTCAGAAAAAGTTTTTCGCATTTTACTCAAAATCACTTCATGTGGATGAGACAAGTTTTGGAACTCACCCCCTCAATTAAATTTGAACCTAATAAAACCAGTAGTAACGGCTATAAAACAAATATAAATATTAATCAAATGCCTCGATTTATTAGGACACTCGTAGACTATATACGTTGTTTTAGTTCACTTATATTCCTTCATTCCAAAATATAAAAATGTAAATATTTTGTCATAGGTCATTACATTCATCATTTCTTTTGTACTAAAAACAAATTTGAAAGTATGTTTATAGTACTGACATTGTCAAACTTTTTATTCACCATGTATTAAATAGAATTATATAAAAAATAAATTGTATGGTGCATGTATATGTACATATACATTCCTGATATATGTATGTATAATAACTCTAATGGAACCGACAAGTTTGGCATGGATGTCATCTTTTATTTAGTATAAGGCAGCACTTGAGGCGTACTAAGTATGACTATGAAACTGGCCCATTCCTTTCTGGTTTAGGTAGTTTTATTGTATTTAGTATAGCGTCACATTTAAGGCGTAATTAGTCGGACTATGAAACTGGCACAATGAAATTATTTCTAGTGACGAGGAGCAAGGGACCCAAATCCCGGTCTAGTGTACTGTAGATGGATTACCTAAATTGTTTCCCACACTCCTATCCCTCAAATGTTGTTACAGTTTTTCTAAGTTATACCTTACTCATACATTATTCACTAATATAATTAAATACGAATAATCCGAATGGGTAGCAAGACGTGGTGGCAAAGAGTAAAATTCCACGAAAATATTTTTTTATATGCATTTTTATTCTTAAATATATTCTAGAAAAATAGTGGTCTTTAAGATAAGATAAAAAAATATATATAACTACATCTAGTATATCCAGAAATAATTGAAGAAAAATTGAAAAATAATTTACATTTGTAGGCAATAAAATAGTGAGTTATAGCAATTTAATACTAAAATGGTGTTTTATCTTATTTTGTTTAGCACCGTAGCTTACTACCTGTTTAAGGCGATTGGCCCTTTTCATTTGGCGTGTAAATGCAGAGCCATGGGAACAATATTTTTTATTGTTGTGCAATTTTCTTTTCGGAAGCGGTTTGTTCAAGAATAGAAATAAGTTTATTATGTTATTATTTTTATAAACACACCTCTATAATTTCAACAGTAATCAAATATCAATAATATTGACATTTTTCAATAGAAAACTTCCGACTGAAAAGCAAAAAATAAGAAAATGTAATACCAAATAAACATTGATACATTATCTTAAAAGAGGTGTTGAAAACATACTACAAAAATCCCACTCGTTCTTGAGAAAACTGATATTTCCAAACGTATGATTTTTCCGCAAGACCTGTCCGGTAGCTAGCACTCTCTACGTTTTCCGTTGTTTATCTGTTTTTATTAGCGCGGAATGATACTTTGGTCGGTTGTGAGGCCCCACCACGACTTTCACCCTCCCGCTCACCATTCCACGAAATAGGTTTTAGACTTGCACTAAGGGCCAAGTTCCTTGAGTTATACGTTAATGTACTAATTACACGAATTATTTTAGGGATTAGAAATGTTATATCAATAGGAAGTGTACTAGTATTTCCATGGAGAGAGAGTGGAAAACCATTATGAATAAACGACCTCAGTACGCCTAACCTAGATTCGAACCTCTATCTCACTGTCCTCGGTGGTCTATTTTACTGTGAGAGTAGCACCTGAGAGCATGCGGTAAATAAATATGGTTAGTTAATTTTGAATAAAATATTAGGATTTCTTTTTTATAGTTATTTAGTTAATAATATAAAGAAACATGCCTAACATTCTTTACTAAACAAAATAGGCTTGATTTTGAAAATATCCATACAAGAATAAATTTTCAATAAGGACGTTTCCACCGCATTGCGGGAAACATCAATAAACATTATAAACTGTAGTGAGGAATTTTAATATTCGAATAGTGGCCTCCGTATTTCTCTAAGTGGCCTCAGGCTATATCTTAGAAGGGATTGGTTAGAAAGACTTCTCACAAAGTTTACTGCTTCTTGCTAAATGTACGAGCTTGCCGTATCAGTGAGCCAATATACATAGATTCGGAAATCAATGGCGGGAGCTGTGACTGTGTGTGTGTGTTTTTGTAACCTTGGTATACCTACAGGACAAATAAAAAGGAGCACATATAATCCTCTCAATTTTTAAGAGAGAAAAAATTTGGAGAAAACTAACACCTGTACAGTTAATTGTAGATGAAAAGTGAAGCTTGGAAGATGGAAATGATCTTTTTGGTTACGAATATAGCCGCACAAAATATATTGTTATTAGATATGAAAATATACACCAGGGGCCTATAGCACGACTTTTACAAGTCATACAAGTCTAAAACTTATCAAATTGTAAAAATATATATGAGAGTTTAATAGTAGATTAATTTTAAATGACTTGTATTTACTATTATAACAAGTCCACTATCTTTATTTTCTTAGGTTAGGTTGAATATGGTTTTGTTTTACAGCGCTTTTGTTAATCAAGACTGGGAGAGATTTTGTTTGCCAACAATTTGAGAGAAAGATGTCAAATGTAATTAACAAAGAGCCGAAATACTACCAAAATAGTTTCTCATAAAATTAAGGAAAAAAAAAAACGAACTATTCAGTGCTTTTTCCAGAGAAACGTAACAACAACAAAAAAACAGTAACAACCATAGCGTGAAATAGCAATAATCAATCAGTTGCTTAGTTCTAATTAAAGCAACAATAGGAGGAAGATTAAGGTGGAGTGCTAGTGAACGTGAGTTTAGGGCAGTATTTTTGCAGTTTTTATAGCACATACATTTTTTGGCCAAAATAAATCAAATATTTCTTCTATAGAATCATATAGTTTTGTTTTCTGCACATGCTAATCTCAACAGTTGTTGAATATCTGTCTTGAGCAGCATGGCAGCACTTGGTGACAAACTTTTCTCTTTATTTAAAAAGTTTGTCACCAAATTCTGCCATGCTCATGACAGATATTCAACAACTGTTGAGATTAGCATGTGCATAAAACTAAACTCTATGTTTCTATAGAAGAAATATTTGATTTATTTTGGCCAAAAAATGTATGTGCTAAAAAAACTGCAAAATTAATGCACTAAACTCGCGCTCACTAGCACCCCACCTTAAGTCATCTTCCTCCTTATTTTCAACCACGAAGTTCATATCAGTTTCTTCCTCATCTCTGTCAAAATGAGCCTCTTCATTGCTGTGTTGTAGGCCCCTGTATTGTTGGTTTAGGGTACCAATGCTTTACCGCTGAGCTATCCAAGATTCGTCACGTGGTCAGAGTAATTCTTCACTCATAACTTACCGATGCCCATGGTATCAATGATAGCTCACTGTTGGCCGAAGATTTCCACACTTCTATCACAAACTCTGCTATTTTAAATTACTGAAGAATGAATCTGAGTAAGGGATAAATCCTACATATCTTCGTGGTAGAGAATTGATGCTCTAAGTCAAGGGAGATGGGTTCGACTCTTGTGTCAAGGTGTAGTTTTTTTTTCAATCTTAGTGCGGCTAATTCGCACTTACTCACATAAGACCGGATTGTAGGTGATGAGGAAATAGAGGTTGGAATTTCGGACAGGTTGTACTAAGAGCTGCTTTCAACATGGAATTTTTCACTTCTGTTTTCTCATTCCCTCCCCACGAAAATGTGGGTACAATTTCTCTAAAACTATCCTGCTTATTTATATACTATGGATTCATTTGTTTTATAACTTATGTGTTAAAAACTTTAAACTAAAATAAATTATCTCATCGAGGATTTTAAACCAATTGGAGGGTTTACTGTACTGTACGGGTCTATTATTAAAGTTTGGTTGATACGCCCTTTGGTTTGGACCACTACATGCGTATTTGATAGTTACGCTTGAATCAATTTGTTGGTTAAACCAATTGAGCAATTTGTTTCTGATAGCTATATACTTTCAGTTAAAGACAAGAGGATTACGATAAATTATTGTTATAATTTATAGCTCATGCTGGTTACGCCACTTGACTTATTTGTAAAATACTCATATTGAGTATATAATTAAACAAAAATGATTTAAACTATTTATATTATATAATTAGGGCTATGCCAATTGATCAATAGGCGTATTTTCAACTCTAGAACATTAAAACAACCAAATATCAATTTTTGGAATTATGAGGGTTACACCCTTCATACTCTTGAATGTTTTACATAATATTTAGAGCTATATTTTATTTGTACAATATTTATAAACATATATATATATATATTACATCCATCACTGTTTCCAGGCTGTGGCCGACTTTATAGGGCTGTCGTAGCTTCATATGCCTTATAATTAAACTTGAGATTAGGACAGGCACAACATCCAGTCCCCAGCTGTTAATCCATCACCGTGAAAGGTTAAATTCACGTTTCACCAATGATAAACTTTTTTCGGCCATGATAGGAATCGAACCCGGGACCCTTAACTCAATAGACAGACTCTGTACTGACTGAGCTAAGGTGTCAGATATATATATATATATATATATATATATATATATATATATAAATGGTATAGCTATATTTACACATATATAGACACATTTTCCGAAACAATTTATTTTTACATAAAGTGTCAAAAGTGGTCACATCATCTCGTGAAATTTTAGGCAAACCCAAACTGTGTATAAAGAAACTATAATTTTTCTCCCCTGAATAATGAATTATTTATAATAAAATTCCTTACCGTCACAAACAAATAAATTTATTTAATTCTTCTCGTGGCTGTTGTATTCCTGCATACTTGTACAGCAGTACAGGGGCAAAGAGTATATAGACCTCCTACAGCTATGTAAAGGGCAAACCTTGCGGGATGTCTGATAAAAGGTAAGGTGCGGGGGGGGGGGGTGATGACCGCGTGAGGTATAGTATCGAGGAAAAGGATAAAAGTTCCTTGTGTTTTGGTAGCAGCGCAGGAATGCCACTGAACGATGGAATGCCCATCTACCGTCAAAATCTACTTTTAAACTTTGCCATGCACTGTTGAGTTGGAGGGAGGAGTGGTAGGCCAAACACGCAAGTGAAGAGGGGAAAGTCAAATTTTAACTCAAATTGAGTTAGTGCTGCCATCTGTTAGACAAGCATGAGACTTTTCTAATGCACTTTATATTATGTTTAAAAAAAAAAGACTGTCTTATTTAAATTAATTTGTTTTAGAAAATATTTGTTCGTGTCTTTAAGGGGCTTGAAATATAAAATAATAATAATAATAACTATTATTATTATTATTATTATTATTATTTAGCACCGCGTCTTACTACCCGTTCGGGTTATACGCTTAAGTACTAATTACACTAATGGATTAGGAATTGGGAAGGTTGAATTAAAGGAAGTGAACCCACATTAGCGTGGAGGGAGAGTGGAAAACCATTTAGGAAAAACCACCCCCAGTTCACACGACCGAGATTGAAATATAAAAGATTTGGTCCTGGAATATGCGTGTAATGTGACTTTCCCTCTTTTTACTATGTACCCTTTAAGTGTTGAAATAAAATGAAGGATCACAAACACAATATACAACATAATTTTCAAATGAAGGGCCTTTCAGTTTGTGGCTCAAATTAATAACATTTTACAAAATTATTAGTGTTATTTTACAGGTATTCATAATATCTTTCAGAAGAGACAGCTTCAGATAAAATGTATTGAAGTTTCAATACGTAAAAGTAGATCTACTAACATTTATAGTTTTCAAATATGGTTCTTCCTAGTTATATATTTTATCACCGAATCTTACTACCCGCTCAGGCTACATGCCCATGTACTAATCACACTAATGGTTTAGTGATTATATTGGTTTAATTGAGAGGAAGTGCACCCGGATCTGTGTGGAGGGAGAGTGATAAACCATTTAGGAAAAACTACCCTCAGTACACCCGACCTAGACTAGAACCTCTATCTCAATGTCTTCGGCAGTCTATTCCAACACGAGAGTAGCGCGTCAGACCACTTGGCTACTGAAGCAGGTTTCTTTCTATTAACATATAATTGTTATTTAATTGTTAAAATTTGAAAGAAATTTCAAACACTTAAAATAATATTTCTTGATCCGCCACTGATCAATGCTATTCTTATGGGAGAAAGTGATCCTACTCATAGAATGAGGAGTATCAATGTTAACATTATGGGAGAAAGTGGGCTGAAATTGTCACTTTAACGACGACTGGCCTATATTATATTTGTGACACTGGTTTTTATTAAAAATCTGATTGAAATGTTTTGGGATTGTTCTCCAAAGAGTTAAATAATCAGTTATTTAGGTACTTACGCTCTTTATTATTAGTATTCGAGTCAAATTCAAAGTCGGTTATGAGGGTGGGATGGCAGGGAATTTGAGAAAAAAAAAGGATTTTCGCAGCTTTTATGGATAAACATTTTTTTGTTGTTGCCTAAATAAAAATATATCGTTCTATTACAAACATAGAATTTAATTTTCTTCACATGATGACCTCAAAATTTCTTGAATATCTGTCAAGAATATCCTGGAATGTAATGACAATTTTTTTCTTTTCAATTAAAAGGTTTCTCATCTAATGCCGCTATGTTCATGATGTATATTCAAGAATAGTTGTTGAGGTCGCCATGTGAAGAAAATTAAAATATATGTTTGTACTGGAGCAATATTTTATTAATTTTAGTAAAAAAAAAATATTTTTTCCATAAACACTACAAAAAAACACTGACCTTATCTCGCGTCCCCTTCCACTCCACCTTAATATAATTAGCTCAATTATATTGTAATGACCCAATGTATAGAGACATAAAAAAACTTGTATAGTTCTGTAACACCATGTGTTAAATAATTAATTAGATAATTATATTTGAAATAAATATTAGGAATTTTAAATATACCATTATGAAAAGATCAAATATTGAATGTTATTAATTTAAATATAAGCGCATGATTTGGCGTTGATACTTTACGCCAAGTTACAGAATATTATTACTATTATTATTATTATTATTATTATTATTAGCACCGTATCTTACTACCCGTTCGGGTTATACGCACTTACGCTAATATGTATTGGTAGGGTGATTGTGAGATGAAATGAAGGATCTACAGTTTAACGTGGAATCCGAACCACGGTGGAGGCCTGGCATTCCCCCAGAATAATATTATTATTATTAGCACCGCGTATTACTACCTGTTCGGGCTATACGCACTTACGCTAATGTGTAATGGTAGGGTGAGATGAAATGAAGGACCTACAGTTTAACGTGGAATCCGAACCACGGTGGTGGCCTGGCATTCCCCCCAGAATAATATTAAAATGTTTGATCATTCTGGGGAATCCATTCTTTTTATGTAGACTGTCAGAACTTTTAAAATAAATTTGTTTGCACTGCAGCTTACTACACATAATAGGAAGCATGCACTTTAATTACACTAATAGAGTAGCGAATATTAAAGTATATTTAGTATAAAATGTACACACATTTTCTTAGATGAAGCGTAAGAGCTTAATAAAGGAAAAACTCTTCAATTGACCGGGCCAATATGCATTCTTCGAACTGTCCATGATTAATTAATCGTACTAGAAGAGACTGACTTATTTGTGCCCAAATATGCTAATTACTTTTAATTTAGCTATCCTTAAATATAATGTTTATGTAATACATTATATTATATTTAAATATACCGATCCTAATTAATAAATAACATTTTATTATTTTATTGTAGTAATGATCAATACCATTTCGTTAACCCCATTTGAACATTTTCAAACACTATCAAAGGTTACTTTATTAATTATTTTCTCTTCCGAGAGACTGCTAACCCTTCCCCTCCTTTCCTTTACCACGTTAACCCCCTCCACCACCCCTCCCTCCTTTTCTCGCCAAACACGTATATACACAGCAGGTGACGTCACAGCTTTGCTTCTCATTATTTCCTTATGGTTTTGTGAATTCGTCCCCACTAGGTCTCGCTAATCCAGTGACGGGGAACTCTTACTCGTCCACAAGGCTGATATTTGACGGAGGCATCAGAACTAAACAGCCTTAAGTCCGATGTAACGGAAGTATTTTAGAGGGAGTCACTGGTGACATCTCCAAGTAAAGCTCTTCAATCTATGACCTTATGATTATTGTGATCTCTCTGAAAGGGATACGCTTGCACATTGTTTCAGTTAAGTTTTTAAATAAAAGTGAATAACTCAAAGTCTCATAATACATACTTCTTGTTTAAATAAAAAATATTTTCTAAATTAAATCTAATCTACACTAAGACCGAAAGATCGGGGTTTGATCCCGGTTGGGCGTACTGAAGGGGTTTTTTCCCCAAATGTTTTTACACTCTCCCTCTACGCAATTGTGGGTACACTTCCTTCAAATTAATTTTCCATCCTAACCGTTTCAGTGGCCGCACAGTCTAAGTCACTATTCTCACATTAGATTAGACTGCAGATGACATAGATATCGAGGTTCAAATCTCGGTCGGGTACATAACATAAGCGTATGACACGAATGGGTAGTAAGACGCCGTGTTAAAAATTTAATAGATTATTTTATTTCCACCCACTTGACTGACCGGTGAGGGGGATCGAAAATCAGGGGGCTTTGTTTTATTTTAACAGTTCAATGAGATATAGTAATAACTGTATCATAAATTTTCGTCCACGTCTTGGAACCCCTTCGCAATTCACGCATTTTTAATTACGTTAATGTGCTACAGATGAAAATGTTATAACATACCTAGAATAATTTTAATTGCATTTGCCTGGAGGAAAAGTGGGAAACAATTTAAGAAAAGAATATCCTCAGTATACCAGGTTGGGACTTGAAATCCTAACCTCCCTATCACCGGCAAAGCAGACTAGATGAAGCTGCCGATTAGTCCACGTGCTCACTTGTGCAGAGTTATATCAAAATACATAATTTGACTGGCCTTCACCAGCTTGACTTCGAAATTATCTTAAGTTTATAATCTTTTTCATCACGTCTGTCCACCAGTTAGGACTCTAAGTGTATATATATCGCTAATATGGTGAAATGTATATTGGCCTAAATTGAGTATTTGCACCACGGCTTACGTTAACTCTTTTTTCTTGTTTAGACCTGAGGATGGTGCCATCGAGCGCCGAAACATGTCGGAATTGTGATTAAACAACCCCCATTCTCAAGGAACAAGGGAATTCAAAATCTCCCAGATAAGAATAGATTTCAACTTATATATAAAAAAAATTTTCTTTGTTTTCACAAAATTCCAATCTGTGTCATTTGACTTTTATCTTATTACACTATATTAAGTTTCATTTATACTATCCCATATTTCATCTACATTTGTCTTAATATATTTATGGGTTGTTAAAATGTAATTACATAAAATCCTGAATAGAATAATTTTTTAATTTTTTTTTATAACAAACCAACTAAAAACTTTTATGCAAAGCCTAGGTTCAATTCTCTATGGAACTCTATTTCTAACCATAATTTTATATTGTTTATCAATATTATACACCCTATTTTATTTTAACTAATTGTCTATAACACATGTATTTTAATATGTTTTATGGTTTTATTGTATATGTACTTTTTCGACTCACATTTTTAATGTGTTTTTAATGGTTCAATTTATTACTTTTAACCTAATTAAAAACTTTTTCTCATATAATTTATTTTTACTCACAATTATTGATTGTAATTAATTTTCTGTTGTAAACAACAACTTTGCCACTCTGTCCATTGACTCTTCATAAATAATACACTTAATTAATATTGTCAATATAATTTATTTTAATAATCTAATTTCTATCTTTTTCATATCTTTTAATTTGATATCTATCCTTATCTAATAGAATGAAATGTATAAGCCTACGTAGGCTACTCTAAGGATGGGTGGGTATATAGTTTAGACGAAAGTATCCTTAGTACATCCAATAGGGATTTGAACCCTATCCTTCCAGTCATGGTAAACTGTACTAAATGAGCTGGACATGTAAACCACGTGTTCATCAATGATATCTAAAAGTACAATATAATAGTCAAATTCACACTATTATAATTGAAAAAAATTAATATTTTAAGAAAACTATATCCAAACCCTAATTAAATGACGAAAATTAGAAATCATGGATCTTTAAATTCATATAATAAACTGTTAAGAAAAAAAGTCAATAGATCAAAACATTAATTTAATTTGTTGATTATAAAAAATATAAAACGTTATACTCTACCAGTTATAGTGTCTTAATCTCAAGGGTAACGATGAACTGGGTGATTTTATAAATTGCACCCGATTTAACAATGATAGGGTATGGGAAAGTCATCTTGAACCCAAATATCACAAAATCCTACAAAAGAGGGTTCAAATCTCATAAAAATAAATGTATATGATATCGAAAGCAATAGAAGTGAGTTGTATGAATAATAGTTTTGAATGCTGGGTGCATAAAAGAAACCCAGGGCACGCAACTCAATCCAGGGGCGGGAAGAACATGACGGTCAGTCTCCAGAAATATAAATATAATAATAATATTTGAAATTAATGAAGGAGTAGACAGAGGTAGTTTCTAAACCTAAGGGTATTTTCACTAACAATAACATTAAATAAATTGCAAGAAGTGCATCTATATGTTAATTATAAATATCAGAATTAAATAAATGAATCTATATTTATGTAACAAGTTACAACAAGTATTATGAAAAGATATATAATAGCTCCTTTATAAAAATCACAATCTGCAATGAGCTAAAAGGATTTAAGTTAAGATTGTCTTTAATTTCAATTTACAACTATTTTTTTTAGAATATATACAACCAAGAATCATTTAGCTTATTATTTTTCGCCTGAACTTTGCATACGAAGTTACTAAATATTATCCTAATATAAACCATGTGACTATCTAACGTCTGCATTCTATTACTCATCAACATAATCAAAATTAGCACTGTCCACAAGTTTCTAATAGATCCCATAATAATCTAAAATCATATTACCCTAAATTTATAAATCACAATATTAACCATATAGGAGAGTAAGCAAGACAAATTAATAATAACATCTAACTTAAACATTACGTAGACATGAAAAATCTAACCAGCATAATAAAAGGCGAGATTCAAAATTTACACTTTAGATCTTCTTTTATTATCTATCAGCACAATAGTGATATCCCAAAAGGTATCCCTACTAACTAGACTGATAAATAAAATTGACCATTTAAATACAATGTAAGAAATTAAATTTTTATAAGATTCAAACAGTTACTTATTAATAATAATAACCAGCCAAAACGGAATTTTGAAAAATAACAATAAAAATATTTACGCCGAAAAGAAATTTACCCTTACATTCTTTTAAATAATGCTAAAGCCTCGGCTTCGTCCGACTAAGTCCGAGCCATGTCCAAGAGTGCCGGAAGCTTTCCTACGCCAGTCTTATACGATTTGCAAAACTCAGGGAACACGGAACAAAGTAAAAAAGGGAGGGGAACCAAAGAGTATCATACACCGGGAGGTAAATGCGAGGGACAAGACGAGCTTCTACTCATTTCTCGAAGCAATTAGAATGTTTGGGCCCTTTGCGGAACAGACATCTCTTTTCTTCTCAAGCTCTTTGGAATGGCTTGAGCACATGGCGGCTCCTAGCGGGCGCGGTTTGATTGTTAGGCGGAGCTGGTCAGTTGTCTGTGCGGTGGAATTGCGGTCAGTAGTGTAGTCGTCTCTCTCGGTTCGGAGTACAGTGCAGCCAGGATGGTGAAATGGAGTGAGTATTTGTTATCGTTGACTTGTTCTCTTTTTTCTTGTAGCCAAATGCTACAATATATATATATATCATATTTGTAAAATCCCCCTCAGTACACCCAGCATAAACTCTAAACTCAACCTTTCTGTTGTATAGAAAATCCAATATTGCAACATTGACGGCATAGTCCGTGTGACCACCAATTCTTGTTGATAATTATTGAAAAGTATTTGATATTGGACCTGTGCAAACTCACTTTCAGGACGTATGTTTACTTAACATAATTGCCCTAAGGCCGGAGGTTATTTGGGGATAGGCAAGCTCAGATTTAAGTAAGAGCGCCAGGACTTGTACAAATTAGGGCTTACACAAACTGTTCTATAAAATATTTGTTCTCTATTTTGGCTCTCTAGATTGCAGTCATTGTTAGATATTTTAAAAGGATGTATAGCTTAATAAACATAAGCCTACACTTTTTTTTTATTCCCAACAAAATATTGCTTACTTACTAATGCTATTATCCGGCAAATAAATATTTTAGACTTGCTTTTCAAAACATGAACAACACTAGATTGCAGCAAATCCAATGGCAACATATTGAACTGTAAATATAATTTATTGTGATGAAAATAATTTCTTTAATATTGCAATATACTTATTAATTTTATAAAGGAAAAAATCATGTCGAGATGTTGTAAAGATAAATATTTATTGAATATTGGTCCCTCCAATTTTTTAAAACCCCGGGACATCCAATGCTTTAAATCCGGCCCTGGAATTATGCTTAAGTACGAGGTATTTAAAATATATTTTTGCGTGCGTTAGAATTATTAAAAAACAAACTAAGAAACACAATGATGCATTATCACCTGGATTAATTCATGACTTTGTACATTGTACAAATCAGCTAAGTGCGGTGATATTATTGAAGAATTTAAAGAATAAACACATGCTGAACGTCTTTTTATTCTCTAAGACAGGTACATAAGGAAACCATAATCGGTTTTGGTCAAATTTTGTTAGCTCTATTTTAAGTTTGTATTTTAGTTTTTAATAAAACGTTTGTTGTTGATTAAAACAAACATATAGATTCATTTAAGCTTTATTTTCTTCTTATATTTGACTAATACAAACATTTGTCTCCATGCAAGAAATTTTAACTTTTTACTCTCCTCTAATTCCCTTTCCTTTGACTAAGCTATATCTCCTTAATCCAGGGGACATTCCGTATTATGCACACCTTATTGAACTGTACTGAGCATACTGTTATAATACGACTATTTTGTTTTCTTAATATCATAATAAGAGGATGTTTGAATATTAATGGATATAATATTAATTGTACTAACATTCTTGTTATTTTTATTATGTTAAAAGATAAAGTTCTCAAAATAAAAATCACTCATTACCAGTATTAAGTATAAACATTCAGTGTCAGGGTTGAATTATAATTAGTAAAATTAATAGAAGAATTTAACTTATCAGTTATGATTTCAAGACAAATGTTTAACTTAAAACTTATTAATGTTATAAACGGTGACTTGGTGGTCCAGGGGTAAGGTGTCAGACTTATGTGCTGGCGGCCGGGGTTCAATCCTCGGTCCCGGCACAAATCTATCTGATTTCCAAACCCTTTCTTCACCTCTGACAAGACATCTTGTGAATGTGGGGAATGCCAGGCCTCCACCGTGGTTTGGATTCCACGTTAAACTGTAGGTCCTTTATTTCATCTCACAATCACCCTACCATTACACATTAGCGTAAGTGCGTATAACCCGAACGGATAGTAAGACGCGGTGCTAATAATAATATAAATTTTATATTAATTAAGCAACAATAATTGTTGATAGATTTTTCTCATAATTTAAATGAGAGCGAGTTTAGTAAAAATGATGAAGTAGACAATTATTATAGACTGCCCTACAATAATATAAGGTTCTTCGACAGGTCGGGCCCCAATCCATGTTAGTAGGATTATAATATATTTTTATTTAATTGCACCGCGTATTACTACCTGTCCAGGTTATATGCACTTGTACTATATACGCTGGTGTGTTAAGGTAGAACAACGTTGACTTTAGAGGAAGTGTAATTGTATTTGCGTGGGGGGAAAGTGGAAAACTATTTTTTTTAAACCTCAGTACACCCAACAGGGATTCAAAGACTGAACTCTCTGTCATCATCATTCTAGTCCAACACGATAGTGACACCTTAGACCAGTGGTTCTCAAACTGTGGTCCATGGTGGTGTGCCAGGTGGTCCACACATGGGACCCAAAGGAAAATGAATGGTATGCCACAATCGTATTTTATTTCTCAAATTGTCTATTATAGTTTAATATTAAATTTTTAAAACTAAGTAGACATTAATCTAACCTCAAATTATCTTTATTATACTATCATGTACACATTTCTTAGATATCCTTTATAAAAAAAAATGTTGATCAACTTTCGAAAACTACCCAACATTAAACTATCATTTATTTTAGGGCTTCAATAGATATAAAAACCATATCCTGAGAACAGACTGAACTTTTTGGGTTATGGGTCAGATAACATATAAATATTCATCATAATCTTGGGGCTGAAATTTTTCACAAATACTTCACTTTATCTCTTTATTATAAAGTAAAAAGGGAAATATTTACAATCTAGCTCCACTAAATCAATTATACTTAGCTCTACAAGTGCAGTCCAATGTTCATAGGAAGACTCGACACTCATAATAAATTGAATAAATTATTAGTTCTATTTTATTAATAATATATATCAAAAGAGAATGATTATAATATTATAACTTGACTTGAAAATAGATTTAGAAAAGTTTCCAGTTGTAAAATAAAAAAAATTCCTATGAAAATTGGACTGTAAAACAAAGTTAAATAAATATTATGCATTTCCTTTCTTTAGACAAAGTCCTAGCTAAACAAGTGACAGGTTGTATATGTGTGCACCGAATGGTTATAAAGTGGTCCACTACCGAGAAAATTTTGAGAACACGCGGCCACTGAAACGGGTGACATGGCCATAGAGGTGGTATTTTGACTGTTACAAATATTATTAAAACTACTTTAATATATTAGTACGTTAAATCATGTGATTTACAATTGTCACTTTTGAAAGATTCTAAAAATGCAGGTAAAATAATAATATAACGAGATCATAAACGCAAATTTACAAAACCATCAATATTGTCTAATCTGGTTTTTCAGTGACGAGAAAGATTTGAAGCTTGGACGGGTGTACAGATATGTTTTTCTTTCCTAATATATTTTTATTTATTTGAGATATTTAATGTACACTTTCTAAACCGACTGATTATATAGGCATAAAATAATTTTTATGATCTAGAGATAGAGAACCTACCAATCTTGCCGGGATGGATATTTTCACATACCTTCCTGCGTTCTTCTACATGCCACAATCAATATGGGACCAATGGATTTACTTCCCCTCCGAAGGAAGTTGTGCTACGAATTTTCATCGCTCAAGAAAGAGCTATCGAGCACGGCTGGCTTTGAACCCATGAACAATCGGGTCCGTCCTGAAGCAAGCACTTTACTTAAATACCAGTCAAATTGACCTTTTTTTTCTTAAGTGGTCTCAATATTCCCCTTCTCCAAAATGTTATTACTTTTCCTCTGAAGTCTTCCTTACTCATCACTACTCAATTACACCCAATATCACTGCTAAGGAAACTGTAGTTCTTATGAAGAAAAGCTTCATCTTCGTTTTCTCTCAGTAAACTGTTACCAAATCTCCTCGCTCTTATTTATGTCTGAAGGTGGTGTGCTGGGGTAGGAAGGAGTTACTGGCAATCTCTACCAACCAGCGTTGCGAAACTTGTCTTATATTTGAGGGGAGATTAACCACACAAAAACAAGAGAATGACAACGCTGTTTCCCAAGAGCGACCATGCAGTTTCCTGTCAGCGATGATATCCAGTGTAATGTAGATTTAGTGGATATCCCGAAGAATACTAACACATGGCATTTTTTTAAAAAAGAGGAAAATGTTAGTAATGTATACTGAGAAAATGTTTGTATTTTTCTAAACCATATTTGTACCATATTCTCAAAACAGAGTTAGCAACTTTTTTTAAATATAAAAATTCCTTGTATTTTCTAGATTTTTAAGAAGCAATTTTCATTTTTCCATATAATTTGAAGTGTATAATAGAGGAATTAAATTAAATTTATTATAAAATTAACTCGTGGGTAGTCAATATATTTAGAGAATAGGATTATATTAAAATAAAGTCAGTTTATATGCAAACTTGTGTTTCTAGGTGGAAAAATAATCGGTGTCGGGATTCAAACATGTTAGAATCAGAGTGAAAATATAATAATCTTCTTAGAATGAATAGGTATCAAGAAAATTCAACATTATCTATCAATACAGCAGGTTGAGATTGAAATCTAGTATTTCGGTTAAAGATGTAACTAACATTTACACCATCTATTTATTTGAATAAAAAAAATTGATTTTTTTAACGTCAAGAAATAATTTCTTATATTCTAAAAAACTTTTATGATGAAGTCTTGTAAAAACGTATTGACATCACATTTCTCTCCATTCCTTTTTTCAACCTATCTAACCCCTTTAACGTCTCACTATTCTCCTCGCGTGCAACACAGCACAGTTCATCCCCATTCTACCGTCTTAACCCCCCCCCCCCATCCAACCCCCGTTGCCCTCGCGCCTCTACCACCCTTGCAGTAACTTCCTTTAGTTCCCGGAGACAAGTGTTTTTCCGGACTCCTCTGAAGCGAGAAACTCCGGGCAGAAAGACAGAAGGAGGGGTTCCAAGGGATGATAGGGGTGCTGGAAAACAACTTCCTCCAGAGAACGAACGAACGACCCCTTCTATTCCTGGATGAGGGGGAGGAGAACTCTTTTACTTCTTGCTTGGAGGGGAGAGAGGTCTGGTCTTGCAGTACAATACCTCCCTATACTCAGGTTTACCGACTGGAAGTAATATGCTGTTGTAGGGGTGCAGAGAAGGGGAGGGGGGGGATACAGGTTGTCTGTAAGATGACGTCATCAACGTTATCTTATAGTGGGCTTTCTTCGAGGACGGGTGCTAAAAAAAATTGGGCAGCTACCTAAGAAAAATGTGGTGAAATAAGTGTATTTCACTCGAAGTCATGGAGAATATGATCAATATGTAGGTCAACATTTCTTAAAATACATAAAATAATTGAACTTGAGGTTAATTGATGATTTTTTGTTTTTTTTAGCATCTGGTCTACAACCAGTTCAGTTTATACGCCTATGTATGTATGTATGTATGTATGTATGTATGTATTTATGTATGTATGTATGTAGTGGGTAAGGAATAAGGAATGCTTAATTTAGAGGAAGTGCACCCGCATTCGATTTGAGGTAGAGTAGAAAACTACTGAAGAAAACCACCCTCAGTGCACCCGAGTGGGATCAAACCACGATCTCCCCGTCTTAAGCTGTTTAGTCCAACACTAGTTTAGCGTGTTAGACCACGTGGTCACCCAAGCGGGTAATTGATCGTTTACATGTTGGTACTGGCTCTCATTGATGTAAACCATAGGTTTTTTAATCGCTGCCTTTTACTACCTGTTCAGGCTATAAGCATTGTCTTTATAGTATTTACACTAATGGGGTAGGGATGAGAAAGGAAGGATTTAAGAGGTAATCTAACCACATTTGCGTGTAATAAGAGTAAAAAATAATTTAGATAAAACCACGCTCATTAAACCCGACTGGGATTCAAATCCTGAATTCCTCGTCATCAGCAGGGCAGCTTAACACTAGAGTGAAACTTTAGATCACTAGGCCACTGAGGTGCGTGTGGTCTATTTCACGATTTTGGTAGAAAGAAACCTCTCGAAATTAGTCAGAAATTGAAAACATTGTAATATATTATTGGTGTTATTTTATAGGTATTGATATTATCTAGCAAAAGTTATAGCTGAAAATCACATGATTTAATGTATGAATACGTAAAACTATGTTAAGTAACTTTTCTAGCTGCCAGATAAGTTTGTCTCTTCATATGAAAATTGGAGAGATCTAATATCAAACCTAAGAGAACAGTATTTTACTCCTCTCCTACCTTTCTACAATTCCGGGCTTTTCGCATATTTATACTAATAGGATAGAGGTGAAGAAGATATAACTTAGAGGAAATGTATACTCATTTGTTTGGAGGAAAAATAAGAAACCATTAGGAAGAAATACACTCAGTACACCTGGCCGGACGTTGAACATCAACCCACCTATCACCGGCAAAACAGACTAAATGATAAATCCGCCGTTGTGGTTTCTTTCCTTGGTTAAGTTCTTCGCAAGTCGTTTAATAGTAGACTAAATTGGCTAGGTTCCCTCAATAAGCTGGCTAGTCGATGATAGGGAGATCAGGTTTGAATCGCAGTAAGGTTTACCGAAGTTTGTTTTTTCTAAATTATTTATCACTCCCCTTTCCCGAAAATCCTGTAACACTTAAGTTATATAAGTGGTTCTTAACCTTTTATTAGTTGCGGCCCCCTAGTTTTATTAGCATATTAATCATAAAGATTTATTCTATAATAGTGGCTTTATTTACTGATTATAATAACAAACAAATAAATAAAAACTTAAATTAACCTACCTAAATGTATTTAATGGGAAACCTCTGCTGTTGTACACTTTCTACTAATTTTTCTATTCTTGTTTCAATTGGATTACTAAATGCTAATTCGCAGGAAGGAGTCGATTCGGAATCTATTTCGCTGCTTCGTTTTAATAATTACCTCTGTGGAAAATCTCTTTTCACATAAATAAGTAGAAACAAAGAACAGCAATTTTTGAATGGTTATGGTAAACAGATGGGGATTAATATCAGTGATTTCTATTATCCGTGCTTCTCCTACCCTACATTACCCCGGAAAATCGAGTCTACTATACTCACATGCTTAAGATCGAATTTTTTCTTCCAAAAGATAAAATTTAAGATAATTACCGACTTTAATAATAAGAAATTACATTTTACATTATTTTTTCGAAAACCCCCAAAAAACCTTTCACAACCCTCCGTCAAGAATCGCTGTTTTATATTATACCTTCCTTATCCCGTGGTCCATTCTTATACATTTTTAGATAGCCTGAAAGAGTTAGTAAGACGCTATGCTCACAAGAAACAATTTTTGTTTCATTTTTCCACCTGATAAATTTGAGTAATTATTTTAAATGGGGCCTTAAGTATAGAGGTGGTTAGCACTGGTCGATGCGCCACACCCAGTTCGTATCTATCATTATTTAAGTGCTTGCGTGAACCGGTGTACGTTATCAAATATTTTGACTTGTAATAACACCCTTACACTCTGAGATTTTATTCACAGAAATAAAAGCACCATTGAGCTGATAATTATACCCAAACGAACTTACTCGTTTATATTTGGAGATATAGTGAATACATTTACAATATGGTCTTACTAACCGTACCATTGTGCGAGGGGGTTTCTTGTCTTATTTATCGCTAAATCAACCCGGTGTAAAAAGTTTTCTCTTAATTAAATAGTTCACAACTCTCTCTACACGCAAATGTAAGTACACTTGGTCTGAAATTCTACTTTTCCTACCCCATTGCTGTATGTGGATGGATAGCTTTGACTGGAAGTAAGACTTAAAGAAAAAAATCTATAATTTTGATATATATTAAAAATATATAAATACAAATATAGATTTAATCCCCTTCCTCTTTGGCTTTCACTGTTATTCTACTAAAGGTATAGGGTTTCAATTACTTGGCTGAACTCATTTTAGAATATATATATATTATATGGTTTTTTTTCTAGATAAAAGGGCCAATGTCAAAAATAGATATTTTTCAGGACAGCTTAACAAAGGTCTGACATAAACAAAAAAAAAAAATTCTTATAATTTCACTAAATATAAATGAGAGAAAAACTAAACTTGAGATTGATCTTTATAAGTTAAAATAAAATAATTTACAAATATCAATGTTTCTTTCCCCGTTATATTTTAGAAATCGGCTAATTTAAAAATGATTTAATTTGTGTTTCTTTTTTAGCATCGCGTCTTACTAACCGTTAGGGTTATATGCTTATATAATAATTACACGAATGGTTTTGGGATTAGGATGGTTATGTTTCTAGAAAGTGTACATGCATTTGCGTGGAGGGAGAGTGTAAACCATTTAGTAAAAATCACCCACAGTACACCTGACCGAGATTCGAACCTCAATCTCCCCGTTATCGGCAGTCTAATCTAATACGATAGTGGCACGTTAGACCACGTGGCCACTGAAGCGGGTTATTAGTAGGCCTGTAGTTAAAATGCATTAGTTTGCAAGGGTAATAAAACATGGTAAAAATATTACTATATCATCACGTATAGTTGTATTGCAATTTTGGTAATAGCCTAGGATTTTTTTTTATTAATATGAAATGTTTTTAAAACTATTGTATAACATATATATATATACACGTCAAGTCGTATGGCCCGTGGATGTAACCATGTAAATACGTTATTTAACTAGCCATAAAATAATAGTATTAAAGTAAAATGTTATCAATGTTTATAAAGCAAAAGTTTGTATTTTCTGAAAGTTCCTTCCAGAATCCTGCTATACCTAAACCATTTTGTAGTTCAACTTCGAAATTCCAATAAAAATCAAAGTAATTAGAGATTTTATCACGCTATTTACATAAAATTAGGATTATTAGAGCTTGAAATCACATTTATAGTGAGCTTTAAATCACGTGTAATCTTTGTGATTTCTTATTACGTAAAGGTAAAAAAAACACTTCCTCCTTCAAACTAATCCGCACTTTCATAGCTTACCTAGTTGGTTTGCTAGAACATACCCAATTTTCATATGAAATTTATAATAGAAAATCCCAGAACATATTTTATAAGCTGTAAATATTGATAACATATTACTATTTGATTAGCGTTATTTTACAGGAATTGATAATAACTACAAAGCACGTGGAAAATAAATTGTTCTAGTGGAGCTTCCTTTAAAATCAATCTAAATATCTAAATGGTTTCATATCACAATATAAAAGGGTGAGGAGGGATTGATTGTGTGTATTCCAGATTCTATTCATTTTATCGTACACACTAGATTGTTTTATTCCAAGAAAAGCACTTTGTTCTCTCATACCAATTTGGGTGTACCAAGAACAATCTTTTATTTGAAATGTTCACAGAGATAGTATAAAATTAGAACGTTATTAATAATGCATCTTACAGTTGAATATTAAGAAAAATAAATTAAGTATTTGGCTTGTGACATATAAAATAAATAAGTTAATAGAATAAATAAAAATTTAAGTTTTTATAAGTATGTGTACAAATATACATACATACATACATACATAGATACATAGATACATACATAGATACATACATAGATACATACATAGATACATACATAGATACATACATAGATAGATATATACATACATAGATACATACATAGATAGATACATACATACATAGATTCATACATACATACATACATAGATACCTAATCATGCCCATCCCTTACTCGGTAAGCATAAGACTGTGCATATAGTTTTTAAAAAAAAGCTCCGTTAATCCTCACTAACTTTCTCCACACTTCTCTATCCTTGCATACTCTACTTGCTTCAAAAACACTCATGCACCAAGTCATACATGCTCTTTTATTCTTATAGCTCTTATGTTTCTCTTTTTAACACATTCGTCCAGAACATTTAACCTTGTGTTATATGGCCTACACCTTTCTTTTGATCTACACACTCTTCTATAATATATTTGCTTGGTTATTCGATATACACTCATCCTCTCAACATGCCCAAACCAATGTAAGACGCCTATTTCACGTTTACCTATTGAACTTCCTTTCAATCGCACTCCTCACAACCGACTAGGTCTTTACTAGTTTTTCCCCAATGCATTTCTTATATATCTAATTCTAAGCCATTAATACAGCATCAACTGCTCATAGCATCACTCTCGCATTCCCACTGCCCATTTGTACACCAACCATGCCCTAACAAAATCTCTTTCAGGTTCATTCTAATGGTATCTTCACAGTTACTTAAAATGGTCTCGTCTCACTGGGTTTGCCAGTTAATACTCTGTACATGATCTTAGATCCTCCCATTCTCATTGCATGTCCTGCCCACCATAACTTTTATTTTACTAATTAAAAAAGTGATAGTTGAGGATATCATGATTTGACGTATGAATAAGTGAAATTAAATATAGTATCTGTGAAAAGTTGATTTTTTCTTAGCTTAGGTTCATCTATACTTATAAAATAACATGTCCTGACTGACTGACTGACTGACTGACTGATTCAACATCGCCGAGCGCAAACTATCAAGGCTACAAGCATGAAATTCGGACTGTATATTCATTTTGTTGTGTAGGCACCCACTAAGAAAGGATTTTAGAAAATTCCACCCCAAAGGGGTCAAAATAGGGGATGATAATATGTATGATAATATGTATGAAAGTCCGTCATTTTGAAAGTTACATAAACAAAATTTTGTATTTCGGTTATTGACGTAAAACAAATAAATACGTGTTTCAGGAATTTTGGAAATTTTATTTAATAAGGGATCAAAAAGGGGGTCAAAGTTTAAATCGGACTTACATTATTTTTGATTCGAGGTCAAGTTATGGTCATCAACGTAACGTAATATTTTAAATTAATCAGTAAATACATATGTATATTTTCGTATTTGTATATAATCAACTTCCACGCGAGCAAAGCCGCGGGCAACAGCTATCTAGTGTATGCATATATTAAGTGTATTCCGATACCTATAGTATTGAACAATTTTTTTTTTTAAATACACAATTCTAGTTTTAAGGTCATGACTTCCAAAAGAAGAGATCAATAACTTTTTATTCAATCTGCCTCCAAGTAAGAGTCCTTAGTTTAATATAGTGTTTCCCATTTTAATTCTGAAATAATTTTTCCTCCCTCCATTTACGCGCTCATTGAAAAGGCTCCTTTCATTAATAGGGATAATAATACATCTCGAAATAAATAAAACACGAACCTAGAAATCTCTTTGTTGTATATAAGTTTGCGTGTGAAAATGATATCACTGGATTCCCAAGTACTGAGCATCGGTTTCCTTCAAAAACACATCGAACTGCCTCCCTCCCTCTCTTTTGGTTGCTATACCATCCATGGATCAATGAGAAGAGCTTTTCTTATTTCACAGTTCACACGGACGGCTGTGTGTAGCGCTAGTGAGCTGCAAGGTTCAATTAATCCGTGTTTTAGGAAAATGTAATTCTAATATCAAAATTAAATACTTTCTTGATATAATAGGACGTTTGGAACGTTTGAATTGTTTCTAAAAACAAAAAGGTTGATTTATTTTGTTCGAAAAGGAATTATATACCCTTTTAGATATTCTCATTCTATAATACGAGTATCTCTTCCTATCTCTTCTACGCATTCGCTTGTATTTAATAAAATCACTGAAAAATATTACTTGCGCTGTATAAAGGTCACCCATGGACCAACTTGAGAATATACGATAGTAGTTAGTTTTCCATTTTGAACTAAAGCACTAGAGCGATTTTTTTTTTTAAAAAATACTCAAATTGTTATAAATCCGTCATCTAAAACATTCCTCAAACAAATTACCCTCCTAAAACAAGGCTAAAATTTTATTTATCACATCAAATATTTCCAAGGTATCAATTTTAAATAAAATCTCTAAAGACATTTTCGAAAAAAAAAAATCCAAAATAATCTCTCAACAATAAATTAACCTTAATTTGAGTGAGGGCTAGGGTCAAAATGAATATAAAAATCACGGTATTGCTCTACAACATCTAGATAAATTTGAAACAAATCCATCAGAACTGTGGCCTGGTACAAACACACAGAAATGTAGAAAGGTCAAATTGTAAAATCCACTTTTTTAGATTAGGACACATATAAAACAAATAGATTTACCTGAATTTCGAAGTAAATTTTTTCACGATTTCAGTACTGTCTCTTGATATGAGAAAGTAAAAAGTGTAAAACACCCAAACACTAATACATATTCGCAAAAGTGCAAGATTGTGTGTGATCAGTGTTAAACTAATTTGACAAAGATGCAAGTAGTACACGTTCTTTTTACCATGATGCACTTGATATGGTTTTCTCCAAGCTTTTTTAATTCATTAGTTAACTTTACAGCCACCAAATAAATGTTTTACAAGAACTATACGAAGAAGCCCGATGTAAAGAGAATAGAAAGGTAGCGTCACTTGGAGGAATTTGGTTATGTCATAGTTTACGCCACCCAGTCCACAGCTTTTATATTTTAATTCTAAAACAGCCATACCTACATATTACTTTTAATAAGTAGAGTAATGGTACTAATTGAACATTGGTGTGGATTTTAAAGGTTTATTTATTATATAGAGTTCCAAAATGTTATCTGATGTTTAACAACTTAGGTTGTCCTCCGTATCGCTTTGAGTATGCAATGCTCTGGAATGTGTACGGACTACTGAGTGACGTCAGACGCTCAGCCAATCAGATATTTTTCTCCATCTGGTGCTACCTTATATTCTCTTTATATTTGAGATGACAATATATCGATTGTCTAAGGCTTTCCTCTTAAAATTGCGTTCTTGAAATGGCGCGACTATTTATTTTATTGGTACAATTGGAAGATTGTTGATTGAAAAGATACATGGTTGTTTGTGTGTTATTTCCACATATTTCAAAACAGTCCCTTTAAGAGATAGGCTTTAACACAAGAACAGACAATAGCTACTGCTGTTTATAAATATTAAGAAATAATATAGCAGATGGTTAAGAGGACCTGTAGTTTATTTTATTTTATAAGCTACGTTTATTTTCTAAAGAGAGAAAATACAGTATGTGTTTTGAGGTGTAGTTTTTTTATGGATCCATTTAAAATTGCATTTTTTGATCCTAAGGTTTTAAAATGTTTTCAATTGTAATGGGTTTGATACACTTTACTAGATTTATGCTCGTATAACATTATTTTAAAATGTTGAAAGTGAGTTAATTACACATACACATAAAACATACTAAAATATACATATAGAAAATGTATATTGTAAAAAAGGCTCTGAATAAACTAAGATTATTATTGAGTAAAAAATTGAATAGGCATATTTTATTTATAAAATGCACTTGTATAGGACTACTATGCTAATAAAATCCAGCTTGAACAATTGGATACTAAGACTTTTTTGTTGTAATTATTACATTTAATATTGAAGGCTTCATTAAAATGGCAGAGTTGAGGAAGGTTGATTAAAGAAAGTTCACCCGCTCTGGCATGATGTGAGGGATGGAAAACCACAGTGCAAATAAAATATGTAAAAAAATAATTTCCAACCTATTATACTGGGATTACAATGTCGACATACCCGTCAAACGTTAATACGAAAATGTGCGAGACTGACGCATTGTACCGTGCAAGCACTGATGCAAGTTTTTTTAAATAAAGTATTTCATGGGACCGACGCTTTATTTTGTGTGAACACCGTTGGAAGTTTATTGTTTTTTAAAGAAATAAAGGAGTTATCTTTCTTAACATGTAATTAGTATGTACAAGAAATCGGTGATCCTGACTTAAGTATATAAAATTATTCCTCAAGATAAGAAGCTAAGAAACCCCCCCCCTTTCTCCACACTCTGCTATACCCGCGGTTATCTCTATCAGAAGACGCCACCACCTAATGCCTCTCACTTACGCGTCTTTCCGGCCCCTACCGAGCGTTTTGCCATTCATAACCCTCCTACACCACTCTCTCCGAGGATACTGCAAGATAGCACGCACGCTATTTAGTGAAGACATGTAGAAGAAGATTCTCCAAACTCCCCCCGCCCTCCTCCCCCTCTCCCAGCCCCTCTACACTCGAGTCGTTTAGCTGCTAATTCACTTTTATAACATGTGTTTTCTTCTCTTTGCAAAGTGAGCTTTTATATGGGGAGTGCGTTTTGCTTTTGCTTATCTCTTGTTCTGCGTGCTGACTACATCTAAGAGGTTTGATGACGGGAGACAATACCCGTGCTTTGTTGATTTACAAGACCAAGGAACACTTAAAACTATTCTGTAAAACAGCTGTTTTATAATGATGTATTTCAAAGTCACCTATTACTTTAAAAACTAAGTTTTTGCCAGTCCATTTCTAGATGGAACACTTTAGCTAGATCATTGAATGACAGGGTGAGTGTATTGAATTAATATGGAAGTATTAACACGTCTACAGCAGACCCAAAGTTAATTACAACAATACAAGTGGTACTAATCTTTAACTTATAAAAATAATTAATTTTAAAAGCCCGTAGTTGTTTAAAAACAATAAAACATGTCATTAAATCAATTTTAAACGTGAATGTAAATAATATTAATTCATTAATATAAAATGTATCACAGTTATTGTTGTAAAATTAGTTCACCATTAAGTTCTTATAAACCAGTGAAACATAAAGATATAATACATAAAAAAGGACCCTTGTAAGAATATATATGTACATTATTTAAAATTCAAGAATAAAAGACTTGGAACTTTAGAAATGTGTAAACGTAATTGCAATAAAAGTAGATATTCTCCGAAATGGGGAGTAACTGTGGATAGTTTAGTAAATTTTAGTGCCATTGATGATTTTAGGTCTCAACCAAATAAAATAGGATAAAAAGTTATTTTTTTAAATAATGTATTGATCGTCATAATTAGAGAATATATAATATAGAAATTGTAAAATTCACATCGGTATAGCATATAGTCAGAAACTACTCATGTATTGTAGGTTCTACAACTCATCTCATTCAGCAGTGGCTATGTTTACTGACCCAAGGGGCCAATATTTGATTCCTGGCATGTTTGAGTGATGCGCCATTGATGAATATAGGAATTTCTATTTTATAGAGTTAAGATAGTTTGTAAGTAGTGGGCTGATATAATCAGTTTGTTCAAAAATTTCCCGTTAAATATTCCTAAAAAATAACCATATCTAATGGGGGGTGTCAATTGAGATAACCACTCGCCCAAAAACCATGTTAAATGTCTGAGATGTTATTTAACGCATTTTTTAGTCTTCCCCTGAAAACTACAAAAGCGATAACCTCAACTCCCATCTACCTTCAAATCAAATGTAATATCATACGAGTACCACTATTTGATGACCGCAACATTTTTTTAATGTAGGATATATTTATTTTTTTTAAAAAAAGAAGAAAAGGTGCGTAGAAAAGATTAAGCGTTGGGTAGGAAAAAAGAAGCAATTTAATTGAATCAACTGCTACTCGCCGCGGTTACGAAAGGGTATAGGAGGCATCGGGGTGGTTAGGGATAGTACGTAGAATAAATTATAGCCCGCGATAGCCAAAGGCTAGCTTAGTATTTCAGAGTCAGTGGATGGTTTCCTGTTCGTTATCGCACTTGTAAGTAGGAGATGAGGGTGGGGGCTAGGAAATGGGGAAGAGGTTTTCGTGGAGAAGGGGGTGAGATTGGAGAAGGGGTAGGTTTGCGAGAGAAAATTTATACACGTTCGGCTGGAGAGGAAAAAAAATATATAGCTTGGCTATAACCATTTTACTGCAACTCTATTTCTTTCACCCCCCCCTCCCCCTCCCCCTCATCTCACCCCCAGCAATCCAAACCCCTTACGAAGTCGTATCTAACGGGGTGCGTGGCGCCTTAAAAGTTTTAAATGTAGGGTTCTTTCATTTTTTTTTCCCTTAAAGATTTGTTACTGTGGTGGAATCTATGGGTTAAAGGGGCGGACATTGTAATGATAGTAAGATATGTTGTAATCGAACTCTCTGCTGTGAAATTGTAGTATCACGGAACGGTGCAAAAGTTGGTTTAGGAAAGGTATTGAGAATGTTATTGGGGCGGGTAACGTGTGTATTTATCAGGAGCCTACGGACACGGAAACGTGTAAATATTACGTGTTACAGCGCTTCTCAAATATATTCACTTTCTGAATTCCATATTATCCACAAATCAAATCAAACAAGGTGAGACCGACAGGCCCATGTGAATATGTGTCTCGAAATAAATTCTAAGCCAAGACATTCAGGTTGATGTATATCTTCTAACATCTTATCAAACGAATGATCCAGGTTGCCTCCTATCCATAACCAAAACCCATTTCTAACTTTATTTTGACCTGTAAGAGTTAGTGCTTAGTGAAAGCGTATTTGACTGGAATACTAAGTTTTGACCTAGGAGGTCCAAATTAGGTCAAAATATTGGCTTGGTACATTTAGGATAGTTGTTTCTTATGTCTTCTTTCCAAGCGAATGATAGCGCATCTACTCAAATCCACTTCTTTCACATTCTAGGACCTTAATTTAATTTCAGATACTTTGAATAAAAAATGAAATACTTTGAAACCCAAAGTTATATAGATATTAGCACACACTGTAAAGGTGTGATTTATTGGTACCAGTAAACTTAAAATTGTGGTCAATTCCAATATCTCATTTTATATATTTATTGATTAATAGCGTTTAAGCTGATAGCGGTGATCTTGCAGCTAAGTGCTCTCCTCAGGATCCAATGCTCATGGGTTCAAACCCAGCTGAGTTCGAAGGACTTGTTTTTAGAGATAAAAATCCATAGCATAAATTATTTCAGAGGGGAAGTAAAGCTGTTGGTCCCATGTCATTGGGCAATGTAAAAGAACCCTGGAAAATATGTGAAAATACCTTTCTTGGCAAAATTCGTTCCCGCTCATCAAAATTCTCATGTACTGATGTAATCAGTCTGTTCAGGAAGTGCACGTTAAATACCTCAGCTAAATAAATAAAATAACGTTTAACAAACTCATTATTAATCTAAGGGCTGAAGTTAATGAGGGAAACTTAAATTAAATGCAAGCCACCTTGTGGAGGAAGGATGGTAGCTTAAAATGTAACTTAAACCTCCAACTTACTTGGCCAAGATTCAAACTTTGACCTTTTCTTAAATTCATCACTCGTGAAATTCTAGTTCAAATAATAAATAATTTAATAATACCCTTCTCTACCCAACTCACCTAAATAAAATATTCATCTATAGTAAGATTCTGGTTGGAATAACCACAACTGACAATTGTAAAAGTTACTAAAACTACTTTAATATATGAATTCGTCCAGTCATGTTACATTCATTCACCTGTCACTTTTGAATAAGTACTTTTGATACTTATAGAGTAACACTAATAAAATAATATCAATGTCCACCATAAAATAGTTTGTGTTTCATTAAATGTCCTACCTATACAAATCCCACTCTAGGATTCGAATAAGAGGACCTGTGAAAGGGAAGATCCTCATCCCTTTAACACCCTCAGCCGTGAGAAGAGTACATACAACCAAACCCCTCTACATCCTATTTAGTTATCTTTAGGTGGGGATTTTGGGGACGTGAGAAAAAGTCAGTGTTTTTATGGAAGATTTTTTTTGTTTTTGCCAAATAAATAAAATATTACTCCAGTATGAATATAGAGTTTATTTTTTCCACACGATTATATAAATAGTTAATGAGTATTTTTCTTGGACATAGTGTACTTAGATGACAAACTTTATACAGAGAAAAAGTTGTAATTAAATTTCAGGACACTCTTGACAGAAATTCACGAACTGTTTGTTGATATCTTCATGTGAAGAAAAACTTATATGTTTCTACTGGATGATTATTTTATTTATTTAGGGAAAAGATTAAAGTGTTTTTTCTGAAAAATCTGCAAAAAACACCTTTTATTCCATCTCCTACACTCCCATCTTAATGATTGATGGAAAGGAACGCTAGTTATTATCCATATTTTTGTAGTCTTTATGATAAAAAATAATTTGTGTCAAAATAAATAGAATATTACCTCAGTAGATAACTTACTCTTAGTTTAATTCTCCACATATTTTAATCTCAACCTTTTTTTTTTAATATGTCATGAGAATAGAGGCACGGGGCAGAAACTTCTTAAATAAGGGGGGAAAAGTCCTGACCAAAATTTCTGGATTACAATGAAAAATAGTCAATAACTGTTATATATATATATATATATATATATATA
>CABFVZ010000025.1:218606-249104 GCA_902151445.1 Timema monikensis
ATATATATATATATATATATATATATATATCATGTAGAATATTAAGCTAAAAGTATCTATTGAAGCAATATTGTATTTATCCTGGTAAAAATAGTATTTTTTTAAATCCTAAAAACGGTAAAAATATGACCCTCTATTCGCACTGACTTCCACTCAACCTAGAGATCTTTGCAACTCTAATGTTCTAGATTAAACATACCAATTCCACGGTCTCCATGTAGCAAGCACAGTGGGGTACCATGCTGCGAAGGAATTAAAACACATTACTTTGAATGAGTGTACTGCCTTACACTCATATTGGACTGTTACTGCATTGCGCTAGCTTTGAATATTATTAGTTTTTTAAGTTGGAAATATATTTTACATTCAAACAAATTACACAAATGTTTCACTTTAAAAAATATATATATTTAGTTCATTAAATATGTAAATATTTGTGTGCTTTCTCTTAAAAAAGTGTTTATACTACCAATATATTTTTTTGAACGAGTGAAACGAGGTTCTGTTTTAAATGGACCATTTTGGAATTTCTTCTGTTTGTCTGGATCCTAGTTCCTTGAAAGCTGTCAAATGATTGGACCAATTTTAGCAAAATTTGGCAGTGATATTGTTTGAGCTCAAACCAATTGACATATCATATACAGTAGCCTACATAGGTTTTTAATCTGGTCACCCATTTTAATATGACGTCCGCTCTAAAGGTAATTTGCTTAATAGCTCATATTAAATAATTTTAACTTGCAAGTCTAAGTAATCAATCGAGTTTATAGGAATTATTGTTTTAATTTTATATATATATCAAGAGTTACATCTTAAACTACATAAACAATGACTATTCTCTATGAATATTTTTTTTCTGTCTTACTTGACCACTAAAAGAAAAAATCTACCACAAATTCATAGTGAAATAATCGTAGATATTTCAACTTGAAATCCAAATATGAATGTTAAGAAGTTGGTAACTATAGAACATGGAGGGAACGAGGTTAGATTTTCATAGAACCACTTGTTTAAAAGGCTACCTAAATAAATAAACATAAATAAGAATTGTGAAATTAGCCAGTAAACCCCTGCAAAAGTTTCTCACATTAAACCTTCTCCCCCCCTCTCCCTCCAAATAAATCAGTCTTTTTTGTCGTGGTTTAAATTAAATACTAATCGAAGTGTATACACAAAAAAGCAAAGGGTTTATTTTCAGTAATTGATACGAAAATATTGTTAGATTTTCTTTTATCTTAAATTTTAAACAAAGTAAGCCTATGTGTTTTAACGCAAACTGAGTAAAAAATCTTATCCACTGATACCTTATTCATCTCTGTAGGCTTTTTATAAGATGATAAAAAGGAATATTGATAACAAAAATAAAATATAGTATTCCGGAGATAATATTTGAAAGCTGTCACATAATCAATAAAATGTTTCGAGTAAAATTGTCACAGTCCCTATTTGTGGTACTAGTAGCTCAAGACATTTTCTCTTTCTTGTGTTATCCTTTCTCTTTTCATTTTATTTTTTATTCTTGTGCTTGGCGTCTTATTACTTTTCCAAGATATTCACATATTAAAACTGTAGATGGTAAGATTTAGATAAAATAAATCCGAATTCACGTGGTGAAAGTGAGGGAGGGAAAGGGACATAATTATGGAAAATCCACCTCACTCAGGAGTCTAATTATAATAAATATCTTATTTTGACACAAACTTATGCTGAAAATTAACTAATCATATAGTCTGATAAGTTTGATTAACTGATCCAAATTAGTGTGTGTGAATGAGTGCTTTACATCAGTGCTTGACTTTTCTACGGCAACTGTCGGCAACCTGTGGACCAGACTCGGCCCACAGACTGATTTAATCTTGCCTCCAAAAAATTTATCAAAAAAAAACAATTATGTTCATAAAAATATATTAAAACTAATTACTATAAAGTTGAAAAAACATTCTCAATTATTTTCCCAAGAACCACATCAATTTAAAAAAAAAATCTTGCGATATTAAAGAGGTTGTAGACCCCTAGACTAAGGAATCACTCTCGCAATCGATATATCTACCAGTGATCTAGAGGTCTGGATTCAAATCCTGGTCAGATGTACTGAATGTAGTTTTTTTCCTAAATTATATCGAATTCTTCCTTCATACAAATGTTGGTACATTTACTAATTAAACCACCCTCATTCTCCACCTTATTAGTCTAAATTTGCGGTGAGCCCTGACTGGTAGTGAGGCGTGATGCAAAAAGAAAAAATCCACCCTCTGCTCCCCTTTATTTAAGTGGCATATTCATCTAAATAATATTTTGAAGCTAACTATCTCGACGGTTTAATGAACCATTGAATTAGCCAGAACATCCCACGTATGAAAGCAGGTATAACATGTGGGAACTTTATAACGCAACCCATCTACATATTCACCTACACCGCTTTCCCACACTTCCAGGCACACATGTCGTAACGAGGTGGCAAAACATAAACAAGATGGTGAGTTGATTCACAGTCGGTTGCAACATGCTTTATGTATGAGAAGAGTAGTTTAAACCTTACCTTTGAAACGGGGCTGTTGCTACAACGTCCAACAATAACTTTTACTAGAGTATTAACCTAAGTTATGCAAAGGTTTTGGAAAAAAAGGCGTATCTCCCTCCTCAAGTTTCGTATAATCGTATCCTACCTTGTGTGTGTGTGTGTGTTTTTTAGACATTACGTTCGGTTCTATAAGTGGCCCCTTTTTTTTACGTTGATACTTTTATTTAAAAGAGTAAGAATATGAAGAGAATGTGTTTTTTTTACTTATGTATTGTGATCGTGAAAATTGTGAACTTAAATATTATGAAGAATCTTTATGTTTTATGTGTGTATCAGAACCCCAAGAAAGTGGATTTTATAATTCTGCCTTTACCTATAACTGTTTGGTGGTTATCTGTCCGTCTTTCCTTGCCACAGATCTGAAACGGTTTGATGAATTTTGTTCAAACGTGAGATTTAAATATTATAAGGCAATATCTCAGGGCAATTTTTTTGTTTTGACCCTGGTCCTTAAATTAGGAGTTACTTACTTAGAAGTGATTTTTTATTCCAAGTTTTTTGAAAATGGTACTAACGATTTTGTTTAAAATTGGTATCTGAGGTGTATTTTAGCTGACAAATATCATAGTAATTTGTATTTTGGATAAAAATTTGTTAAAGTGTAGCGTTTATGTGCTAAATGCTACAATGTTGTCCTTGGTTTACTTACGGTACCACTTGACGGGCTGTGTTATGGGCCTGGATATTGGACCACGGGCATTTTTTCCAATTTGGACACTTGACGGGATATTTTTGACGTACATCTCTAGTCCCCCCTCTAAGAGGCTTTGGTTTAATAAAGACTAAGCAAAAAATAAAATAACTGGACTATGAAGCCAAGAGTCAATGCCACCAAACGTGGCTGAAAATGTTAGCTTAGTAATGTCCAAAAGTCGGCTAAGACGGGACAACATTTAAGTTACGAAAGTTCAATACTGCTTGTACATTTGTATCTAATGAAGTGTTTTTGAAGTTATACTTCTTTAGCCACGTTATGAAAAAATGATGAGAGTGAAATTTTAAGATGCGCGCGCATCACTGTAACACAAAAGTAACAGGTTGAAGTTAAACCGCTCATTAAGTCTCGAAAAAAAAAAAGCTACCANTTATCCACATGTTTCTAGTTTCTACATTCACAACACGTGTTTTAGTTTCATACAAGTGCGAATTATATATGTGCTAATAAATTATATTCAGTAGTGATTTAAATTGAATATTTTGATTAATATTATTTACTATTCGTAAATATTAGTGAAAAAAATTGTGCTTATAGACTATTTCAAGTGCTACAATATAATTGAGGTTAACTATCCGTATGTATTATTTATTGATATAAATTAAAATATTATTATTTAACATAATTAATACTAAATATTAAATTATTTTTTATTTTTTAATGATGCCAAAGAAGTATAACTTCTCACGCGCGTACAAAAGTACACACACCCATTTTTTTTATCGCCGTGACTTACTACCTGTTCATATTATACGCATATATAATTACTCTAATTGGATAGGGATTAGAAAGGAAGAATTATATGGGTAGCCGAGAGAGGGAAACCATTTAAGAAACGCCACCGTCAGTAGACACAATTGAAATTCAAAACCCAGTCTCTCCATCAGCCGGCCAGTCCAACAGAGAGGAACGCCATAAACCATTAAGCCACTGAATCTGTTAATGAAGTAATTCAATTTGTTTGTTCATAAGTATATCCATTGTGATTAAACATCAGAATCCATACATTATTTACTTTCATTATAATGATTTGAATTGTATAACGTTTATTAATACAGAAATTTCTTCTTACCACAAAAATGAGATAGGCAGGCAATTAAAAATTATTAGTTCCCCATAGTAATAAAACTGTTCAATTAATTGTCTTTTTTTACTAGAGCTTTGTTGTTATTTAATTGATTGTAGATTTTTTGCTGTCTATTGACAAAACACATGAAGTACTATACATATCAGTTTAATGAAATTTTTTTTAAAAAAACTTCATTTTCCGCTTGTATATTTCAAATTAAAATCTTATTGAAAATTTTGTAGTTTTCATCCTGTTTTATGTTTTGAAAGGAATTGATGTATTTTAAATGTATGTAAGTGTTGAACAGGGCGTACTTTGTAATAACTATCACATATGCAGCAGAAACATGGACATTTAATCTAAGAGAGGCTATGACAGTGGAGGCCACAGGAATTAAGTTTGTGAGGAGCATGTTAGCTGTCACGAGGATATTTAAGATTAGGAATTAAGTTATTTGGGAAAGAGTGGGAGTATAGGGAGTAAATGAGATTGTAGAGGAAGCAAGTCTAAGATGGTATGGGCATGTAATGAGGAAGGAAGAAGAGAGGATGTCAAAGAAAATGTTTGAAATAAAGTATGTAGGAAAAAGACTGCAAGGGAGGCCAATAATGAAATGGGAGGAGCAGATAACAAAAAGTGTTAAAGTGAGAGGAGAAGAATGGAAGAAATTAAAGGAGGAAGATAGGTGGAAGGATAGAGGAAGATAGAGGCATTTTACCAGAGTGACCCGGCCACAGGCTGAAAACGGTTGATGAAGATAATAATTTTGTAATTTATACTATTGAAACGGAATTTTATATTCGGCCTATAGTCTTCTCTATACCCCTGCAGGTTAGTAAGGAAAGATGAACGGGAGGCTAAAAAATAGGTTTCAGCCTTACTTCTGAGGTTGACACTTTGAATTTCTGATAAGACCTGATGTATAGATAATATAGATTAGGTTACTTATTAGCGTCCCTGACAATGCGTAGCCCTACCTACGTCGCGAGTGATAACAATTATTTGTCTTCACACGGAATACAGAAGAAAGGGACTTTTTTTAGTTCTGCGTCTTATGACCTGTCTGGCTGCTTATGTTCATTTAATTACACTAGTGGGGTAAGGATAAAGAAGAAATTTAAAAATAAACTACCTCCATTAGCGTGGAAAGAGACTAAGAAGCTATTTTACATTTGAAAAAATCCCTCAGTACATCCAGCTGGGATTAAAATCATATTCTCCCCATCACTGAAAAAACCAACTAGATATTTAGTTTGGACACTCTGAGGAGGGAATTAAAAATAATTATTCATCCCATTTCACGTGGACTACACTTATACTAATTATGATAGTGTAGTAGAACTGAGGAGGGGGAATTTAGAGAAATTGGGGCCCACATTTGTGTAGAGTGAGGATTTTTTTAAACTACCCTTAGTACACCCCTACCAGGATTCGAGCCCCAATCTTCCTGCCATTAGCTGGGTAATCTATTGTGAGAGTGACAGTTTAGACCCTGCAGCAATCACAGTTGATCGATTGAAATTTCATGTTGTGACTCACCGCTGGAACACCCTTTAGTTTAGCCCCCGATTCCTGGACACAAACTTGTTAGTAAAATAGTTCTCGATCAACGCACACTAAAATATGGCCATGAAAGTCTTCAAGATTGAGCGTTGTTGGCCTTAACCAACATTTTAAATATTTTTAATTTGTTAAATATTTGAGCTAATATATTCTATAAATCATCATTTGAAAACAAAACGAAATTGTATTTATTTTATTATTCATAATATTAAAAAAATTCTCATTAAAAATGGATTAAATTGGTTTTAAATGTTGAGATTATATAAGTTAAATCAAGAATCTATATACATATTTATGCGAGTAAATATTTAACTTCGATATTTGAGACCTATATTTCATAAATTTATATTTTCTAGAAAAACAAAGCGGCACTAATTTATATTATATTTATATATTTTAAGATTATTTTGTTCTCTTCTTAAATATAAATAAACAAACTGGAGCATTAATTTATATATTTTCTAGGATAAATCAATTACTTATTTAAATATTAGTGATGATAAATACTTTAACCTGCGCTATTCAGAGTACACACTAAATAACATGTCTTTATGCTACAGATCACCGAATGAGTTTTGCGTTGCACATCTTTTAATAGTTTTAAAATAATTTCAGTAATATTCATCATAGTTTTAGTAAGGAGAACTATGAAATCATAATATAAGGAACGTACTTAGATGTTCAATTTAATTTAATTGATTAGTATAGCTTCCTTAGTCAATTAAGTCGAGATAAAAAAGAAATATTAAGTGCCAGATTTATTTAAGGAAATACATAATTTATCATGACTTATGAAGTCAATTAAAACAAGTACAATAACACTTCCAAAAAATAATCAGTGAGATTGTTACAATAATAATGTTCTATTAATTTAATTTCAGAACATTATTATTGTAACAATTTTACTGGTGACTTTTTAGAAGTGTTTTTGTACTTGTTTTAATTGGCTTCATAATTCATGATAAATTAGGTATTTCCTTACATAAATCATCTTGCACATTATGTTTCTTATTTTTATCTCGACTTAATTGACCAAAGAAGTTTATACAATCTATTTAAGTAATTGTAACATCTAAGTACTTTCCTTATATTGTAGTTTTAAAATAGTCACAAGTATAGTTATGTACCTTGTGCAGACATTTGACAGACAATTTTATATTGTTCATACATTTAAAAACAATTTTTTTTATATATACTCTTGATTTAAAGGTTTTGTGCCACAGGAACAAAGTAATCAACTCATATAATATAATAGACTAGGTGAGTATTAAATGTAGCGCATGCCGAGTTAAGCCCTATTTAACTAGAGTGTGTTATATCGGACTCTTTACAGTATAAACAAATAGTAATATGCGTTATTGGCTAGCTCAAATCTGAACATAAATAGATATTTCCACCACACTATCATTAGCTTAATTGCTCACGTTTATCAGTCTGTGTTAGAAACAATATAGGCTTTCGATTCCTTTTGTTGTCAAAGTAATTCGTAATTTGAGGACTACAGTAACATATAGCTACTGGGATTATACAGTTATTAGAGCAGAACTAAAGGGCTAATTTGGTAATTAGTATGCAAGGTAACACTTGTCATATTTTCTAAGCCTCCCCGAAGGTCGTTGATAAATGGAAAGCATTGTTTTCCATTGAGAAAGCCCAAATTACCAAGTTGCTTGAAGCTGTGACTTCAGGCCCAGAAGAGGATTATTTGTCGGTTCTTTGGTAGCAACTAAAATAAAAATTAGCATCTGTGTACATTGTTACATTAAATTATGCGCATCATGTCGTACTAGCTGTCCGGAAGTTCCGTAAATTTATATTAACTTGATAGAGATTAGTAAGGCAGAATTTAGATAAAACTGTACCGTCATTTCCATGAAGAATGTTGGGCAACCATTTAGAAAAGTAAAACTCTTATTTACATCCTGCCAAGATTTGAACTCCGAACTCTCCATTCCCAATAAATTAGACCAAATAAAAATACACCTTAGTACTACTACTACCCACTGAGGTTATACGCTGATGTTATAACTACGCAAAGAGTTTTAGGGATTAGTAAGGTTATATTTAGAGGAGGTGTACCTGTATTTGCGGGAAGGAAGAGTGGAAAACCATTTAAAAAACCACTCTTAGCACACCTGACCAAGACTCTAACCTCAATCTTCCCATCATCGGCATTATAGTGTACGGTGAGAGTTGTACCTTAGACCATTCAGCCACCAAAGTGGGTGACGCCTTAGTTCTTCCATCCAACAATGCGGGTTTGGATTATTTTACCTAGAATATTGCTATTTCAATTATTGATCCGCTTGGATCGGAAACCTTATCTAACAATTCTAACGATTTCTATACCCATATCCCACTGCCTGGTTCATTTATTTTGACACCCCTTCACCCCCTAACCCGCTGGAATAAGTCTGTCATATATATATATATATATATATAATTCTATCACTTTCAGAAAAGAGGCACTACTCTCACCGTAGAATAGAATGCCGATGATTGGGAGATTGAGGTTCGAATCTCAGTCAGGTGTACTAAGGAATTTTTTTAATAGTTTTCCAATTTCATTCACTCAAATACGGGTATATATTGATATTCCATGTTTGTAAATTTAACGTTAAGTTCACGCAATAAAAATAATATAACAAGAGTTTTATGTTGAAACAGTTATTAAACTAAAAATGAGAGTGGAATGTTTGCTACAAACTTTTGAATCGCACCCCGGCCAAAGGCTAGAAAGGGGAAGGGGGTAAAGAGAGAGAGGGGGATAACGTCTCACCTATTCTACTTTATGATTATGGTTCTCTAATTGTCGGGAGAACACAGCTCAAAGCGGTTATTGTGAAAATTTATACTGGCCCTCCTCCCCTCTTTAACCCTAACTCTGTTTCTCCTCTTTTTAACACAGTGTATGAATGAATAAAGCACAGCTTCACTTCTCTAGTTCAAACCCAGCTCCTAACAAACTCACAAACAAACATTTACTTTGGCTATTTACTTGTTTAAAGGAAAGAACGAAAGTTTACATAAATAACCATATTCTTGACCTATCCTTTCCACGATTCTTTGTACATGTTTGTGTTTGGTGTGGTTCTATTTTCCAAGTTGATACTGGCTGCGACGTGATACAGAGTTCTTTTTAGCATCCATACCAGATTATTTTATCTCTCTAGGACTCAATGTTTACGCTGCGCCCATCATATTGAATTGTTATTATTATCATTATTATTATTATTATTATTATTATTATTATTATTATTATTATAATAAAAATATGCAACTCTTCATAGCTTTTATTCCAAATTTCAGATCTCTAAGGTATTGGGAAGTGAGATATATAGATATATATATTGATATATACCAGCTGAACTATAACTTGTGGAACACACTTCACCAGTAGACCGGTGAAACAAAAACAATCGAAAAGGGTTAATATAAATATTTGTCCCATTTGACTCTGTCTCCAAGTTGTAGTCATGGTCGTACTATAGTAATGTTGAGCTACTGAATATTTTGAGGTGCTCAAAATGCCTTCGATCGCCGTGATGAAAGCCTTCAGTCATGTCACGTAATACCACATTCTTTGAAAAATATCAGGAGTTTGGAATAACCAGGTATAACCCATAAAACATACCTAGTCAACAGGTCGATAGATATCGAGAATGGTATACAAACAATTTAGTGGAATCACTTGGCTGTAGCTCGGAGACAAGGTAAAGTGGGACACATGAGTATATTAAACTTATATAAATATATATACAGAATGTCCGTAAATTCGCATATACGGACTGTACCAAACGATTCTCTGGCCTAAGCTAAATAGAAAACACTCTTTGCTAAAAAAATGTGTTAGGCCCTTAGTTTTTGAGAAAGGTGACGTTAAAATAGAGAAAAATACTTGTAATATAATCGCAGATTGTAAGAACAGGCGACTATTGGTTACACAATACTATCCACCCGCACTTGGATTGTGGCACTTTATATGGTCAAGGCTAGGTTAGGCTAGGTTAACTTAGATTAGGTTAGGTGACTTTAGGCTATACTATATTAAGAAAATAATAGCCAAAGCTATTAATTTGTTTTAGCACGGATTTAGCCGCATCTAGATATCATATTCTGAAAATTGAGAAATAGTATCTGTACACGGGAATTTAAACCGGGACCTTTGGCTTAGTACACCAATGCTCTAACCACGTATAGATCTACATATTTGTAGCCAACGATTTCCACACGTCCATCATAGATTCTGCCTTAAAATATGAGTGAATAATGATCCTAGATACGGGACGATTCCTGGATAGCTCAGTGGTAGAGAATTTTCGTAATAAGTCAAAGATCCCGGGTTCGATTACCGTGTCCAGATGTCATTTTTAAACTCTCAGAATATGTTTTATTAGCTTAAGTTAGGCTAGGTTAATCTAGTTTAGATTAGGTTAGTGGAAAATAAAGAATAAGACGAGGAATTTCGTATGATAGTGCACTGCTGCGATCCAATTTATTGTCCAATTACGAAATATTGTTTCAAAGTAAAATTCGTATTGAGACTTACGTAATTTTACAAAGATTATTCCCCGTTATCCAAGTCTTGCTGGCTAGTGTCGATATTATCCGGATAGTGTCGTATATGAGATAAATTACATTTTATTTCTGACTTTATCCACTGCACCTGGTTGATGCTGACATCTCCCAGCTAATCTCGACATTACACAGATTTCGCATATTAATCTTAGCATATGCATATACATATATATACAAAACCACATCGTCGAAATCTAGTCTAATTGTCATTTAGTCTGATTTGCTGGTTACGGGATTCAAATCCCTGCCGGGTTCACTGAGGTTGGTCTCTCCTAATGGCATTGCATACTATGCATACATTCATATGCTAAATTAATGGCTATACAGATGCCACCTTGAAATTCTGTCAGCTTTGACAAATATCCGAAACACTTTATCTATATATTATATAATACCAGTATTTAAGCCTATATATTATATAATACCCGTATTTAAGCCTATCTGTTTGACAGTCTGATTTAACGTAAACTGAGCTTGCTATGTCAGAAGTCGGTAAAAAACCTTTCCACCGATACCTTATTCATCGCTGTAGGCTTTGTATTAGTTGAGAAAAAAAGATAACAGAAATATATAAATTAAAGCATCATAGATTTTTCTTTTAACTTGAATTTTAAACAATGTGCTTTAACGTAAACTGAGTATGATATGTCAAAAGTCTGTAAAAAAAAAGCCTATCCACTGATAACTTATTAATCGCTGTAGGCTTTGGATTAGTTGAGAGAAATGGATGGTGTTGATAACAGAAATATATAAATCTAAACAGCATAGATTTTTCTTTTAACTTAAATTTTAAACAAACTGTGTGTTTTAACGTAAACTGGGTATGTGATGTCAAAAGTCGGTAAAACAATCCTATCCATTGATACCTTATTCATCACTGTAGGCTTTGTATTCGTTGAGAAAAAAGTTGATAGCAGAAATAATATATAGGACTAGATAGCTGTTGCCCGCGCCTTTGCTCGCGTGGAAGTTGATTATATACAAATACGAAAATATACATATGTATTTACAGATTAATTTAAAATATTACGTTACGTTGATGACCATAACTTGACCTCAGATCAAAAATAATGCAAGTCCGATACAAACTTTCACCCCCTTTTTCATCCCTTATTAAATAAAATTTCCAAAATTCCTGAAACACGTATTTATTTGTTTTACGTCAATAACCGAAATACAAAATTTTGTTTATGTAACTTTCAAAATGACGGACTTTAATACATATTATCATACATATTATCATCCCCTATTTTGACCCCTTCGGGGTGGAATTTTCTAAGATCCTTTCTTAGTGGATGCCTACATAACAAAATGAATATACAGTCCGAATTTCATGCTTGTAGCCTTGATAGTTTGCGTTCGGTGATGATGAATCAGTCAGTCAGTCAGTCAGGACATGTTATTTTATAAGTATAGATTATACTATACGAATCTCAGGCATGACCCTATAGCTGTCAAATTATCTGTCGACTAATATGGCACTTACTCAGTTTCTTAACTGAGTGCCAGTGTAATGAAGCTGGGCTATGTGTATTAAACTTAGCTTTCATTTCGAGCTGAGCGGGATATGTAAATGTTTAATTCAAGTTTTGAGTGTGCGTAAGGGATCTAGGGAGAAACAAAATTGAATATGTTAACTCGTGCAGTATAAATTATATAAACCTGTAAAACTTACGAATTAAAGCCGATTAAACTTAGTATTTGCAAAACACCCTCGTAAAAAGAAAGGGAAAGTAATGAATACAGGCGGCCTTAAAAATGTAGAAACCAAAATAAATAAATAAACGTTTTGTAGAATAATATTAAAACTATTACGCAACAATTAAACTGTTCATCTTATTCTAGGAGAGCTGTTACACTGTAATTTTATTTTGTAAAGTATATAAGATGTTGCTTTTATACTATATATTAAATGTACTATATAAAATTATAAGTTTTACATAATTCTTATAATATTTACATCACATAAAATGTGTTAGGGTTTTATCAAAGAAAATGGCTAAATCTTAAACATGAGACGCAATCTAATATATAATAAATATTGGAATTATAGATCATTCGACACAGAAAGGTCGTTAGGGCGATTTAAGCTGTATAATAGGAACATAACGTATAAAATGCCATTAACTTCACACCTAAACCATTTCTTAAATGTGTTTTATTACTTACCTATTCTATGGCATAGGAACTCGAAAGTTCATTGCCACACTTACACTTAAAAAGCACACCACCTATTTCTATCTTGAGTTAATTTTATTCAGTCCACCTCATTACATACTATCGCTTTCAGGTTCATTATAATTTTATCTTCCCATATATGTTTAGAGTCTAGGCTTTATCAAAGGTCTCTTCCCATTGGGTTTGCCAGTCAGTACCCTGAACAAGGTTCTAGATTCTCTCCCCATTCGCGCTGCATGTCCCGCCCAGCGTAATCTAAGAGACTTGATTATCCTAACAAAGTATTGTTATGAGTACATGTTGTGTAACTCATCATTATGTAACACCCTCCAATGTCCAGTAGCCTCATCCCATTTTATACCAAATATCTTTCCAACACTTAGTTTTCGAAAAACCTAAAAAAAATGGGTATGTGTACTTATGTACGCGCGTGAGAAGTTATACTTCTTTGGCATCATTAAAAAATAAAAAATTATTTAATAATATTTAGTATTAATTATGTTAAATAATAATATTTTAATTTATATCAATAAATAATACATACGGATAGTTAACCTCAATTATATTGTAGCACTTGAAAAAGTCTATAAGCACAATTTTTTTCACAAATATTTACGAATAGTAAATAATATTAATCAAAATATTCAATTTAAATCACTACTGAATATAATTTATTAGCACATATATAATTCGCACTTGTATGAAACTAAAACACGTGTTGTGAATGTAGAAATTAGAAACATGTGGATAAATATTATATATATGAAAACAGTGATCAGAGGCGACGAGCGTACCAACATGCGCGACTAACAGAGGTTCTATTTCTATTTTGTTGGTAGCTTTTTTTTTTTCGAGACTTAATGAGCGGTTTAGCTTCAACCTGTTACTTTTGTGTTACAGTGATGCGCGCGCATCTTAAAATTTCACTCTCATAATTTTTTCATAACGCGCCTAAAGAAGTATAACTTCAAAATATTTTTCTATGTGTATGGTAAGAGACCATGTTTCACAGCCATAGAAAACAACCGATAAAATTATTGTTTTGTATATTCTTAGTTGTGCATTCCTTGACAGAAGATGATATGTCAGCAATGTGAGAGTAATAATTTCCAATCTAATATCGTCATTGCTAGTTAAAATTATTCCTAAATATTTTAATTAATTAACCTTGTCAAATTATATGTTAGTTTTTTGAAGTAATTTCTAAGTTATCGTCTTCAATCTGTTCTCTTTGTATGATAATATAATTGTACTTATTCTTTTAGCGTTCCCTTCTATACCTACTTTCTTACTAATCTCTAATAATATTTCTGCATTTTTTGCCATACCTTCCTTACTATTGATCAACAAAGGTAAATCATTTGCATATTCAAATAGCTCCAGTTTACCGTTCAATTTTAAGCCTTCCCTACTTTCTTGCACTACCCTAATAAAATACTCTAAGGACCAATTAAATATTAATGGGGAAAGTGCATATCCTTGTTAGAGCCCAGTATGTATTTTTAAATTATTTGATAAATGACATTCAGCCCGTATTCTGCCACGCGCATCACTCAATCACACCTTTTATTCATAAATAATCTATCTTTTAAGGCCCATCTTTTTTAAAAAAAATTCACTGTTTATTTACGAGTATATAGTTTAAATGATTCCGGATCTTTTCCAAATTGTTCTACACAGCATCTGTTAATTCTTACTGCCCTTCGTGTATTGTTTAAACTTTGAAATAAATTTGATGTAACACATTGTTCAAAAAAAAATTGTTCAAACATTTTCTTTACTATAGAAATAAATTTATTTCATAAGCTATGGAAATTATAGATCACTTTAAATTTAAATAACCTACATTTACAATTTATTAAAATAGTTATTTGTAATATAAAGGTTGTAAAGCCTTTTAAATAATAAATAATAAACAAAAAATAATAACACTTTTAAGAAAGTATAAATTTTGGATAAATTATTACAAAAAACACTGATTTTGTTGTTTTTAAAATTAAAATTATGTAAACACATACAGTAGTTTTGAAACAACGCCTAGATATGGGATTATAACCTGGACAACCTATGTTCTGAATTTGATTACCGTGTTTGTCATTTCTTAACCTAGGTTTAATTAAATTAAAATTCAGCCCTGTGAACAGCTGTTATTCGTTACCCTTGAAAATACTATATTTTTTGACGTTATTATTTTCTAGCTCTAAGAAATCATTACGATAACCTAGGGAGCACTATTAACATATTGAGAAACCATTAGTGGCCAAGAAGTCAAAGGCATCAATACTGAATTTTCTGGTTTGTCAATCCTAGAGAGATAGGGTATAATAATCCTTGCCAGGTGTATTGAGGATGCGTTTTCTTACGTGGTTTCCACGCAAATTTAGATATATTTTATTTAAATTTTAGCATTCCTGATCGGCACCTCAATGGAGAAAATGTTCGGATATTTTGTAAGTTTGATAAGACGCAATTCACTGAAAGAAAAACAGTAAAATTCAAATTATATTTTAATTCTAAGTGTCAACTTATTAAGATACTGTGGGAATATCAAAAACATTTGTGTCAACTCTGCCTATATGGGGAATTTGAAGCTAGTTTGTGGAGCGTGTTGCATCTTAACTTGACGCACCTAAAGCACTTTAAGCATTGTCACAAGGCCTCTTGATTATCTGCTGACAACACTTTCCCTCTTCTTCTGACGAATATAAACAATATACTATTTGCGTCTAGCTAGCATTGATTATCATTTTAATATACAATCTTCTTGTTTCCTATTTTATATAGATAAATACGTTTATTTATATTTACTATACATATTTATATATAAAATATATACATATATTTAAAATAACAGAAAACAATTATCATTTGAAAATAAAATCTATCTTGTTTCCTATTATTATATATATATTATATAAATATGTATAGTAAATATAAATAAACATATTTATCTATATATAATAGGAAACAAAGATTTTATTTTCAAACTATAATCAATTATATAATGCCGTGACATTTGTCCACGGGCAAATTTATTCTACATCATATCCGGAAGTTTTCTAACTGCACTTTTTTGTGAATAAACAAAGCCTGAGCTTAGACGATCTAATACAAAGTTCACAAAAGAAACCACACACGGTAAAGAACATTGTTATATTTTCGGAACAATTTTAAGATGTATGATTCTTGTTTGGATAATGTATCTTTTTATTTAAACAGGCCTCCAACAACACAGGAAATCTTATCTTGATGACTTGCCGCGCGTCTACGTCACTGGTAGGCAATGTAGTTAAATACATACTAACAAAAAAATCAAGAAACTCATTTAAAGATAATTATTTAAATATGATAGGTGTGGAATTTATATGAGTGAATATTTGTGAACGGCAACTACCGTTACCAGCTTTTAATTCAATTGTTTTATAAATATAACCATACAATTAAAATGTTAATTAGATTAATAGGATAACAAAAATAACATATTCTCGTGTAATAATTTCCTCTTTACATAAAAAAAATGAGCGTTGCTTTGAACCTCCTACTTTCAACGCACGCCAATCTTCTCATTATCGACAAACCAAAGATAGCACATTATCACCTCAGTGGCCTCCATACTAACATTGGCCCTTAATGAAGATAGATGTTCAACACATCCTATAATAGGCACTGGAATAGCGATAACAGGGAAGGAGGAGGGGGAAAAAAAGGTAGCCTTTCCACGGCTGTTACGGTATTGTGCTTATAACACCGTCAGTTTCGTGATAACGTATCTACACTTGTTTACTAATTCGTTTATAATGCTCTTCACTAAATTGCTTCTAGATGTATACATCGTTAGATCTCTTATAAAGAACATTTAGTGAGCTACTTTTATAAGCTTTGATATCGGTTTATTACCTCGCGATTTTGAGTTTTATTGATTTTGTTCCAATAATGAACTGGTGCCGTTAGAGTGGTGTGATGGGAGAAAGAGTTGTTGGAGGGAAATTAGGGGGTGCGGTGAGGGTTGGTTTTAGAGTCGTTAATCTATTTTATAGGCTCCAGTAGAATAACACTTTTGTATAAACGTAAATTACAAAAAAATTTAGGTGATATACAAACAAACTCAAATTGTTTTTTTTTTTTTTTTAATTTTACTTTTTTCAGGCACTCGACATGCCTAGGAATATCATCGCAGGTGATCTGATGACAGTTTACTTAAATCCTTTGATATTTTAACTTTTTAAATTTCCCGTTGACTTCATCAAGTAAGATTCGAACACGAAACCTTTAAAGAAAAATTGCTAGTTTTACGGAGTCAATATTCTTAGCCACATTTACCCCACCAAGCTTATATTTAATTAACTTTTAATTATTATGCTTTACGTTTTTTATTTTACTTCAAAAATTAATACACGTTCAGGCTATCCACATTTAATATGAGGTAGTTTGGAAGGTGGTATAATTTTGAATGCATGTACCCTCATTTATATTGAGGGAGAGTGGGAACCCATTTGGTTAAAACCATCACAGTGTACCGTTTGGATATTCTAACCTTGACCTATCAAACATCGGATAGCATGACTATTATTAGACTGACGCCATTGTCCGGTTGCCCATCAATTTGGGTATAATGGTTGCTAACAGCTTGATATAAGGCTTAGGGGCTAGAGTTATTGTGGAAAGGAGTTAGTAAAACCATATTGATAAGGGGATAAGGGTGTATATACAGTCCAAATTGAATAGAAGGAACTTATATGAAAATATACCATATCAAATATCACGTAATCATTCGACAGGTCATGATATCCGCATAGGTACATTATCATATATATACATATAGGTAAAAATATATCTTATATAATATATTATCAATACCTATTAAATAATATTAATTATATAGTGAAATGCTATCAATGTTGGCTGCAAAATAACGTTATTGTGAGTTATAAAATGTTATTTCTAACAAAATCCTATCTCTAGTCATTTTATTTTTAATCTCTTATTAAAGTTTGTCATGAACAATTTATCCTCAGATTCACACCTAGATATTTTTAGAAAAAAAATTCTAACGAATTGAATTGTCCGTGATATAACTCTGAAACGTCAAAGCTTCAATTAAAACCTTTGAAGAGCACAATACATTTATTGCCTGGTTTTGCAATACTTGGACAGCTTCCCATTAGAATAGAACGAGTTTAATTTCCCTTCAAATTACAAAATATAGAATCAAATTTAAAGTATTGCTGGGCGTCTGTTTATTCCAGCGACATCGATAACAATCACTTGCCAGAGCAAAGAAGAATCGTACTCATGGTGTAACCAAAATAATTATTTCAAGACCCACATCATAAAAGGCCGTATTCGAAACTTTTTGACACCTCTTAGGGCTCCCATTTAACGCTGCTCTTTTCCCTCTTCCAGAAATAACTTTTATGTTCATATTCGAAATGTGTCATCATGGAACGTTGCCGTCAATTCCAATCGCAAAGGGCCATAACGCACGGGTACTATTGGAAAAGGCAGGAAAATCAATGGAGGTCTTTTCCACTGAGAGCACTCTTCTTTCGAGTACCAGCAGGGAAACCTCAAAATATGGGAAATTCTTTCGACCAGGAGACATCTAGTTGTTGTAAGATCACCCTGATAAGTCGAACAAGCTGACAGTTTAGTCTTGTGTTCGTAGAAAGCGCTATGACCATTCTTGCACAAGAAGATTTGGGATGTCATCACCTTCACGCTGACTGGACATTCTAGAAGTTGAAGGATGGAAGCGTTGAGGTCATTCGTTTTAAAAGAAGACAGTTTCACTCGCAGCAATAATTGGCATTAATCTGGTACCAAAAATAAAATATGAATGTTGTTTTATTGTATTAAAGAATGAGTTTATTCTCTAAGTGACCTCTTTATCTATTTTACTCTGTCTAAAGCTTAGTAAGGGGAACCAACTCATATTTTCTTGGCCAATTTTACTAGAGAATGAGATAAAGATATGTCATAAAGATAAAAAAAAATCAACATGCCGATATAATGTCAAGTATATTTTGTATTAAAAGAGCCAAACCACTAGAATTAAAATAAAATTGTTACCATGCCTTAGTGTTAGTATTGACTTTAATCGAAATAATCTATTCATTCAAATAAAATAAGTTTACAGGAGTGAATTTCTAATATTATTATCACCGCGTCTTACTACCCATTCGGGTTATACGCTTTAAGTACTAATTACGCTAATGGATTAGGAATTATGAAGGTTGAATTAGAGGAAGTGAGCCCGCATTTGCGTGGAAGGAAAGTGGAAAACCATTTAGGAAAAACCACACCCAGTTCACCCGACCGAGATTCAAACCTCGATCTCCCCGTCCTCGGCAGTCGAGCTCAACTTGACTAGCGGGTTAGCCAACTACGCCACCGAGGTGGGTGTAATTTCTAATAAAAAGTTCAGCAACCGTTTGATTTGAAAAGGTGTGACGATCTTGTGAATCAATGTACCCACTTGTGGATTGAAACCCTGCACTAAAATTAATAATTTAATGCAATAGAATAACCTAATTTAGAAGGGAAGTAAAGTCGTTGATTTCATGTTGACTTTCCCGGCCATATCTGTAGACTCTTGAGGTACATTTACACCGGAGCAAATGGTTTTGAATACGAGCGAACGAGCATTCGGCGATCATTCGCTACTATTCGCTCCTGCTCCATTCGGAGATGTTCGGACCTGCTCTGACCTTTTTGGAGCAGTTTGGAGATGTTTGGACCTGTTCTGACCTTTTTAGAGCAGTTTGGAGATGTTCGGATCCGTTCGAAGCTGTTCAAATGACGTTTACCCAGGAGAGAACTTAGATTCGACGATGTTCGCAAAAGATCCACTCGTTCGCAGCTATCCCAGGAGTGTGAATACTTATGTACCATGGAAGGTAGTGTTTTGAAGAACATTTAGCTGTAGCTTGTTTGGTGGGTACATTTGTATTTATGAGAACTGCGCAGAAAAGAAAGAAAATTTGGGTTTCGGGATTTTTAATTAATTATAATGCTGTGTCGTGGCACAATCCAATACATCACTAAACACGCTTTACATTAACGAGTTATTTCAAATCTCATCACAGAGGATAACGAAGCTGTCTGCTCGCTACTGGCTGTAAAGCGCATGCTTTGACAAATGCGCTTGCGCACTGATTTTAGATGTTTGGTTATGAGATTTTATTGGTTCTCCTGTGCCGAATAACTCAGGCAGAGCGGACGAAGTAGAGATGAGTTGAACTTTAGGAGAACAGCTCTCGCTGATTTGGTGGAAATCTTGTTATTGGCTTAGAGCTCGTCACATGACTACGTTTCTGTTCTGAGCTAGTTTTTCGTTGAACGTGTGAATCCACAGTAAGGGTGGGTTTCCCCAAGTTTTTACATTATATACACATTCTCATGTGGATCATGTGTTTCTAAATATTCTCTTTAAATTCCTACCTACAATGTTAAGCCACTAATAGCTTTTAGTTAAATGCAATAATTAGAAAACTGTCAAAATGGTCGCTCCTTTTGATTAAACCATTCTTCAGTCACTTTAAAATGTTTTAAACCAACTTCGCGATTATGTTTATTTTATTTTGAATACATAAGCTACAGAGTTGAAAATATATAATCTCGTTATAATTATTTTTTTCATGTTTTAGTTTATTTGAAAATGTTTATCAGATGAAAAGCGTCGAAACAGATAATCTGGACGGACAGAAGGTATTTTGTGATTAATTCTATCAAAATGCTTCACTCCTGGCAAATGCCTGTAATCACTTGCCTTGACTCCCACCTTCAATTGTTAACAAACGGGGGCTTATAAAGAAAGGAAGAAAGGTCCGTTTACACTGTGTAGCAAAAAAAAATGTTGTTGAACAAAGCTAATTTGTAGCTTTTTACATTTGAGTGTAGTATAACTCCGACAAAAACGACTCAAAACTGTCTATTAAATTATAGCATGTTTTGTCTAGTCTACATTATGGCGTCTGAGGCGTATACTTGTGGCCATAGTTTGTGTAATGTTGTGCCAAAAAAAAACAACTAAAAGACTATTTTGGGTTCGACCCCCTCTATTTGCGAGATTCAAATGCTGTTAGAGGGAACTTTTGATTTACCTTCAACGTGATGACCATGGCCTGTCGACTGGAGAGGTCAGAATTAATGGCAGTTCTAGAAACTTTGTTCGAATGATAAGCCAGAACTTTTAGTACCCGATTAGTTTTATTGATAAACGAATATACATAAAACACCTTTTTTTAGAGATACTATTACAGTGAAAGAACAGATTAACCAACTTGTTACAGAATGTAAACTGTCTTGTAACAAGTGCTACATATTAGATAATACAAGTAACATATTTTTCTTTGATATTTTCAGACATTGGACGGGGTACTTGTAACTTGCTAAAAAATACGAAAAATGTTATAAAAAATCAATGTTTTATAACATTTATCATTTGATTTAGTAACAAGTTGTAAAACATTGTTCTTAAACATGAAGTTTTAAACTTAGTGTAAGTTGATCTTAAAGTTAAACGTTTGGATATTTAGTTTTAAAATAATTTACTTCTGGAACAGCCTATATTAAACGTTAAGATTTACACCCACTTATACATTTTCATCTCTGGTAGGTATATATATATATACACACACACACGAGTTCGTTCTGCTGTTAAATGAGTAACTACCTACCAGAGATGAAAATGTATAAGTGGGTGTAAATCTTAACGTTTAATATATATATATATATATATATAGTAAATATCTTTGTTATAATATCTCAATATTGAACCAAGGTCTCGTAACCTTATGATCGATAGCTCTATGTGCTAGTCCATAGGTCCAGTAGCTATAGTGGAATTGTGGTAGGAAGAAACGTATAAAATGAAAAACCGTTGTTTTTTCTGGGCAATATTAATAACATTACTATCATTATTATTTCAAAGGTATTGATGCTATCTATTAAGTGACCTCTATAGATTACATGACCTGATATATGAATATATTAAATTAGTTTGTCACATTTGATATGATTATTGCTACCAAAATCCTAATGTTTATTATGTTTACCCTTCAAATCTCCCAGTATACCAAATAGCACTTTGTTTTGATCAACTCTCAAATCTGTATAATACATTTTATACTATACTGAAAAATCATATTTTGTAAAAGTGTACAAACGAGTAATAAATTAAATCAAATCTAGTTTTCAACTCATGATTGCTTTGTTTTGTTGCTATCACTTACTAAACTGAAAACATAATAACAAACCCTCGAGTCAAATTTTCCTTATGGTGAAACGATGAGGTTGATATCGAACGCTTAAGTTTTTTTTACAAATATTTGCTCAAGTACAATGTAAAGGCTTCAAGGTCAAACAACAACACCACTTCACCGTAATTGGCCGGGTCTCAATACTACGGTTTTATGGAGGCCACTGGTTTGACCCTCAGGGAAGTGTGATGTCTGCTATTTGTTTGTGTTTAATTACACGGTCAATAAACTTGTGGACACTGAAATTGGATTTTGGGTTTGGAATCTGTTGACTTTAGTGTAACTTGGTTTATGTGCTTAGCATCCCCTTGATCAAAGGGTACGATACATCAAAGGGCACACAACAAGTAACTGTCCAACTTGTTTTTTTTTAAGTATATTATCTATATTTATTTAAAATATTTAATAAATTTAATAACTTAAATGTGATTTTATGGTGGAGCAAGACATTTCTTAAAATGCCTTATGATTGTACAGGCATAATATATTTTATTTAATTTAAATAAATATTTTACACCTCCACGTCTGGCAACGCTCCAAGGTTGTCCGCACTCAATTATACTATTGGGGTAGCTATGAGGAAGTTACACTATAAAGGAAAGGAAGCTGCATTCACTCGATTAAAGGTTATAAAACTATTTTTTAAATGTTATCAATGATCTTATAAGATCTTGATAATCTTGAAATGCATGCGATTTAAATTCTCTTAATTTTAATCGTGTTTAGTTCTAAAATGAGACTTGTTAGTGACTCGCATTAGTGGGAGCGTAAACTTAAGGTCAATCTTGTCTAATCTGATTTGTTGGCAACTGGAAATCTATACCAGGTATACTGAGGATATTTTTCTTTATTTACTGCTCTTTGTACACGTAAATTAGGTTACATTCCTTATAAATTATACCTTTCTCATCCCCATTTTAATAGTTAAATCAAATGCGGATAGCTCGGGGGGGAAGTAAGATTCAGCTATTTTAATTTTGAATATTATGTTTGTGTGTATCTATTATCATTTGAAGTAGATAACATAGCATAACATAACATAACATAATCCTTTCTGAGACTACTGATTGTATCAGCACACGACTTATGGAACGAACATATATTTAGAACAGACACAACACCTGTTATTTCATCACTGTGAAAAGGGAAACCCACATTAAACCAATGATAATATTTTCGGCCATGCTGGGAATTGAACTTGGTATACTTAAATCAATAGGAAGAAAACCAACCGACTGAGCTAAAGCACTGGACTTGTGTGAAATTAATTAATAATTTAATTTACGGTCTATTTTTTTTTATATAAATACTATGGTAAACATATATCCTATGTTTGTTCGAAGTTTTTACTAAAATAAATTCATTGTAGAGATCATCTTGACAACACTTACATTGTGCCTTGTAAAAACTTCCCCTTTTTATGTTTGTGTTCGCTGTCTTGTGGTAAAACCAAATAAAGGGGGGTCTAAATAAAGATCGTGCACCATCGCCAACAATAGGGGGGGGGAATCAGTTTTCTAATATATTTAATAAAACACGATAAAAAAATAAACACTTCAGTTGGTACGCGGGCTAAGGCGTCAAACTACACTGGTCTGGTTTGTCAGTGATGGGGAGAATGGAATTTGAATTCCTACTGGGCTTACTGAGATGTTTTATAATAAATGATTTCCCACTCTTCTTTGATTCAAATGCGTGTGTGCTTGAGACATCGATGTTGTATTCTTTTATAGTAGTCATATAGGGCAGTAAATCCTATCAATGTCTTGCACTGGAAGGGGACTGGCTTAGCCTAAAGTAGAAGAGAAGGTTGGTTAACAATGTATCCTTTTTGGACGACCTGCCAAGTAAAGCTAAAGGATATCCTTATCTACCAAATCATCAGGGGAGGAGTGTCAATAACTAAAATGTAAATAATACTTAGCACAGCGTCTTACTACCCATTTGGATTATACGCTTAAGTACTAATTAAGCTAATCGGCTCAGAATGGATAAGGTTGAATATAGGGGAAGTGAACCCGCATTTTTGTGGAGGGAGAGTGGAAAACCATTTAGGAAGACTACCCCTAGTTCATCCAAGCGAGATTTGAACCTCGATATTCTTGTTCTCGGCAGTCTAGCTCAACACTACACTAGCGCATTAGCTAACTACGACACTGAGGTGGGTGACTAAAATGTAAAGAAAGTAAGAGTAACCATTTCAAATGTTTTACTTGATGAATTTAATATAAATTTGACCCGCCTCGGTGGCGTAGTTGGCTAACGTGCTAGTCATGTTGAGCTCGACTGCTGAAGACGGGGAGATCGAGGTTCGAATCTCGGTCGGGTGAACTGGGGGTAGTTTTTCCTAGATGGTTTTCCACTCTCCCTTCACGCAAATGCGGGTTCACTTCCTCTCAATTCAACCTTCCCAATTCCTAATCCATTAGCGTAATTAGTACTTAAAGCGTATAACCCGTTCGGGTAGTAAGACGCGGTGCTAATATTATTATTATTATTTTTAATATAAATTTGAATGGAGTGGGTGGTCAAGCGATGCAGCTAGGAGGTATCAGTCGCGAAATCCTGGCATGGCCGATCCAGAAGGGGTGACCGCTTCCTTTGTTTAGTATCAAACCAGATTGTTGTAACAAACGTATGTAATAAAAAGCAGTTACTTGAATGGAGGTGTTTTTAGTTTGTTAACGATATAACCTATTTATAACACAACACAAGGAAATTACGATTAGCGCCATTAATTAAATACAACTAAGTCATTGTTCACGATTAGATATATTCGTATCAAAATGGTTTCCTGGTCAAGGATACCAACATTCTACCCGATACCGGTGTAGAATAAGGTAAAGACCATGGGAATGTAAAGTAAAAGTTCTAATTAACGTGATGACGTGACGGACAGCAACAGCATAAAAGCCAGGACTAAGATATATGAGCAGCGCAAACGCTTCTTGAAAACAACTCGATGATTTATAAAGGCAACGACACCACGACTCATCATTTCCACGGCACCGTGATACATCATTTCAATGAAACAGCGACTCATCAATTCAATGGAACCGTGTCTTATTAACTTATCTGGGTAACGACATAGCGATGCATAGAGTCAATGGCACCGTGTCTTATAAACTTATCTACGTAACGACATAGCGATGCATCAAGGCAATGATGTTGCAACCTCAGGATTACACTAACAGATTATATAAATAATTTACAGACAAGGATTGGTGAGTGACATTTGCATTTGGTTTGTAGTGGTGATAAGTTTTCACCGCCCTGTTATAAAGGTATAGCTGTACGGAAATCATGATAGAAAGATTAAAATGACTAGTGTAACCCAGATAGGATGAGTTGGCCTGCGTAGAATGATTATTAGTACAAAGATGACCCAATCTAAACAGGAAGAATCATCAAGCAATGAACAGGGTGTAGATCTAAGCATGGAGGGTGTGGGTAAATATGGCTACATGGGTGAAAGTATTATATTTACAAAGGAAAGAGAGACAATGACAGAATACAGACGTGCAACTAAAAACAAGGATGGATGTCATATTTGAGGAGGAAAGTTGGCATGAAAATTAAAAGGGGCTGTTTCACACAGCAAGCCCCAATAACAGCATCACGACGCTTAGAGATGCAACAAACGCCCCCACTAGAAAAATGAAGCACTCATTTACATTACATTTACATTAGGGCCAATAGTAGCCGAGGAGGTAATGGTGAAGCTTCCTTTATCCACCAGTACTAAGATGCGTAAAAAAGTTTTATTGAAAGTCAAATTTAATGAGGTTGCAATAAACTTGGTATTCTTTATGATACCAAACTTAAACATGGCCGCAATGATAAGTTCCGATTTATTGGGTGAAAGGGAAAAGGTTATGGATTACGTAAAACGGATGGTGAAACTCGCAGATAGCAGGAGAAAGGTGGAGGAATACTTAATCAAGGATGTATTTATTTCAAAACTATGAATTGAGGAATGGCAGCTATGAGAAGGTAAAGGTTTAGGGTACTGGTGGGGTAGCCACTACCCATGGTAACCCAGTTTTACTAACGGAAGAAGGTATCAGCACTGGCTCTAATATCCGTGTTGAGACATCTTTCTCACTTAATAGGCGGGCTATTAGCTCATGGAAGAAGAAATTAAGTAATGAAAAATAATTCCCAGGCATGAAGTTAACCATTACTTCCCAAAATGTAGTCCCAGATAATCATGAAGGCTGTATGTGAATGAGACCAACATCCTCTGATAAGGTGGAAAAAGAAATCTTCTAAAATACTAAAAGGTGGTTATTGATGGATAGACAAGGCATGGAGTTCAACCACACACCCCAAGTATCACAGGAATTGATGCCCAACGACCCCAGAATAATGTTAGACAGAATATTTGAGGAAAGAACCATCACAAGTGAATCGTGCAGACTGACCGTGTTTAACATTATAAATAATGAGATATGTTACTTAAGCGCTGTGATTAATAAAACCCAATCACCAAATTGGTGCAGAGTGGTGGAATAGAATGTAAGAAGCCACAAGCAGGCAAATGGCAGTCAGCCATCGAGAGCCAGTTTAAAGGGGAACAAATGAATATGCTGTAATCGAAGTATGTTCAAATAGATAGGTAGAATCAGTAAGATGTATAGTTTATATCAACTCCAACCGGTAGAGGGGGCGCTGGATCGCATATTTTCCACGAAAAGGCCAAAACACGAACTTTGCTTTGATAAACGATTGAGTACATTTTAACTAACACTGCCCCGATTGGAAACACCAGATCCAGTAAACATATATGCGTTGTAAAACAAACACTCTAAATATGAGATATACTCAGGTAATAGTGTCAAATATCTTAACGCTTGAGTGGGCTAATTTTACTAACAATTGATGGAAATTGCGGAGTAAAAAATTATAGAGGAGATTTTCTATACCAGGGGTTGGCCGTCTTTTAAAAGTATGAAGAGCTATTTTTCAAAATGTGTTTTACTCTTGGGGTGCCAAGAAAAATGTCGATTTTTATAATTTAATTTTCACCTTTTATTTATGTATTTATTAGACACAATTTGAGAATATACATATTTTAAATTTAATAAACAATAGATAAACTAAAATATTACCGCTCTTCANAATTATTTGAGCCTAAAATTTTGGGGTATGTTAAAAACTTATTTATGAAGGTATTAATGAAATAATAGATTGAGGACTAATGATGAATATATAACAATGAAGTTAAATTGAAAATACTAATCGACAAACATCTTGTTATTTATCAAACTAAACTATTTAACAAAAAATGTCCAAAATAACAAAATATAAGTCAGATGCCTAAAATATGTCAAGTTTACGCAATGGCGACCGTGGGAGCCGCGTTGCCGACACACATTCTATACAAATATGATAACTATAATTTTGATGTGTCCCATGACATAGGTCGTGATTATTTGAGGCTCATACAATGCATTTTTTTAAACTAATGAAAGTCATCCAAACACACTTGATAAGGTTTCCCAACCAAATTAGAGTTCATTCGCCATAGGAATGGTGGTATAAAATGTGAAAACTGTTTAAAAAATATAATTAAAACAAATTGTTTAGTTGTAAAAGTTCTGAATGGCAAAAGTGACAAAAAATAAACACATGTTCTTGCAGATCAAATGGTTTGGCGATTGGATACATGAGAGATTATCTGGTAACTTTAACTGTCTGTCACTTACCTACACTCCTACCTTAGATGGGGTGTATAAAAGGCAGTTTAAAGGGATGGAACTTGCACAAGAAGGTGTAAGGGATCAAGTCTTTATGTGTTTGTTGTAAACCAATGTCCAGAAAAGGTTGTTTTAAGAACTGTACAATATACATTCAACGTAAGAAAGTGGGTTCTTGTTTATTTTTCATGGTGGCTTTGGTGAAGTGTTGTGTTGTGCAAAATGAATGAACTTAGCTAATGGGTTCAGTTGTAAGTGTGCTGCCAGTACATAAAAAAAAAGACATGAAAGGTCTTTAATATCATTTGTTGTAGAGAGTGGGATAAACAGATTATTATCTTGCATTATTGAGGTCAGGACTAAAATATTACACGTGTCATGTTAATGATTATGAAAATTTTTCATAGAAACCCATTATAATAAATAACCAATGTAGGATATAATTTTCTTAAGATGTTTGAAAAATTCAGTGTATTTCTATGTGGTGTTTTTGTTAAGTCGTATACTTTCTGTTTTTTGTATTATAATGATAAATATTCACGTATTAAATAATTTATGTTAATCACTGTATGGTTTTTTGATTATTCATTATGCGTTGATCCCAATCTAGATTAAGCTATAATACTGATTTTTGTATACTCTGATTATGGTAGGAAGAACAACTTTGAAGCCCACTTCGGTGGACGCTTGAACTAAGGTGCTAATCTCGTGTTAGACTAGACTGCCGAAGACTGGAAGATCAGGGTTCGATCCCGCTTGGGTGCACTGAGGCTGATTTTTCCTAAATGGTATTCCACTTTCCTCCCACGCAAATTAGGGTGCACTTACTATTAGTTAAACCTTCCTAATCACTCAAATCATCACTGTAATTAGTACATAGGCGTATAAACCAAACGGATAGTAAGACGTGGTGCATAAAAAAAGTTTTCAAAATTCAAACATGTTTCTTTGCGGCCAACATTGATTTGATTTTACTATATTAATTGTTTTATTGTATGGAAATTAATAGTATCCATAAAAATGACAGCTGCAAATAGCATGACTTGAAGTATGAATATATTAAAATGGTTTTAATAGCATTAATAACTACGAGATACTGTTTTTGCTACCAAGATCAGAATATATGTCTGAAGTACTTTGCAATGATAGGCTGATTTTATAGTAGGCCTTGTTTGTTGATTTAGGTTTGTGTGGATTTTTTTTAGCACCACGTCTTACTACCCTTTTCAAAATACACACTTATGTACTAATTTCTCTAATACTCCTAGATATTAGGAAGGTAATATCTAGATTAAATGTGCCCAAATTTGCGTGGAAAGAGAGTGGAAAACCATTTTGGACAAACCAACCTCGGTTCACCTGACCAAGATTCTAACCTTGCTCTCCCAGTCAAAGGCAGTATAGTCCAACATGAGATTAGCGCGTTAGACCATGCAAACCACCGAAATGGGTATGTGTAAACTTAGTTAAACAGGAATTGTATGTATGGTTTATATTAAGTTTGAATGGAAAATGTATCTTTGTATTAACATATTATTATGTAGGTATTATCAAAGGGGCAATATAATAATATTATTATTATTATTATTATTATTATTATTAGCACCGCGTCTTACTATCCGTTCGGGCTATACGCACTTACGCTAATGTGTAACGGTAGGGTGATTGTGAGATGAAATGAAGGACCTACAGTTTAACGTGGAATCCGAAACCACGGTGGAGGCCTGGCATTCCCCACATTCACAAGATAACTTGTCAGAGGTGAATATAATATTGATCTCAAGAGCTGAGAGTGAGATGAATGTAGACTTCCCAAAGCCCTGGATCCAATCTCAGAGGGGGTACAGAGAAATAGACTTTATGTGCCCTTGTAGCCGTAAAGTAGGTCAGTAAATCTCATCAATGTCCTGCATTGGCCCAAGATTGACCACAGTGGTGGGGTAATAGGGGCGACTGCCCCCTTCATACAAAATAATCAAAAATATTGAAACCAATACTTTAATTTTGTTAATAACATGATTTAATCAATAACTCAACTTTGTTCCGATGTGCAGAAAAGCAAGTGGCTTAAAACTTAAATTTTCCAGTAATTAGGTTAAATAGTTTAGTATGGTAACCAATTATTTGTATTAAAATACATACTTTTTCCGTTAATACTAAAACAAATTAGGCCCAAGTACAGGTACATATTTATTTTTTTGATTGTAACAGTGACTATTTATTTTAGATTTTTTTGTGTATTAAAATTACAAATTTAATAGTAAAAATTGTGTTAATTCTCAAAAATATTATTTTTGTTATTATAATTATTGATTAAAGTATTTTTATTTTGATAGAGTAGACTTATTTCTAGTATTAAAATTATTATAATTTAAAATTCAGATTATTTAAAATTATTAAATTTACACTTGAAGGAGCTTTATGAAAACCAATTGCACCCCTCGATGACAGACTCTGAATCCACCCTTGACTGGCCATAACCTAAGGTGAGGATTTCCAACTTAATAGTTCGTGAGGGCCACAAGTGAACCCACGATTCTAACATAATCAGCTAGAGGGTGGAAGTAAATAGGACACACGCGGATATACAAGCTATTATTAAAATAGAGCGCAATTAGGTTTAATGCCGAATGAACATCATTTGGAGCTTTCATGTATTATCCCCCTACGCCAGTCAGAACTTTCAGTTTCTTGGCTAAATATTAGAGTAGATTACTTTTAAAGAAACTTCGAGAGCCGCTAAAAATAGTCATAGTGGGCCATTTGTGGCCTGTGGACCACCATAGTTGGAAACCCCTGACATAAAGGAAGAAGTTTGTTAGAAATGGATCTTTTTTTTTTTTTTTTTTTTTTTT
>CABFVZ010000025.1:249247-262636 GCA_902151445.1 Timema monikensis
TTTTTTTTTTTTTTTTTACAATCCCTGCACAGTGACGCTAAAGATTTTCACAGGGGAAGAGTGTCAATAATTACTAATAAGTAAAGAAAGGAAGCGTTGTCAGCTTGAAGTTTTTTATTTGACGATTTTAATAGAAATTCGAGGGGAGTGGACGATCATGCGATGTATATAGTCCAGAGAATGGGCAAACTACGACCCGCGGGCCATTGTCTTCAATCTAATCTAAATGTATTTTGTGTGTTGCCACCCTGATTTTCAACATTTACAAATTTAACAAATCATGCCAAAAAATATATTTCAATATTTGCATCCTCATATTAATGCAAACAACAATAGTTTTCAACCTTAAAACTTACAATAAGTGATCTTGGAAGCCACGACATACTAATGAGCGTCTGTCTTCTAACTTGATAATCACCTCCTCACAGAATAACCCAGATTATAAAACAATATTGAAAGCTCATTCGCAGTTACACTCATCTCACACCCCATTATATAAATCTTCTGAATGTACTTTAAAACATAAGCCACTATGATATTTATGATTATCTTGCATTCTTAATGTATTTAAACATATTATGGGTGTTTATCGTTTTATTTAAATTAATTTTGAAGAAAAATTAATCAATAAAATTCAGTGGCATACTAACTTTTTTTTTTCATTAAGCTCCTCAGTAAGTATGTTTGCATATCCCTGAGTGAAGGCCTGGTATGGCAAATACCGGAGTCATGACCTCTTCCTTGGTTTTGTAACAAATTCAATTGTTATAGCAAATTGATATAAAAATATTATTATTATTTAGCATTTGAATTGGGGTATTTTAAATTTTATTTAACGATTTCAACTAACAAAGCAAGAGAATTACGATTATTGCAACTAATCAAATATATCTAAGTAAAAATCGAATTATACTTGCTCGAACACTCTTCACGATCCATACACTACTAGTAAATATGCTGATAGCCTGGCTAAGCACCCTTTTCCATTTAGTTTTCGGCTCTACTATTAATATTGTGTTTATTTTATAAAAAAGTGGGAAGAGGGAATGGGCCATGAATTTATTTGGGCAAGATTTTAGTAATACTTATAAAAAACTATTTTAGCCCAAAAAATAAAAATTATTGTTATGACACAATCGAACAAACGTTCTCACATTTTGTATTATGACTTTGGAGATAATTTTCAAAAATAAGTTTGGAGTAAACTACCCCTAATTATGTTTATTTCATAAAAAAAATATCATATTGTTAATCACAATAATTATCTATATAAAAAATTTGAACCCAATTTTAATTTTGGTAAAGTTATTCTTAGCAACCTTAAACTATTTGATATTTATAAAAATAAAAACGTATTATTTATTTTTAAAAACCATTCCCATTTTGAATTATATTTCCAAGGTCAATTTCCGAAAAAATCAAATTTTCTATAATAAATTTCCGAAGTTAAACTACCCTTAAATTAATTTATAGTAGAAGATAAAGAGATATTATGATTTATTATGTTAAATAGTTACTCATCAGCAAACAACCCTTATTTGAAGGGCTAAGGTAAAAAAAAAGGTTTTGTGGTGTATCCCTATAAAATTTAATTATCAATTTTGAACAAAATCCACTAAACTGTTTTGGATCCGTTTCCAGGCTGACAGACAAAGCGAGAGACAGAATTGTAAAATCAATTTTCTGGGGTTCGCGTTCACATAAAACTTAGAGATTCGTCATAATCGTGAGATCGATCTCCATCAAAATCCAGAGTTCAATTTTTTGACGATAATACTTTAACTATCAGAGCGGTGCGAGAAAATAAGTACCATTAAGAATGAATGTATCTTTAGATGTTATGTTTATCTGGAGTCCATATCCATAATTTTATATAATTTGGCAGGGTAAGTAGACCAATTAGGATAAAGTGATTACATTCATTATATATATATATATTTATCTTGCTACGTTCACGTTAGATGTGTGAGGTTTTTGAGCACCCAGTATTTAGGATTTATAAGTAGTTATAGGATTTGTTTGATCTTCCTTTACTTTGCCTACTTCTTTTACGAGAGTATTTCCTGAGAAATATGATATTGGGCTTTTACGAAATATAAGAAGGCACGTTAACATTTTAAATTAAATACGATTTCACGTAGAATATTATTATTACTATTATAAACAATAATAATACCCAGTGCACTGTTGGGCCCGTGAACTAAATGCCAAGCTCATCAAGCTTACGCTACCGGTGACGAGAGAGTTGAGGTTAGAATCCCAACAAATAGTTCAGAATGCATATTTGGGTACATACCCTCAAAATTTTATTATTCCTCATCCTTAGCCCATTTATGTAATTAAAACGCGTATAACCCAGACAAGTAGCTAGTTGTAGAGAAAATAAGAAAAACTTAGGCCCTTTGGAATTAGATTTTATGTTGAATAAATAAGTAGCAGCTTCGGTCTGGAAAATTAAGACAAGCGGCTGGAGGGTTCTTTATGCTGACTACATTACACCCTATATCCGCAAATGTTGGGAATATAATTGCTAATACCATAGCAGCTCGGTCGGTAATAAAAGCTCGCCTGCAAACTCATGCAACAGGGTTACTAATTACTGGTCTACATCTGTAAACAAATAACCAAAATGCATTATCCTTAAACATGATAATTTAGTATCACACGCTCTCACATCTAGCATACATGTTAATATTCGTGTAGAGTATAACTATATATAATTTGACAAAGGTAACACCTAGAACCAAACTAAGATCTTCTAAGCAAATATTTAGTTTCACTGCACCTTTTAGTAACGGGCAAGGTTTACTTAGCACACGAGAGCTAGATTGGCTTACTTAAATCTGTCCTTAGAGGTTGGAATTAGGTTATCATCCCCCATCGGGTGTATTTTTTTAAACAACGCATCTTACTACCCATTTGGATTATACGCCTATATACTAATTACACTAATGGCTTAGGGATTTGGAAAACATAATTAAGAGGAAGTGCACCCGCATATGTATAAAAGTAGGGTGGAAAATCACCCTCAGTGCACCCGACCTGGATCGAACCCCAATCTCCCCATCTTCGGCAATCTATTCCAACACGAGGGTAATGTGTTAGACCATGTGGCCACCGAAGTGGTTCCAAGTGTATTGATTGGCGGTTTTACATGTTGTGATTTTCTCATTCTTTTTACATGCAAATTCATGTTCATTTCTTCAAAGTTTCCATTCCATATCCAACGTACTCTAATTAGTCTAAGTTTCGGATAGCCTGAACGAACAGAAAACATGTTGTACTGAAATAGCTTTAAATTTGTATTTTATTAGTAACAAACTAACTTTTATGTCTCTGAGATTGGGTGAAAGTACAAGGTGTGTTGTATCTTAAGCAGATTTGTAAGTCACATGTTGGAATAAATTTTGTATTAATTTGATAGAGATTACTTAAAACTCTTCTTCCTCTCATATAAAATAAATGGCGTGCGTCTAAAGTAAATTTAAAACAACTAAAGCTTCGTATTAGTTGAATCTGATTTTCGTAATACGTTAGGGAGAAAAGGGATGATACATTCCCGGTAAAACAAACAGCAATATACGGTCACTGATTCGTGGATGAACTTTATTTCAATAAATAGCCGTCTCCAATAAAGTGGTACGCACGGCCGATAATGCGACTCAAATAGATTCGTGACTATCATGGTGGAGGGCGTATGAACCAACAAGGTCACAACACTTGTGTGTGTGAACGGTGAGGGGATGGTCAGAGGGCAGAAGAGGGGTTGAGAGGAATCAATTGAGTTAACCCGTAACAGATTTACAGGCTTTACTCTACCAACATAATAGTCGACTATCCTTTCTACATGGGCCATTGAACAATAGAACCATGCTCCTCTCCACCCCCCACACCCCCTCATTATATCCACTAACTTGTTCGGCATTACACGATGCTATTTTATCATGCTAATCTCCTAGTTTGTTTCATTTTAGCAAAACAAGAGAAAGAAAAAAAATTACATTTTTAGATTTAAAAAAAAAAAGCTCGCATCAAATGGTAGTGTAGTGTACTCAATTAGCTTTGCAAATTTAATGCCCGGATTTTTGCAATTGTAATGTTTAGCTCTGTAACACTGTTTTTTTTTTCAAGTTGTTACATTACAATTCAAGGGTATTTTTATTTCAAGAATGTTAAATTAAATCGTTGAAAGCGCTATTGTGATTAGATCTTCAGAATTATTTTAAAAAAAAAATTATCATATACAATTTGACTTTGCTATTGCAGTAAAGTCCCGCTTATCTGAGACACGATTCACCTAGATTCCGTGTTATCCAAGGTGTTATCAAAATTTATATTTCTTATAAATTGTCAACAATATAATCCGCAATAAACTGACTCAGCCGTCTCAGCCATGAATATTTTAGAGACTCAAGTTTCACCGTACTATCGCGTTGCAGACATTTTCCTCAGCCAGACCAGTGGAGTCAATTGCCTGCAAAGGATTGTTTCAGCTGTATATTACTGATGTATCGTGATCTAAATATGGCTTCGTACTATCAGAGTATTTGGTCATCCGAGGCCACCTTAGTCATGTCTACCCCGGAAAATCGGGACTTTCCCGTACTTCAATTTCACAAAGTCACGCTTGCCGGTGACATGGAGATGGAGGTGCATTTTTCAGCCGGGTGTACCAAGGTGGCTTTTACAAAATTGTTTCCCACCCTCACCGCACACAAATGAGGGTTAATTTCTTCTCTTTATAATTTCTTCATTTTTATCATTCCTTTAATGTAGAAACGCGGGTAATCCAGACGGGTAATTGAATGTTGTGCACAAAAAACAAACATGGAGGGCAGTATTTAAATTTTAAACGTTGTTTCAGAGTACTTGGATATTAGGAAGGGTTGAATAAATTGTAAATGAGTCTCACATTGCATAACCAATATATTCTAGAGGTTTTTTTTTTTGTGCGTCTTATTGCCCTTCAGGTACACTAAATTATCATTGCACTAATGAAGTAGGAATGAAGAAGATATAGTTTAGAGAAAATGTAGCCACATTTGTATGAAAAAAATATTGAGAAACCATTTAGGAAAAAAACCACCCTCACTACACTCAGTGGGTATTCGCACCTTAACACCATCATCGGAAAATTATACTAGATGGGACTAAGTTTAATCCACATGGCTACCGGTAAGTGAGAGTCAAAGCGTTAATCTAAGCTTTGTAAGATTTTTAATAATGCTCACTCTTTATTTATATAGAAGTCGCTTACTCTTCAACAGACAAGAGCTAACAATTTACGTTCAAACGCATTGTCTTATGAATGAATGTAATTAAAACTTCTTAGATATCCCAACAGTGGCAGCCTCCTCCTCCGTCTACCCTTCCTCTTTTTAGGAAATTATTGTTCGTTCTTTTGTGTTGGTTTTTGTATTGTTATGAAAGTATTAAATGGAATTTAAACTTTCTCAACCCGGGAAGATTTTGAATTGTTTTAGCACCGTTTGAGAGCTTCACCCAACTCGCTTGACATTTTACTGTGTATAAATGAATTGCGTACAGGTAAGTTAAAGATGTTTCGCATCTTTTTTTCACAAATATTATGACACATAAATAATATTTTAGATGCTAAGTGTAAGGTTTTCATTTCAAAGTTTCAATGGAATATTTTAGTTTTTAGCTACACTAGTATATAAAAAATGCACTCAGCTGGAATTTGAACCCCACCCTCTCAATTCAAAATCGACCACGCTAGTCATGCACATTGATGCTGAGTAAACACTAACAATAGTTTATAAAAAAAACGCTAAAGTTTTAGTGTGGCACCTTAGCTCATTCGATAACTCTTCTGCCTATTGAGTTAAGCATCTTGGAATTGAATCAAAACACAACTGAAAAACATAGCCACACTTTTACCAATAATAGGTCTTTCTCTTTCACCACAATGAACCAACGGTTAGATTACTGGGAATTTTATCTGTTCTAGGATTAATTTTGTTTGTAAATCTTGTTCAGTTGGTTCAGATAGTACACCTGAATAGTAATTATAATAATAAGAATAGTTTTTTCAAACAACATTTTATGATAGTAGGTGAAAACCACCTCTAAAATTATAATATAATCTAACAGCATGTACTGCTACCTCTTAATTTAACCTATCTGAAAGTATATTACATTAAATTTTCAGATTGCCTGTAATTACGAATAACGTAATAGCTTTAAAGATAATATAGAATATGTAAACAAAATTTGCCCTTCTCCTTAAGAGTGCAATTCCTTTTAGCAAAACTAACTGAAATTGTAGTAATACGGAGAATGTCTTTTGATTTTTGGTAGCAAGATTGGTAACATAATAAAATAGAGCAACATGTAGTAAAGTGAATAATATATTATTCTAGATAAAACAATATGTTGCAAGGAGTAAAAATACAATCCAATTTTCAAATGAAGGGTCAAACCTGATAGTTGTAAATTTTATTAGATCCACCTTCATTAATCCATACTTAAATATACTAATTGGTTAGTGATAAGGAAAGTTGAATTTAGTGAGAGTGTACCCACATTTGAATAAAGGGAGAGTAAAATCAATTTATAAAAAAAGCACCAATACACCTGACCGGGATCGAATCCCAATCTCCAAGATTTCAGAAATCTAGTATATTGCAAAAGTAGTCACTTAGCCCATGTGGCCACCGATGTGGGTTGCCAAAATTTAAACCATATCATATGTGGGAAGAAAGAAACAGATAATCCTAGTAGAAAAAAGGTATTCCACTGAAAAGCTAGCTTGCACTACTAAATGAAAGTTGAACTTAAATGCAACAACGTCAGGAGTATGCCGCCGTAAGAACGAACGTGTACAACAAGTTGCATAACATTACGTGGGCAGAAGGGCTTGCCACGAGCAACGTACCAAATGGTGAGCCCGCGTAAAATGCAACCGACGGATACTGTTGTGACAAAGTCGGGGAGGAAGTTTTGAACACCTGCTGTGATGTGCCCGCCTAATGATATGCAACTTGTTGTATACGTACGTACGTATTTAGAACTGCGCACTCCCGGTGTTGTTGGGTCTAACTTCAACTTATATATTAGTAATACAAGATGAATTTTCCAAACTTATTTTACTACAATTTTCTATTTATTTTTGTCTACAGGTGTAGTGGTCTCAGCTATGGTAGAGAGTTTAGAAATATCCTGTATATTATTAATATACAATAATACTAATAAAATAATCAAATACTTTCAATTTTGGTAACAGAAAATTTGTATTTTCTAAAAGGCTATTCCTATCAAAATCTAACTCTATATTCTACATGTTTTCACTTTATATCTTGGGAATTTAACTAACTTATCTCAAAGCAATGTTGTGTGTCCTTAAGCCATTTGTCAGTGCTGTATATTTTTCATATTTAATATTATTATTATTATTAGCATTGCGTCTTACTACCCGTTCGGGTTGTACGCACTTACACTAATGTGTAATGGTAGGGTGATTGTAAGATGAAATGGAGGACCTATAGTTTAATGTAGCTTTCGAACCACACTGGAGGCTTGGCATTCCCCACATTCAGAAGTTGTGATTAGCACACATCTTGTCAGAGGTGAAGGAAGGGTAATCATATAGATCTGTGCCGGGACCGAGTATTGTACCCCGGACCCTAAGCACAGAAGTCTAACATCTTACTCCTAGACCACCAGATCATCCTTTAAAGATATCAAATTACTTTCGATGTTCTACATTTTCGTCTTGTCTTATTTTAATGAATCGCGCTCTTAAGAATAAGGCGAGATATTTTTTTTTTTTATACATTTTGGATATCTTATTTTGTATTTTATATAACCAATCATTAAATATAATATACAAGTGGGTAGAAACTTTTCCTACGTTGATATCTGTACACAATTTTTCGAAATGTGTGGCCAATAAAATAAACAATTTTTAAAAACCGTTGATTTCTAATTATTTTGACCAAATTCTGCATGAATGTGGTAAACATTTAACACTTGATATTTTAACGCTATTAATCATATTTAAGATATAAAAAGTAGGAGGCCATAATGATAATAACAATAATAATAACTATGATATTGTGTTTACTATGTCCCTACGACAAATAACTACTTTGAACACACATGATTAGGCAAGTGAGCTAAACGTCAATCTCTAATGGTATGAATATCCTGTGAAAGGGATGTCAGGACTTAAATCTTGGATGGTTGAAATGTGATCCAATTATATTGGGCTGTATTGAAGATAAAGAAGCTGCTATATCTACTTTCACATTTTCATATATAAAAACCTATGATCTGTAGCTGTCAGTTTTGACCAAATGTATTAAGACCAGTAAAATAGCACCTAACCGCAACCAACGTATGTTTTCTTCCTACTTTGAATCCATTGTAATGTAATTGATTTGCCCCTGAAAAGTATGTGAAAGCATTGACAATAATATCGTCCTAATTTTATAAACATATCTTATTTCATTTAAATTATATAGTATATTTAAATGGCGCTTAAAGCACTTCTTCTTCTAAGAAGGCAAAAGCCACTGAACAGTGACGTCACGCACGTGACATTAGTAAAGTCAGGTTGACAATATATAATATTTCAAATAATAACTTCCTCTTCTCGAAAGTTCGAAGAGAGATTTTAAAATGTAACTTGAGTCATTTTCCGGCTCTCGAAGCTTCTAGTAAGACCGAGATGTTTTTGTCTTGTATTTTTGTTTTTCTAAACTAAACCTTCTCGAAGCTTCCATGACCAAGGAATATATACAAAGAATGGTGCAACGTAAAGGCAGTTGGCAGTTGGTGTCCAATACTGACAGAACTCACTTGGCGTCTAGCAACACCTGTCCGCGCTAGCCCGCGTATATATTTCGACATGATCTATTTTCGCATTAATTAAACTGATTCAGAAATAAAAAAACATGTCAAAATGAAAAGTGTATTAATCATAATTCTTCAATAGGCGCCCATCGCGGTAACGTAATTCAAGAACGTAACACCATGATAACACAGTTAACCTGCTAAAAGCACCCAGTTATTCTCATGGTAGAAACACATATGTCAATTTTGATCTAAGACTAATAAATATATTATACATTTAATATATATGATTTGTTTTTATTTAAAATGTCTAGTGATGCAATGTTTTAAGAATATTAATATATACAAATCTTTTTAACAAAACTCAGTGTATTAAAGTATTTTATTAAGTATTTTGAAGTTTTTAAAGGTATGAAATAATGTACTCTGCCACATATCACACATTTGACATCACTCTAAAAACTTTTTTTTTAATAGCACAGGTAGTAGCTCAAATTCAAATTATATTTGACATAATGGGTATGAATTGTTAGGCAATTAGGTTAAAGTATCATCAAATTAATATTAATTTTCACTTAGGTATTATTAATAATATCTTATATTCCAATTTGACCATTATTCTAGTACTTTTTAATTTTTTATTATAAAAATCATTTGGGCCATCGAATTGATCAGATATTTACTGTAAAAGTTCTTGTTTGTGAATCATTGGATAAATGTAGGTACTCGGTGAAAATTTGTTTATTAATGTAATATTTTAATACACACAATGTATATGTCAATTTCCTGGTTATGTTAAATAAAATTAAAGGGAAATTGTAAATATAATTTAAAATATAGTTCAAAATAAGTTTTTAAAGTATATTACCTTTAAAAATTGTCTACCAAATATCAACTTTAATAATTATCAAACCAAAATTTCAAACATCGGTAGAAGTTGACTTGATTTCCCTCTCATTCTTTATCTTCTCTTTGAGGATGTCTTTAAAATTCTAAGCAAAATCACTAGAGAGTATTAAGCGCAATCGACTAAAAAGAGTCTACCTTATCTTCTACTTCCCTTGCAATAGTAATGAGCTACAAAGATTTAGATGCCTTTTGTTGTTCATTAATTAAAAAAAAGAGCTTTTCAGAGGATTCTCTTTCTAGAGATTGGTATAAGAAGATCCTTTCCCCACTTCCTCAATATTACAGACACATAAAAAGTTACATTGAAATATTTGTTGATGAAATTATACACAAAGGCTTTAAATGTACTTTTTTTTAAATTTTGGAAACAATTTTTTTCAAACAACTTAGAAGCAACTATTATTATTGAGAGTAGGAATCTTGAATTAAAGCTTAGTAATATTTTAAAGGCACATTAAATCAAATAATTGAAACTCTAAAAATTGTGATTGAAGGAGAGCTAATAGCTCTCTACGTTACCATTATTCAATAATTATGGAATAGATTCAAGTAATATTCTCCATGACAAAAACATGCATTAAAAGGGTCCAACTTATTTCAATATTCTAAAACTGGAATTAAAGAAAACTAGCCCGCATCTTTGGACGTTCGGAATAAGCGTCAAGCTCATCTAGTTTAGTTTTCCAATGACTGGAAGGTTGGGGTTCGATTCCTTTCCAGATGTACTGAGGTTGTTTATTTCCTAAATGTGTCTTTCATTCTCCCCTCCCTAGTGCAGAAACATTTTCTATAAATTATATCCTTCTCATCCTTACTACATGAGAATCCGAGAAATTTATGACAATTTTTATATTGATTTATAAAGTTTCTCATCAAATGCCGCGATGCCCATGACATGTTCAAGAACGGTTCTGGAAATTAAACTAAATATATATATATATATATATATTTTAATTTCCAGAACCGTTCTTGAACATCTGTCATATATATATATATATATATATATATATATATATTCAATTTAAATTAGTTCAAAAATGACACCTGGTCACTGGAATAACCCGGAGATCTTTAGCTTAGCTATAAGCTACACAAGATTAATCCCGTTCTCAGGGTAATTAATTTTTCAACTAATTTGAATTGATTGAACTATGTCCATCTAACTACAGACACAACCGTGATAGCTACGATTTCCACATTGTGTTTATTCATGCATAAATGTATCTTCTAAAGCAATGTTTTATTTATTTTTACCGAAATATTTTGTTTTTTTATGCAATAAAATCTGTAAAAATACTTAATTAAATTCACATTCTCTTCTATCTTAATTTAAACTCACTTCTATCAATTCAATTATAGATCTGTATGTTTAATAGCCCTACATAATGATGTGTGAGCCCCATGTCTGACCAACTTATAGATATCGATTCCCGATGGTGCCATATATATATTTTTTAGAGATCTGAATAGTTTACTATGGTCACCATGATGTGTTTAGTTAGGCTATGTTAGGTTTAAGATTTTCACTAGCTCCATACCTTCATATTCACTCTCATCACTTCATTTTATGACGTGTGGACAACCTCCAAAGTTCCAAAGTTCTGTTTCTCACAAAGAGGACAACATTCTACATTCCCGGTGACCTAATTATATACTTGGAATATAAAACACTCCCATGTCCCAGAAGCTAGACCTATTTTCAAGAGTATGTCTGTGTACCGTGTAGTTACTAATTCATTAAACACACATTAACACACAGACCAGTGACTAAAGTGCAAACATAACCCCAAAGGCTTTCAAATCTGTACACACCATTGTTTAACCAATCAATTTACTTGATTATTTTTGTTATGATATTTTTAACTTAGGTTGAACTGTTTCAATCATCACGATACCACAGGGATCTGAAAAATATTCAAACCATAAAATAGAAATTATCTGCTACGACACAAACAAATGCAATCTCTCATGTAATATACTAGTTTGTGATAAAATTTTCAAAAATCAGTTGAAAATATATTACTCTCAAATGATTTGTTTGTTTATAAAAACGAACATACATTCTTATTTATCATTTCAAACATTATCCAAATATTAATTTTATACAAAATGATTAAAGCCATTATTGAAATAATTTAAAGTTTTAGAGCTCGGTCATTAGTGAACAACCCTGAACATTTTTTTTCGCCAAAAAATAATTATAAAGGGTTATTTGTCATCGGTTTTCAAAAATTAGTTTTCAGTAAGGATCCTTAATCAAATTCCTTCCTCCAACATTCCTTTGAATTACGTTTTTTTTATTACTTACATGTACTTGGTTTTTTCCATATTTTCTCCTAAAATGTTTTTCTTTCATTACTGTTTTCAAACAAAATTTTTGTTTTCCTTTTATCTACCACCTATTTACTACCCAACAAATTTAAATCAACTACATAAGTCAACATTCAATTTACTAGGGTACATATTGCAACCAGACTAAGTGAAATAATATTATATTTACATTAAGTTTAATGTAGTTAGATTAATATAAAGAGTATTAAATTAAGGTTACTAGTGTTAAATTAAAGTTAAATAGACTTAATTAGAGATAATTAACCACCTACAGATGCAATTTTCAAATATATTTAATTGAATTTTATCATCAACTTTCTTTTAGATAGACCATATATATACTACTGTTCAGTTTTTACGTATATGTATTCATTACGCTAATGAGTTAAGGATCAGGTGGGAGGAATATAGAGGAAGTTTTCCCGCATTTTCGTAGAGGAGTGTAAAACAATTTTGGAAAAAACAGCATTGGTACACCCGACTAGGATTCAAATATCAATCTTCTTTCATATGCACTCTAGTCTAATACGAGAGTGATGCCTCAGACTATGCGGACAGTGAAGGGGGTAATATTTTAACTATCTTCTTTGTGTCTTACATTTGAATTTCTCTCCCCAAATATTACTATGTCAGGAGTTATTGATCTAGAATAATAAAATAAACAGCCAATTTTAATCAAAAAAAAACTATAAAATTTCACTCTTGTATACCACAGCGTTCATTATCCGAAAATAAATTATTAGCTCAATATAATTTTGACCTCATTTAATTAGGACGATTTAAATTTGATAAATATATTTGTGATTGTGTAAAATTATTTTATTTTTCACAATATAAAAATATTAATTAGATAAATACTATAATACTACCTCAAGTTATTTACAATCCTATATATTATTTCTGTTATCAACATCCCTTTTTCTCAACTAATACAAAGCCTACAGCGATGAATAAGGTATCATTGGATATGATTTTTTACCGACTTCTGACATAGCATACCCAGTTTACGTTAAACCAGCCTGTCCAAAACAGGCTTAAACCTGGTTCATTTATAAAGGTAGATCATTAAATTTATTTGTTGACTTAGTATCACTTTTAAAGAGTGGCAATATACTTTACTTTTTTTCAAATAATTTTAAATACCAGAGGCTCCTAAACTAAGGTCCATTAAGAATATCTTGAAGGCTTGTGAAACAATATAGATCTTTAAGTTATTCTTAAATTATAACCCGATTCGGTGGCGTAGTTGGCTAACGCGCTAGTCGTATTGAGCTCGACTGCTGAGGACGGGGAGATCGAGGTTCGAATCTCGGTCGGGTGAACTGGGGGGGG
>CABFVZ010000025.1:262666-336336 GCA_902151445.1 Timema monikensis
AACTGGGGGGGGGGATTCCTAAATGGTTTTCCACTCTCCCTCCACGCAAATGCGAGCTCACTTCCTCTAATTAAACCTTCCCAATTCCTAATCCATTATCGTAATTAGTACTTAAAGCGTATAACCCGAACGGGTAGTAAGATGCGGTGCTAAATATTATCATTAAATTATATTTCAACATCATACAAAAACTATTAGATATTCACAATTGGCTTGAACATCTGTTTATTCAGAGTTTTTACATAAATGTCCGACTAAATATATTTTTTCTTTTATTAATATGAAATGGATAACGTAGACTAGTATATGTATGTGCATAGGTTTTTAATTTCCCCTGGTATAACGGGGAAAATTAAGTGGGGCTGGGGCAAATTATCATTGGCTTCAGGGGGTTCGCGATATTGAAAATGTTAGGAACTACTGCTATAGACAATTCAATTTGTCATTTCTTAGACTGAATTTAAAATATAATTTTACTGCTAGGAAAGTTGTACAACCCCATTTTTAATATTACGGGCACATAAATACCTTGGCTAATTCTAAGGGCTGGTTCACACAGAACTATAAGCTATGCTATGCTGTGATCAGGTTTTGTCAGTTTGGTTTCACACTCATTGATTAGCTAAGCTATGGTTTCTCTTGTCCTTTCTGAATTCACTGTGGTTTCTTTCTGGTCTGCTCCTGTGAAGTTTAATTTATGACATTTTCCAAAAGTCTTGTTTGGATTTAAATGATAGTGCTGATAAAGAGTAGCTGCTGATAATAGCAGCTATTTTGGAAAAGAAGGAAAATGTATGGGGTTGAGGTTTGACTTGTACAATTAACGGTTACTTTGTAATATAAAAACACTTATTTAAAAAAACCTAAGTAGAATATTTATTAAATACACGTGAAATAGCCTGAAAACAAACTTCAACCCTTCTTTGGTTATATTTAACAATACGGCACTATATCTCTTCAAAACGTAGCCTAAGCTACGTTAACCGCATGTGCAACGTAAAGTGGTTAATGATGGAATATAGAAATATTTCCCGGCCAGCAATCGGATAAAACATAGTGCGGCGTAGCAAAGCATAGCTTAGCTTTCTTTGTGAGCCAAACCATTTAAATACATGGTCTGCTAAATTTATTAACAGTTAGTAGAGCAAATATTACCTTATCTTAGCTTTCAGTGTGAACCGACCTTAATTCCAAGAGCTATAAAAATTCCTAAAATTGGCTACCTTAAATTCAGGTACACTTGGTTTGTACTGAAAGATAGTTGTATATGACGATGATCCTATCTCATAAGCTAAACCATAGTGAAACAAGTAAGAAAAGATTATGGTAACGATATTTTATATGAAGAGAGACGTTATCAACTGGCTACTCTATTTAATTTTAACAAACAGCATTACAAGAGCTAGACAAATGGTAATACTTGCGTCATTAACATGATACAACGGTGAAATATTGGCTATCTTGATAACCCATGAAACTGAAAGTGTCATAGGGTAGAAAATTTACTTTCATTTAGTCAGATGAATTTATCAAAGTACGTTTAGCTTACTAGCCCTTCCCAAAATAAATTTTGAGGAGAGGTTAATTTAATTTTGTCACCCCCAGGAGGAATTAAAACGTATCGTTAGGCTAGGATATGTTAGATTGAGTTAATATGACACTTATACACAGTACTGGCACTAACACTAAGATTATTGAGAGTACAAAACTGTTGTTGGTATATTGCAATGTGAGGAATAGGAGGATAATCAATTATAATTACTTTGCCAGATTTTCATGGCTTTGAGTTATTCAAATGATTGCTCTCCGACTAAAGTACGCGATGAGTTAGTTTAAATTTAAAGATGAATTAAATAAATAAAACAAAAACGATACACTAATTGAAGCTAATCTTTGGTGCCAAACTTTGAGCATTCAAAATTTTCTTGAGTGTTTACATGGGATAAAATAGACTTACATAATAAATTGCATAGGTTACTAGGTCTACTGCTTTATTCCAAATTGTTGTTATTTTTAATGGTAACTTTTCAATTATATTTTTCTTTTAAACCATGATCATCGTTTTATACAACTGTAAAAAAGGCCCAACAAGTTTAACTCTGCTTTGAAAAATTAGAAAAGTTTTATTGTGAAATTATTTCTTGAATATGGGGTCCATCCAAATTGGAGGCGGTTTTATTCATTTACTTATTTTATGTTCATTTTCCAAATATTTATTGCTTATTTGAATTTTACCATGTTCCAAAAAAAGGCAGAATGACGGTAGTTCACATAGCATAGGTTGTAAGTCACGACTTCCTAAACATTTACATACACAGGATACAATTAGTTTACCCTGCGTCGTAAGGCTATCACGCGATATACACCACCATATAAATATACTTGTCCCACATTTAGAAAATGACGTTATAAATCGCTTATTATTTTGCTTTATTTCACTCCTTTTATATATTATCTGTTAGGTACCGGAAGGCTTGAATTACCTTGTGCGTACCTAGGAGTTATTGATGGGAAGATCATGAACAGTTCTAACTGACCCGGATCGATCCTGGGAGTATATTCATTAGTAAAATGCGTTGATACATTTATTTGAATAATATAGGTACTAAAATAAGTGTTTAAGACTATGTCCTATTAAAATGAATACATGGATGGAAAGAGGATTTCAAATGGTATTAAATAAGATGGTTGTAAACTATAAATTTCCATGGTTCAATTAGTAACAGAAACAAAAACTATAATAAAAATCAAAATAGTTATTACATAAGTTTATCGGGTACTAAAAATAATATAGTTTTGTAGCTGAAGAGATAATGCCACAACTATCGTTTAGGCCAAAGTTTATAAAATAGTGTATTAAATAGAAATTTATACTTACTTATATATTTATTTATTTAAGAGTAAGTGTGTATATATATATACTTATATATTTATACTTATATATATACTTATATATATACTTATATATATACTTATATATATACTTATATATATCTATACTTATATATATACCTATATATACATTTTGTTTTGACACAGACTCCACTGACCAACTAAACTCCTCATTTAAATAAACCTCTCTTATTTCAATTTTGAATAAAAAGGGCATATTCCATTTCCACGCAGATGAAATAATTTTTCACAAACAGCAAAATAGGTTATAGACTGTTTGAGCAAATTGACACTGCCAATATACAAGTGGCACGAGATCCTTTAGTGCTAGACATTTCTATTGGGTGCGGATGACAAAAAATAGCTTTAACACTCGTATTAGAATTATAATAAATTTAAGAACTTAAATACAAATAATAGACTATGTAGCAATGCATTGTAAATTTGTTTTATAGCTCAACTTTAAGGCCCTAGCTGCTCCCCATCCTAGATCTTAATAATCATGAATATCTGTGCACTATTTGAATGTGGCTAGTATCTAATAGATGTTAATATTTTAGTCATTAAAAATACCCTTGATATTAAATTCAAACTATAATAGACTATATGAAAATGTAAGCACATTTGTGCTCTAAAATATTTATTTTACTACAGGTATAAACTATTTAAGTATTTACTATAAACGATTTATTCATATGGTAATAGGCTTTACACATGCAGTTTTTCCAACTAAATATGTTTGAATATTAATGTATTTCTATACGTAGCGCCAAATTGTGAGTAGGTAGGAGCACATTACTTTTTTTTTTTTTATGAAACCACGTCTTACCAAACCGTTTGGACTATACGCCTATGTACTAACGCGCTAGTGGGTTAAGTACGAGTACGTTTGAATTTTTATGTAATGTACCCACATTTGCGTGAAGTAAGAGTGTAAAAACATTTTGTAAATACCCCCATCAGTATACCCTACCGGGTTTGAACCCCGATCTCTCAGTTATCGGCAGTCAAGTATATTGCGATGGTGATGCCTTAGACCATGCAGCCACTGAAGTGGATATATTTATATTTACATACACATTTTTACAAGTATTATTTTTTACATAATTTCTTCTGGATCCATTTTAATAAAATAAATATCAACTTTCAATCAATAATGTACCTATCCTCTAGCCCCACTACTCCTTCTTTACTTATCCTTTTGCTATCTTGTACAAATACATTTAAAAAAATAAAACTTCTATCGCACATCAAACTAATGTCAAATTACAATTAAAACTGCGTTCCAGAAAATAATTGAGTTTGGCACCGATTCCCAACTGGTTTGAGGGGTGAGGGGTTCTGAGATTCGATTTGATTGCATTTGGTAGTTCTGTACCTCCCTACAACCACCCCCTACCCCCTTTCAATCCACCCCTAACCTCACTGTCTGTTCTACGGCCACATTCTATCCCCGGTCAGTCATGTTAAATTAGGTTTCGAACCAATTAAAACTTTACCAGAACAAGCGATCCAAGGAAACTCATGGGACACTTTTTTTTTTTTCACTTTCATTGTTTTGTGGGGAGAACGTTATGTGAATTATTGATGAGAAATTTCTATAGCCTCCAGGTGAAACAGAGAAAAAGAATGAAGAAAGTTTGTTAGAAAGTAGCTATTGCCACGTTTTACTTGTTAAATATAAAGAAAAAATAATATCGTGTTATTTTTTAGGTATAGGTATTCTTCATAAATTAGAACGAATTGTACTTCTATTTTGTAAAATTAACTAAGTGAAGTATCATGAAATCATTTAACTTATCTAATGTATGAACTCAAAATGTTTTTTCAAACGTTCGGTAAAATCGTATTTACAAAAAGTTATAATAATTCATGTTTTAATTTGTGCACCAATTTAAAACTTACGTTTTCATAAAACTAAATTTTGAGATCACTTCTTTATAAATTCTTTTCTAGGATTTAGTTATTTATAAGTGTAGAAAAACAAAATATAATAATAAAGTAACTTTAGATAGTTTTTCTATACTAAGAATTAAACATGTACACAACATAATTTTCAATATTTTTTTTGCCAAATAATTTCAAAAAGTTAGAAAAATAATTGAATATTTTATAAAAACTAATGGCTGAAATAACTTATTTTATCCTCATATATAGGTATATATTTTATAGTAAAACTGAAATAAACAATATATTTTTGAATAGGGATATAGTATGAATGAGGACCAATTATCGTTTTTATGTCTGACATAAATTTTACAACAAGAATATGCGTATAAAAAACTAACACTGAGATAACTATGTAGTAAGAAGTAAGAAAACGTTGGAAAATAAACCTTTCTAAGCTACACAGTTATTAAGAACATTCGTTACTCCAAAAACAAATTTATCATGTTTCATTTTGTTTCGTATACTTCTTTCCTGTTGTGAATAATATTATTTGTGATGAAATAATATCTATAGACCTTTATAATATCGATGAGTAAATATAATCTTAAATAGTCAAAAACATCAATACAAAAATCATAATGAACTTATTGTGAAACATGCCTTTTTTCATATTACATTATTTTAGCACCACTTTTTACTACCTTTTGAGGTTATTCGAATATGTAATAATTACGCTAATTAGTTAGAGATGAGTAAGTTTGAATTTAGATGAAGTGTACACGCATTTTCATAGAGTGAAAATATAAAAAACCATTTAGTTAAAAAAAACTTCAGTACACCCAACCAGGATTCAAAATCTGATCTACCTAACATTGGCAGTGTAGTCTATTGCACGAGTGACGCCTTAGACCATGTGGTCACTAAAGAAGGTAGTCTGCATTTTAAAATATGTAATTAGATATTATCAAATTATCTTCATTTAAAGCATAAGCTATTTTCAATTTACAGGTACCCTGTGATGTAATGGTCAGTGCACTTGGCTACAAACTTAGAGCTCCTGGGTTCGATTCCTGGCTGGTACCTTGGGTATTTTCCCCAAAAGGGGGAGTTACCCCAACGGTCACCAGGGTTTGATTAATTAGGCTTATGTTAGGTTTAGGTGTTTCCACTGGTTTCACACCCTCATAACTATCACCATCACTTCATCTCATCGGGACATTGAAAGAGCCTCCACGGAGAGGATGAACGATTAGTAGATTCAGGTGGACCCTAGGCAATGTTACATTAGTGGGCTACTGTCTAATCTTTCCTCAATCTGGGCCATGAGTGATCTAGCCTAGACGTGCGATATTATAACAGGGATATACTATTACTAAGGTTATACCTATAAACAGAGTAGCCTTGGACTTAAGGCTTTTAATTGATGTTGAATTCTATATGAAGTTAAGAAGACTCTTAAAGTTGAGAGGGTGGTGTTTCCCACGGTCTCGTTCCCCTGTGAATCCCCTCACTAGCTGTTGTAGAGGGGTGATTCATGTGGACAAGACATGCGACAAGAAGTATGAAACACACAAATGGTAATGATAGTCCTCGCTTTTAGCTGTTACTGCTACTACTGCATTTACTACCATTGCTACTATAATACTTCCAGTATTTGGAGGAAGAACTGATGTGGGTCATTTAAGGAGTTATCGTAGTTTGGGGTTCGGAACTTTTTTTTTTTTTTTCAAAATAATTCTGAAAAATTGTTAATAATAATAAAAATAATAATAATAATTAATCTATATTGTTTGGTAATTAAATTTTTATTTTAATATACAGTATTTGAAAATTATCAAGTGGCATTTAAAGGGTTGATGAATATACATATTTTAAAGATATTATATAGACCTTCAACTGTTGTGGATGTAATGATATGTATGTATGTATGTATGTAAATCTAACTTCAGATTTTGATAAATATTAACGTCCAATGACCCCATGAAACTGAAAATGTGGTTTTCATCATGCCGTTTGTCTGTGTGCGTTTTTTTTCTCGGCCTAGAACCGTAAACTTTCTAGTGATTGGGTTAAAACTTGTTGTATAGGGTTTTTGTAAGGTTCACCTGGGCGTTTTTGGAACTAAATTTGTAACCCTAAGATTAATGGTAGTTTACTGAAGGGTAAAAAAAAAGAGAATCGATTTTCTTAAAATCTGCTCTAACGATTTTGGTTAAAATTTGTATCTAGGAATGGTTTTAGAATACAAACAAAATGGTAATTCTTATTTTGTATTAAAATTAATCTGAGGGTAATTTAACATAAGTGGAAATTTCCAGTTTTGAGAATATCTCAACAACTCTTTGACATATAAAATAACTTAACATTTTAAGACTGTTGTAGTATTAAAAATAAATATACTTTTGTTGAAAGATATGTTTATAAAACAAATAGTATCTGAGCTATAAGAAAAGTACTTAGAAAATTAAGGTCCTTGAAATGGAAAATGTATTGTTATGCTCTTTGGTGGACATAAAGGTACCATTTTTCTCAATGTTTATGTCTCAGTTTATATTATTTTATTAATACTATTTGTTGGAATGTTTCTAAAACAATGTATATTATTTAGTTTCACATTTCTTACTAGTTTTTAATAAATGATATTATATTACGATAACAGAGAAATGAAGTATTTACATGATGTCCGTGGGTGTATACTATAAATTCCTCCAAGATATCTCAACAAAAAAGTTATACTTATTTCGAATGGCTTATAGCATTTTAATTAATCATGGTAGGAAGTATCATTAATGTAATTTTTTACTAAGAACATCACGATATAGTAGGAGAATAATATAAATTATCTATTAGGTATTTTACTTTGAATATTTATTTTAATAAGAGGGATTTAATAAAGGAATCATTTTGTCTAATATTATTTGGATTTCAGATTCGACTCAACAATTTCTTCATATTTGTTACTTTACTGTATTTGTTTTTACAAGCATTGCCCACATTAATTTTTATAATTGTATGGCATATTTGACCGGGAGGAACACATATGTTCTGTTGCCTTGTATTTAGACTACTTTTCGCTCTAGTGGCAAGAAATTTTGTTCAAGGTACACCATAGGAGGTTGTATACACTTAGTAGATGGATGATAGTTATTATAAAAGTGTGGAGCTGGTGTGAGTTTTAACCTAACTTATTCCTAACTAACCAAACCCTGGTGTCCGTTGGTATCATTCCTTTTAAGGGAAAAATACCTAGTGTACCAGCCGGGAAAAGAACTCGGGAACCTTTGTCTCGTAGCCAGGTGCACTGACAACTCACACCACGGTGCCGATTTTGGCTACAGTAGCCCCATGGCTTCTTTGGTGGTGACTGACAGCTCACAGCTGACTTCTGACAGTCGACATATAGGTATATACCTAAATGTTGACTGTCAGAAGTGACAGCTGCTAAACACAGGTTTTTACAGATCACATGGTTTGACGTAGGGGTACATAGTTTGGTCTGGTAGCTTTTCAAAGCCATCAGAAGTCAGCTGTGAGCTGTCAGTCAGCACCAAAGAAGCTATGGGGCTACTGTACATTGATGGTATGCTTGTTAAAATAAAATAATACATTATCCGGCGTCATAGCAGAGCCACCAAGTACTTTCTAACGGTTATATTTGAAACTAATCTTATAACCTGCGTTGGTTTTTAAATGCAGGTGAATTTTTGAATACACGTTCAATGGTTTACCAGAAGTTTTACACTTATTAGTTTTCCATCAATTGGATAATAAGATGTAATTTAAGTTCCGTCTTAATCCTTTTCAACCTTAAAATAAAAAGTGTTTGTTTTATTAAGTCATTACTATGGAACGTTCTGTGAAAATTTTCAACGTTTTCGTGTAATTTTAGAATGTTTTATTGATATAAATTTAACTTCTTCAGTTACCTCCCACTACTTGGGCATGCATTTCAGTTGACCGATAACCTCAGCACTTTGAACGTTCGTGTCTTTTCCTTATGCAATTCTAAATTTACGGGAACAAATTTGCATAAGTGGATCGGGGAAAACGAGTTGCGTGCGTGATATGTCAAGCAAGTATTTCACTCACCTATTACAGCCACGATTATTAAACACCTGCAGCACACTTTGATTATAATTATATCAAGTTAGTTATTATATTTGATCGGAAATGAAATTGAAGTGTAAGCAGTCCATTTTCAAAAATTATTTGTACATGTTTTCGAAAGTTATGTTGCAAATTTTTGACACATTTTGAAACAATTTTCATCTAAAAGGTGACTCATATTCCCATATAATATATTTTGATCCATTAATAATTATTTAAGATTGCTCTTAGGGATTGTGTACAGGTAAAATGTGGATTCTAGAGATTGGTTGCTCAGAATAGTCACGGATTCATCTCTTAAATAATTATCCGACAGCGTTCTAAATCAAATTTAAAAAATGTTAAGGTCATCAAGGAATCTGTCGCTATGAATTTGTTATAAAATATTTAAATATTAATAATAGCTTTACAGGCAAGTAATGCCTGACCCTCTATCAACATAAATACTCATATTATTATGCATAGTAAAGCAAAGACATGTACAAATATGTTCTAATTTCTTTATGAATAACTTTTTTAAAGTACCAAATGTGATATTATATTTTGTTTATGTAATGAAAGAGTTTACTAACAGTTACGTGAGTGGATAAAATATATTATTAAATTTTATACATCCTATTCTGGACGTAAGACCTAGTATTGTATTGGTCCTTGGTTTCTAAAAATGAGTGACGTTTAAACAATATTGTTAAAACAACTTTAACAAAAATCTCTCGTTTAAAAAAAATATTTTGCTTAAGTATAATAATCCTACATTTTATGTTATGAGACATCTGTTTAGAACATAAGTGTTTGTCATTTTTGTTATAACAAAGCTTACTGAGCGTTATAATGTGTTAGAATGTACGATCCATCTACACTGAAATTATCACGCATACCATGACAGATTACACTATGGCTTATATTTTAAGCTTCCCCATGGTATAGGTAATTAAGTTAAGACTATTATACCTCGATGTAAACGGAGTGTAGGTGCAACAAAAATAAATCAAATATTCCAAATTATTATTTTAGTCAACTAATTTGATCTATATTATTTGAAATCCAACACTGTTTGTGAATATATTTAATCAAATTATTATAGTAATTTAAGAGAATATACCTAATTTTTGTTTAAGCATTTATTTTAAGAAAAATAGTTTAAAGGGTTGACCCACTAGCTAATTAGAAAGTTATCTAGGGTAAGAACTTAAATATAAAGAATATTTTATATTAGGTAAATTATTGATATTATTAAACTAAAACGAGTAGTTATCTTCAAAAGTACAAGGATTGAAATCCACACCTGTGAGTAAATGGGCAAATGGGCAAATACATCAGTCTCTTCACGTCTGATTCTTTGGTGACGTAAAGCTCAGAGCTCAAATTTCATCAGTTTATTTTTTCTGAATAGTTTTACACTTTATCTGCATGGCAATTTGGATATATTTCTTCTAAACTCTACCTTCCTCAACCCCAAGTGTTAGTACGTGAATATCCTGAACGGGTAGCAAGAAGTGGTGCGCGCATACGCACCCTATAGTTAATTTATCTAATATTTATGAACATATGTAAGTACACCCACTGTTAAAATAAAGCAATTACCTTCTCAGCCTCATTTTTATATCAACATTAGAAGTCACGTTTTCATTTACAACGATGAACTTTTTTTTTTGTCTAGATCGGTAGCTACTGTATAATTAAGACGATTGTACGGAAACTTAATAAAGTAAGCGTTCCCACTATTTTTAGACCACTATCTGATCAGGCGAAAGAAGGAAAGAAAGTTCGACTATAGTATCTCAACATCAGATCCCGTTATCCTATCATCCCACACCCCATCCACCCTTTCCCCCCATATTCTCCTCCCTCCTCTCTTTCAAATGCTTGCAAACTAATTACAAGTTGGCAACTCTGTGTGCTGTATGTAAGAGGAAACGGGTGTAAATACCTCAGTCAATAGCCGCTACAAACACAATACACAATAGCTTAAAATTCATGTTATCAATCATTAAGAACAATAGATGAGTATGCTTAGCTTTATATAGAAGATAGTTTCCCTTACTGACAAAAAAAAAAGTGTAATTTTGAGAGATGTACACTCTGTACCGATTAAATATGGATACCTTACTTCCGCTACAATTTAACCACTCTCCCCTTGAACTAATAGTAGAATCTAAAATATAATTTTTTTCAGAAAACATTTACTTTTCTTTCGAATGAAAAATAGAATTTTTTTAAACTTAACAACACATAATTTAAAGTAAAAAATATAAAAAATGTACTCCAATATTAAGCTACAAGCAAAACATATGTTAGTTTATATTCAGTAAAACCTAAGAGTAGTAATCCCTTTGAACAAAACAAATTGTTTATCGTCATTATAAAGACTAAAACTTTTTTTATATAATGTTTTTAATGTTGTTGTTGTTTGGAAGATATTTGAAATTAAACATTAAAATTAGCGTCAGATTAGTTTTTTAATGTTAATAAACAATGTATCTTAAAAAAATGATTTCTTAGACTAGTTAAATAATAAATATAGATAATAATTACTAAAGATAACTATATCCATCAAGACTCTCAATAATAATAATACCATTAATTTTTTTGAACGTCTTATTAACCGTATATATCAATAGGATAGAGTGTAGGTTGAAGGTAGAATATTGATTAAATGAACCCTCATTTGAATGGCGATAAATTGGTAAACTAAAATGAAAACACTATCGTTAGTACATCCAGCCGGGATTCAAACGCCAACTTCCTCGTCACAATATAATCAGAAGAGATGAGTTTGACATTTAGTCCACGTGCCTAACCATATGAGTATTATGGCTTGGCCTACACATATATTAAATTATATTTTACAACATTTTGAACTGTTGGATGTTGCAACATGCTTACTAACGCGTTTTGTTTTTTACTGATAGGTACTTCTATTTTGTTCAAAGGCTGTAAATTTGACTACATCAGAGAATAATTTGTAAATATGTAATGGATAGTATGAACATTATTATAATTATATTTTAAGAAAACATGTATGTTGCCTCTGTGGTATAGTGATCAGAGTTCTCGGCTACGGACCTAGAGGTCTTGGTTTCAATCCCTGGCACTTCCAGATTTGTATGTAAAGCAGTGCGTTTGGAACGGCGTCAAACTTATCCTCGTGAGTAAAAGTATTGGCTCCAGTCTAGAAAACTGAGATTAATGGTCGGATGGATTGTTGTGCTGACCACATGACACACACTATCCGCAGGAGCTGGCAACATCTTCACAAGCAGACGGTGGCCGTTAATTTGATATAGCTAAATTGCAAGCTGAATCCATGTAGTTTGTTTTTACATACCTTCATACAATTAGCGATTAGAACTACAAAATGGTTTTCCACTCTCCCTCCCCTCAAATGCGGGTACACTTAATCTAAATTTAATCTTACTCATCCATGGCTCACTTAGAGTAATTAGTATATATGCGTATTACCTGAACAGATAGTAGGACGTGGTGCTAAATAAATTTAGATTTCTAATAAATTTTTAAAAATAAATTTGGGATCATTTTATTATATTATTTTGATAAATCTATATATGATTAAGGTTTAACCATTTGAAACTATCCACCTTCATTGTATAACTTTTCAAAAAATTACACACTAAAATATGCATGGATTTGATTGAAACAATCACTTTGCGTACATTTAGGTAAAAGTAATCATCATAATGAAAAATGTCTTCTATTATTATTTAAAAATAATCAATTATTTAGTTTATTTAAACATTACTCTAGATAAAATAATTTGAATCGACTCACTATATTTGTATCTCTCGGTTTCCTTGCACAATTACAATGTTCCATCACAACATTATGTTCATGGTGTATGGTAAGAAATTCCGTTTTGTGTGTGTGTATGTGTGTGTGTATGTGGCTGTATGAAGTTGTCCACTCAAGGATAAACGTATACCGCGATCTTCTTTAGTACTTACTAAGGGTAACCGTGCCTCATATTAAAGACTTAACCTAGGGAGAGAGAACCCACAGAAATGTAATTCACATTATAATGGAGATAGGATAAGAAAGACAAAGTTACAGTGAAATGTATATTTGGAAAACCACACCTGATTTACTCACCCTCCTTGTCACCTACTATCCTCACAGCTTTACGTCATAGACCATGTGAACATTAGTGTGGGTAGTAAGTTTAAATAGAATCCACGTGTTTTGAGGACGCAAAAAAAAAATTAATAAAAAATAAACCCAACACCCATCTGCCAGAATCTAACCCTGAGCTCTCAGATCAGTTAGAGAGATACAATCCATCCATAGGCTCAATCTCATTACTACCTCTAAATACATAGAATACAGCGTTGTTGAAACAAGTGTTGTTTCAGTGACATACAAATAAATCTGTCCAAAAAAACTATGTTTATAAATATGATATTTCTCTCTATTGTAAAATGACGAGTAAAACCCTGCACGTAACCTAGAAATTATATGCTTGCGGAATTTCTCCGTGTTTCATTTAATTATATAACATGAGTACACCATAACGTATTTGTTCTGTCATATTATGTTTACATCGCAAATAGCTGGGACTACAATACGTGACCTATTTTAAACTCGCTCCAAAATCAAACTATAGTTTTATAAACACAAATAATTTTATTCGTATACTTAAAGATTTTTAATTTTTTATATATAATGCGTTATGCCATTTTTATTTCATTACATTCAATAAAAATCACTCGATAATTTCTATCTCTAATAATTAATCCTGTGTATATAGGTATTAAATATAAAGTATATACTATTTCTCATTCGTGAATTTTAATAACTTATTAACAGTTTTCTAGATGTTGAAATTAAATATTCTTAGGGGCTAGAGTCAAAGAAAAATTTATCAAAACGTGTCGTTCCCCTAACTTTTCTATTGTTGACATTAAATATGTGTGGAGTGCTAAGTGGTAAAATAATTTTACAGGTTGTTCGCCATGGGTGTGAAACGTGGCTTCTTACCTTATGTGGTACCAAAAATAGTTAGGGTGTTCGAAAACAAGGTGCTTGGTAAGATATTTGGTCCATAAGGAGATGAGGCCGCTGGATAATAGAGGAAGATACATAATGATGAGCTACATACCCTGTAACCATCACAATACATTGTTAGTATGATCAAATCTCGTAGATTGCGGTGAGGAGGACATGCAATACCATAATAATGGACTGTAAATGGTGTAATTAGATGGACTGGATAGAATTATCTCAAGATAGGGATAGGTGGCCTTCTTTTATAAGTGCGACAATGGACTTTTGAGCTCATAACGCCATAAAGTAAGTGAAGGTTGAAGTGTTTTAAGCACGGCTTGGTTTTGATTTGACTGTGATTAGAAATTGCCACTCATCTCAACATATCCTTCTGTTTGCTAACTCAATACTTTATGTGACTCATTTACCAGTACTGGAAATATAACGTGATAAAACTATATTATTCACATATTTAAAACCTGATTCCTTTATAGTTTCTATGATGTTTACCAGCGTTCTACCAAACAGATTTTAATATAAACTAATCAATATTTAAACCATCAAGACCATGCCTAAAAATTCCATATTTTGTAAATACTCAAACGAAAAGCCGCAATTTCAGAATACCACAATTTATTTCGACATCAGTTTATCATTTGTTTCCAAATCAATTAAAAATGATAATGAAGCTGAAATCTACTAGTTGTATAGTATAATTTAGATTATTCAGTTAAAGTACGGATGCAAGCTATCGATGTTATAAAAAAAAAGTGTTCAAGGTCATAAGGATATTGAGTTGTGAATTTAAACTGTACATTTACTCAAATCCCTGTGAATCGGACAAACAGAACGTTGACAGATAATTTTTCACTTGGGTTTGACTCAAGATAGAATATAATTTCCTCGATAACTTATATGTGACTATTCAAATTTTTCATATGGTGGTAGGATTATTGTATATTACGTACATATTTTGTACTCTTAACTCTGAAACAAATATGTTGTTTTTCTTTAGCGCATCTCAGTACCCTTTCCGGTCACACGCTTAATATATATAGCACTGCATCTTATTACCCATTCGGATTATACGCTCGCACATAATGACAAATGTGGTAGGGATGAGGAAGGTAGAATTTAAAGCAATTGTTCACGCTTTTGCATATGGCAAGAACGGATAACAATTCTACGAGAAACTGCCCTCAGCTTCCTTGGGGCCAGGATTATACATAACACCCCAACTAACACCGGCAAATCAGACAAAAATTATTCGAATAGATTGAAAAATGACACTTGAACATGGGAATACAGGCCAAGACTTTTGGTTTGGAGCTCCAATGCTCTAACACTGATCTATCCAGGGATCGTCCTGTATTAAGGGTTATATTTCATTCATGATTTCAGGTGGAGTACGTAATGGACATACGGATACAAACGGTTATTAAAAATTATTATTGATAGCAAAGTCACTTGCGACTAGTTTGTGGTTTTTGCCGTCAATAGTACAAATACATCTTACATTCCGAGCGAATCAACACAGAGAAAAACAACGTTATACAATTAAATAACCCGTTAGGCCAATACTACTTCAGGCAATTGGACCATATCTTCCAGCTGTGTGTGCAAAAAGGGTTTTACCTATATGATATTCTGTACCTAAAGTCCCATTTTTATAGAAAGGACCTTATCTGACTGTAAAACTGGGTATTAGATCTACTTTCAAATGTCAAATTATGTGATATTGCAGCTGTATTTTTTAATATATATTATCAATACCTATAAAATAACAGAAACAATCAACTCTGGCCATAGAAATATGTTTGTATTTTCTAAAAGACCCTTCTAATTAAAATTGGAACGTACCCTCGCATGTAAATCTTACCATGCACGCATGTTTCCTTTAAATTATTACGTCCACTTGGCTAAACACACAGACTAAGGAGTAGTATGGTTTGCTGATGACTGAGACATAATGGTTCAATTCCCAGAGCATTTAATTAGGCTCTTTTTTTAATCATAAATGGCTTTCTACGGCTTCTTCACGCAAACGCTGGTACATTCCCTTTAAAAGTATACTTTACTCATCCTTATTTTATTATTTCAAATACGGTGATAGTCAGGATGGGTAGTAAGCAAGATTTGATGCAAGCAAAAAGAATATTACCATATCATATTTACCCTTTGCACGACAACCTCTCGTGGGCACGATAGCAATGGAGTGAGTTTTTAGGATCTTCCTTTTCACATCCTTGATTCTTTTCATGTCACTTCAGAGGCGGTAAGTTTACACTCAACCTACTCAACATTTTTTTTCTCATCCTTTCTTGCTATCCCCCCTAATAAAATTCAGCGAGTTCTCTTTGCTGTTTGCATACCTTGGTTGTCTCGCTGCCTTCTCTGACACATTTCAACCGTCCTTTTCTTCTCCATCATCCGCGCCTTTCCTTTCTTTAACCCACTCCTTTCCAACTCTACTCGACCGATCTTTCTTTTTTTATATCTTTGTGCTACCTTTGTGCTGTCTCTCAGAGTTTGGTATGGAAGACGTCTGAGCCAATTCGCTTGGGGGCTATCTCAGCTTCAGGTTTTTCCGCAAAGAAAGCAACAAATACTTCCACGTGGCGATACGAACTGTTTATTTCATAATGTCTTGCAAAAACGGATGTATTCTTCTCCGTACTTAATTCAGGAGGGAATCTTGTCTTGGAAACCAAGGAAGGTGTTTTAGAGGTATAAACCCCCTCTCTTGAGACCCTGAAAATATGATACACAATTATTGGGGGAAGGTAAAGTACATAATTGATGGAAAGATACAGAATTGGCGGAAGGTATATAAGTATAAAAATTGTTGGAAAGCTATGTTTGTTTTATTAAACCTATCTGACAGCTATTAAAGACTGTGATATATTATCTCGTCAAGTAACGGGATATGCAGCTGTAAATCGATACCTTTAAAATAATACCAATAATATGGTAGAGTATTATAATTGCTGAATGCAAAAAAAAAAATTGCATTTTTTCAAAGGTTCTCCAAATGTCAACTTGTAAGAAAAACAAGTTATATCTTATTCCAGTCTTATAAAATCTATAGTATCAAACACATGAATTTTTATATCCAAAAAGTTTTAAATTACTTCAAAAAGGAATTGAGTGAAAGAAAAATTGTCGTGGCCATCTATTGTTGAGGGAGCTTACCATGAGTCACAACAGATAAAGCCTCCCCAAAATAAGTTTTGGGGTAAAACCTTGACTGAAATTATGAGGAAAGCTCTCGCGAAATAACTGGTACAGTAGCTACTACTAACACTAAGAGTATGATGCCTTTTCTTAAGTGTTTTGGGAATAGTTCTATTTAGAGTTCCATAACTTGCTACCGGTCCTGGATATTATCATTTAACCACACCTGGTATAAGGATGAGGAAGACATAATTTGGATAGAATCTATTCAAATTTGTGCTAAGAGAGCAAGGAGGAAACAATTTAGGAATAACTAACCTTAATACACCTTGCTAGAATTCGAATATCGATCTGCCCATAAAAAAAAAAGCTAGACGAATTTTACGTTTAGTTCGCGTAACCACCAATACGGTTATGAGATTTGCTAGCAGCTGATAGATAAATGATAATAGTTAATTAACACAATATTAGTTTAGCAAATTATATGTGTGTGTTTATTTAAAAACTTAAGTAGACATTTCATACAAAAAAAAAATGTTTAAAAATGATTATAAAACTTTTAGGAAACTAGTTTAATGTAATACTTAAACTTCCCCACCTTCTCCCCCAACTTTGATTGTATTTAAAGATAAGTTCATTTTTCGATGTGCTCTCCATAGAATACTCGTAACTCTTTCATGCATGTACTTGTACCCAAACATTTCTAAAGAAACATGACCCACACTAGCTTCAAACTAGACAAACGTTTTGATTATTAATGCTAGGTTTGTTAATACCAACGTTCTTAAGTGGTTTTTAACAAGGTACTAAAGATCCTGTACTATTTAATTAGTAAAAATAAGTGCAAACCCTTAATATACCTACCCCAATACCTTCCTCATTCACCTACCATATTTAGCGTTTCCTTCACCATCTCTTCATTTCCACCAACACTATCCCCTTCCTCCAACCATCCAACTCCGTCTCACAAAATCTGCCTCCTGCTACCCCTTTCATGCCCTTCCTCCTCATAAATTATCACTTCTTTCACCCTTAACCCTATCATCTCCATCTTTACAACTAATTATATCCATCTCCTCCTCCACCGTCATCCCCTTATACCCCCCCTATAAAAACAATAAGAAAACAAATTATAAAGTGGGATATTCTTATGGTTAAAATTAGGCACTAAATATTGAAAAGGGCTTCGGAATTTCTGTCCTAAATCTTTAATTTAATAATAATGACGTTTGATGTCAGCCGCACACAAACAACCTAATGTTTTCTTATGTTTTCACAAAGCCAGCCTATCGTGGCACAAATTACGAGAATGGGATACTCTTGTGGCACAAATTCAGTACTAAATATTGGCAAAGGTTTCATAATTTGTGCATATATGGATGTCATCAACTTCACGGACCTAATATCCCTTTTCCCAACCACCACCACCATCATCATCATCCCTATTCACCATCTAAACCTCCCTCCCCAGCCCCGCCATCACTATCACCCCAATGTACACCACACCCAGACAGGAGCGCCCTACATGAAGGAAGGGAGAAGTGTGGCTCCTAGGAGAAAGAGAGCTGCCCTTGTGATCGTTTGTTGGAGGCCAAAAAGTGCCAGCCAGCACCGTCCGAATATGGAGGGATTGCGTGTCAAGGTAGAGTTGGAAACTCGGCAGATAGAAGCCAACACCAGGAAGACATGCATCGGGAGAATCAGCGGCCTCGGTAATATTCTGCACTAGTTTTACGACGAGATAAGAGTGGGCCCTACGGTTCTACTCGTATACCTCGTCCTAGCTAGCCGCTCAGAATATCCATATATTCACTTAATTTTATATTTTTACTTTTTTTGAAATAATTAACGTTCACTTTCTAAACCAATTAATTATATCAACACAAGATAATTTTTATGGGCGAAAGTAAAAGGGTCTGCCAATTTTGGCGGTATAGTTATTTTCATATACCTCTTAGGGCTCTTTTATATGCCACAATAGACATGAGACAGAAGGCTTTTCTTACCCTCTGAAGTAAGATGTGCTACGGATTTTAATCGCTCAAGAAAAAATCCGTCGGCCCCGACTGGGCTTGGACCTACTAATATCGGTTCTTAAGGCGAGCACTTTACCCCAAGGCCACCGAGGTCGTTCGCATATCTACACTAAAGGTACAAGAGTGAGGAAAGTTAGAATTTAACTGGCGTGCACCTGGTTTTGAGGTAAAGGGTAGAATAAAATCACATCGGTACATCTGACCTATATTTAAATCTAAACGTTCACATAACATGAAAATCAGACTAGTCCAGATTTTCATCTTTGTTCACGAGTCCACAGGTGTGGGTTTTATTATGTTTTTTTGGTGTAGTACTATTTTGTTTGCACCCCATTTTACTACCTATTCAAGTTATACGCATATTTACTAACGAAACTAATAAATTAGGGCTGAAGAAGGTTAAATTTAAAGGACATTTACCTGCATTCTCACAAATGAAGAGTGGAAAACCGTTTAGTTAAAACCACCCTCAGTACACCCGACCGGAATTCAATCTCCAATCTGCCTGTCACCGGTGGTCTAGTATATTGTCAAGTGCTATTTAAATGTCCAACTCTCAATTTGATCAAATCTACATATAACTTACATACCGATAGCAAATTATCTGACAAATAACATATTTTTTTAACAGGAGTATCTTTTTCATCAATAATCGGCTAGAAAAATGTGTATAAAGAAGGATGTCTACATTATTTTAAAGATAAAATTTATTTGTTGAATCTGATATTCAGTCAAAAATTTGTTGTGGTAGAGTTAAGAATAAGTTTCTAAGCAGTCTATAGTTTTTGCTTGGCCATATTGAAAAGTTAACTTCGTGGAAACAACAAAAGTTAGAAGATAAAGAACTCTGACACTTTTATTTAGGACAACTCACGAGAGATGAAGAGAAATATTTATTTTTTATATGAAATGATACATTGAATCATTCCATCTCCAGTCTGCTGGGAATAAACACTAAAACTAGAAAGTTAAACACACATACATTCTTATATAACTATTTCAACTCCATAGATTTCCACTTTCTCTCGATCCATTGAAGAAAGGAGTATTGTGATCGTCAAAAAATCTAACTCATGACCCCCTTAAATTGAGAAAGTGTTTTTTGCGATTCCATCTGCCTGTCTGTGTTTCTTTATCTCGGCCTAGAGTCATACTATTTTACCGTTAGGGTTAGAAATTGGTATTTACGGTTTTCGTAAGATCCCTCCGAGGATATTTTGGAATTAAATATCTAATACTAAAATTAAGGGTAGTTTACTAAAGGGCAAAAAGAGAAGAAAGAATAGATGTTATCAAAATAACTTCCAATAATTTTTATTAAATATTGCATCCAGGCATTGTTTAACATTAAAAAAATATAAATTCTCGTTTTTCCAATGAAAAATGAAGTTAAGTGCACTTTACATAAGCGGAAATTTCCAATTTTGGTTACTATCCGAAACTATTTGAGATGGGAACTAACTTATCATTGTAAAGTTGAGGTACCTACTGTTAAAATTAAAAATATTTTAATCTGGATGAATATTTATAAGACCAATTGTTTATGCTTTAAAAACAACCATAAATATTATATTTTTTATGAAGTACTTAGAAATCTGAAATCGATTATTATGCTCTTTGGTGGACTGAGATCTTCCTCTTTTCTCAATGTTTCTATCAGTGGTGGTTCGTAGCTAAAATTAGTGGGGGTGCAGCTCTAGTAAATGTTTAGACTTTGTTTTTAAATTGTGTGAAAGTAAAAAAACACATTTAAGAAGAAAATCTATTCAAGAACTTGATAAAATCTTAACAAAATAACCAACAATTTTTTATTTACTTTAACTTAAATTGTTACAGTTCAAACCTGATCTATTCATTTAAAAATGATATCCATTCTTCTTGTTTTAATTTGCGCAAAAGGTCCAATAATTTTCTCCTTGGTCTCTGGATGACAATCGAGGAAATTTTTCTTCATTGAAAGTACTGCAAGTGCAATTAGTCTTTCTGTTAAATAAGAAAACCGAAAAAAAATGAATCAAATAGAATAGCTGTAAGCAGATTAATAATCTAACTCTACACTCTTCTACACTTTATCACATTCAAGAATATTGTGCATGGTTTTTAAGCACAACACATGCTGGGTAGAAAAAATACTTCCTTCCCCCATCACGCCAGAGCTGGCACTGCGAGAGCGACAGTGCTCTCTCTACCTGGCAGTACCGACTTCCTCCCCACCCACCTCCTATGAGCGCATGCGCGCAACAGTCAAACACCACATCGCTGGCACTGTGAAGCACACAATTCCATACAAAGATTTTTGTATATTTTCATTACCTGGGGGATGGCTACTGAAGTACTGACATTAAGCTCAAGGAATATATATTGTACCACAAAAATAAAGAAAGAATTAAAGACTCATTATATTAAATGTTATCTATAATATCAAGTGGAAATAGGGGGTGCTGCAGTTCCGCAGTGCCTATACACGAGCCGCCACTGGTTTCTATAACAGATTACTGTTACATGTATGATATTTCATGGAATGTTTCTGCTACAGTGTATATTATTTCGTTTTTAAAGTGTTTAGTAAATGTCCCTCTTTTAAGATTAAAGATAAAGAAAGTTAGTTGCGATATATCGGTACAATTTATTTGATATAACTTTCAGACAATATTATAGTCGTGACACCAATTAAATATCATCTTAAGTCAATAGTCCGAGTGTTGGTTTGATGTGATTTCTATTTATCTGGAGTTAGGGCATGCATTCAGTATTACAGCTCGTTAGTGATGATTGCACCAACCTGTGTAATTTCCACATATTTGGTTATATGAGGAAATGTGGTGGTTACCTGAGCCTTCCACACTGAATTTTTATGAGTGAGCTCGAAAGCGCCTACCAATTTTTCCAGGAAGGGTATTTTGCCATACATCCAGGGTTCTTTTACATGCCCCAATCGAAGGAAGTTCTTTTTTCGATCAAGAAAAATTTGTCGAACCCACGAACATCGGGTCCCAAGCTGAGCACTTTACCCCAAGACCACCGAGGTCAGACTATTGATTATAGCGAGCTTCAAAGAGTAATATCTGAGCTATGTTTACTTGCTTTGTTGAACCAGAATTTAAACCAATTATAGCCAAAATATGGACTACAGAGCTCTCTTATGTATTATATTTGTTTAATCCTTTCTCTGCGTCTTAAAACGCATAATATCTATTAATATATTTTATTTAATAGGGTATGTAGGAGGAAGATAGATTATAAAAGAAGTGTAGTGAGATTTTCGTGAAAATATATGGTGGGAAAACCATTAATAAAAAATCACATCAGTACACCTGGCAAGAATTCGGACCCAACCCTCCTTATAAATGGCAAACAAGACAAGATAAGCTGACAACTTTATTCGCACTCCCACAGGTGTGGTAATAATCGTATTATTAAGGACAAAAGATCATGATTTTAAATTAATAAAATAATTTTAAATTTTTGTAAGGTTCACATTTTGAAAAAACCTATTTATTTCAACGATCACAAATATACTAACACCAACATCGGTTATCGCATTGTCTATGGTGGCAGCAATGTAAAACTCGATTGCTCATATGGGCCACTTTAAATATTAAAATTATCTTACTATTGCACAAATAAATTAGAAGCCCTTTATACAAAATAATCCTCCTCCTCATTTAACATTCAATCCGAGGATTGGTTGGCAACAATTATCCATGCCATTCAGTCTTCAGTAATTAGCTGCTGTTCCTTGGGAAATCCAGAGGGTCTTTAATGTGGTGGTTCCCCCTTACCTCCTGAATCCTATGCCGTTGACCCACTAGTGGTTCATCCATCTTTAGGGATGATTTCTCACCCCCCAAGGGTAAGATGTAGCCCTTGACCCCTACTCGCTCCTCCACCCTCCGAAGAGGCTGTTGACGCTTGGTAATGTGGTACTCCTTAATCCTGGCTGACTGCAGTGTCAAGGACAAAAACAAACTTTTTATTTGCCACAATGGGGTTAATGTTGGCAATAATTTGTTTCATCCCATACTAGAATATGTGCATTGTAGCCAAAGCCTAAACGTCGGAAGTTATTATTCCCTCAACGCGGCTCAGGCCCGAAAACATTAATTTTAATTAAAGCACCAGCCGAGAAAATCTTTAAAACAAGTGGTGTGAATGTCAGGCCTTATACCAAAGTCATTTGTATGATTGTTGACAAATGTGTGTTTGTAAGTTGAGATTTCTCAGGTGTTTGGTTTTATTTTATGTGAATAAACAGCAGTTAACATAAATATATGCTGAAAAATATTATACATATTTAGTGAGCAAGTTCAACAATTTTTGGAAATTTATCTTTGTTGAAAAAAAGAGTACAGATTTGGTAAACAAATCTCACGTACAAGAATTCTCCAAATTATTTAAAATACCCAAATATCACATTTTAAAATGTTTTATTTTTTCGGCGTTCATAAAAAGAAGAATGGGATGGCTTTGCATGATGGTTCATTAAAAATATCTGTGGGCCTCGCATAATTATGTATAGGACGGCATGCGGCCCGTGGGCTATGAGTTTAACATCCTTGGTTTAACTATATCACATTCGCAATAGACTGTAATTCTGGTGACAGTAAGTTTGAGTTTCAAAACAAGTTCATGTGTAATTAAGGTTTTATTTACTAAGTGGCTTACAACTCTCCTTACAGGCGAAAGTGGGTAAATTTTATCTCAACTTTATCTTTATAATCCTTAAACCAATTTGCTTGGTTAGATGTGGATAGCATGGATTAGTAATAATATAATATAATATAATTATGTTGAGTGTTGACAAAAAATGGAACGTCATCAACGTCTTTTAAGGAATAGCTAATATTTTTGAACAAGGGAAATATTCTTTGATTATTTGGATTAGCTTGATACATAATTTAAACTCAAGATATTTACCATCAATATTATATATATATATATATATATATATATATTAATAAATATATATGTGTACAAATATATACATACATATTTGTATTTATTTTAAATGTGGCCTCCAGTATAACATATATTGCCGTTACGTGAAACTGGTTGGAGTAGGAGATAATAAAGAAATAGATCACCGGAAGCCAGAGTGACTTTCGCTTTCCACTTTTAATAATTCCACTCTAGATTCCACTGTTAATTAATAATCGTTCCTTCTTAACTCTCCTTCAAAAATTTCTCATTAATTGTTTTACGTTTCTCTATATTAAAAAAATCACTAGTTTTAAGTTTTAATTAGTGTTTCTGCCGGTCACTTTTGCGTCGGTACGTCTCTAAGCTTTACTAATTTCTTTTGTTTCTTTAGTACTGCCCAAGATTATTATATACCATAGATATCATAATATAATGCGTACAACCTTAACAGATAGTAAGTTTAGATGATAAAAAATACACATTAATATTGCTTAAGATATTGTAAGAATTTAAAAAAATAGAAATTCCTCCTTTAAAAAGAAATGTAAATAGAACGGTGTAAGCTACTTATATAATCACTTTGGCAATTGAATTTAACTAGCAAATATTATTAGGTGGACGGAATATAAAAAATTGTCATCACGAATTTACTCCAGATTGAGTGACGTGTAACGACGATAACCTTAGCTTTTATCGGAGCATAATTTCACCACTTTGGGCCTCATCTCGCGCTTGTACTCTATGAGGGAGGGGGAAGGGGGGCATAATGGGAATGAGATCAGTATTCTTCCCCTCACTCATCGCTCAAACCTTCAGTGATTTGGTTTGGGGCAAGTGTATGGAGAGGGAGGGTTGAAGGTAGGGTGGGAATTGGCGTCCCGGCGCTGGCTTGGCGCCGCTACTGCTATACCACCACTTCACTAATATTGACTGTTGTATGCGGGCAACAGCGGTACATATAGATTGTGATATATTTTTTAAAAAAACACTGTCTGACGGATTTTGTTCAAACTTGATATTTAGATTATTATCATACAGCGAGTCATAACCTTTAAATTTACTATAACCTTAAAATTAAGATAAGTTTACTGATTATTTTATTGTTGAAGACTATATTTTTGAAAAAAAAATGTTTTCTAACTATTTTGTTTGATACGGATATTTGAGGAGTGTTTTTATAATATTATAAAAATACATTACACTTGATTTTCAGAGGAAAGTAATTTAAGAGTATTTTACTAATGACTGATTTTTGAAATCTTGTATTATTTACAAAATCATTTCATCTTCCTGAGCGTATTTGTGATTTATTGCCAATGCTTCAATAAGTGATTCTTTTCTGAGCAAAAAATGCTATTCTTTTCACTATTTATAGTCCATCTCATCACAGTAGAATCTAGAACCAATAGTATATTTCTTAATAAATTTACACTTAAAGTATCTGATCTGGATTCGTGGACTGGCTCATTAACGATTTCTACCAGGAATAAACTAATATAAATGTATTGTTTTTTTTTTGTTTTTTTTGCTGAAGATTAAGACCACAAGAACAGAATTATATAATGTAGTCCTAACTCCCGACCGGAAATTGATTGCTAAAACCCCGGCTGAGTGTGCTTATTGAAGTTTATCATCCTTTCGCTATACGAATAGTGGTATATTTAAAACCCACCCTCTTTCCTGTTAAAAATTGTGTAAATCATAGTAAAATATCTGACATGGCGTAAACTTATTACCGCATCTTACTACCTGTTTGGTTTATAAGCGCATGTACTAAAATTATGGAAATTGTTTTAGGGATTAGGAAGTTTATATTTAGGTGAAGTGTACTCGCTTTTACGTAAGGGATAGAAAATAAATTTAGTGATATAATTAAAATATATTAATTATAAATAATAGTAAAACTAATGGTATTGGTTATCTGTTTGCATTAATCTATTATTGAATTAATTCATTACTTCATATCCATATCCAGAATGTTGGTCCAGGAAAGATTGTTTTCTTATTTATTTATTTTTTACTTAGCACCGCTTCTTACTACCCGTTCGGGTTATACGCGTTTGCTTTGATAGACGTCACCACTTCATCAAGGGTATTTAATTCACAAATAATATCACAAACCTTTTACGTGATAGTTGTCTACAGGATCAGTTCGTATAAGTGAACTGAATATTTTTCAATCAAGTGAGAAACCCAACATGGTGGCAGTATGAATTATGGCATCATTCTCGCAATAGACTAAACTAGGTAGGGAGTTCAAGGTTGTAATCCCAATCGGGTGTACTAAGAGTGGTTTTTACAAAATTATTTTTACCCTCTCCCTCCATGAAAATGTGGGTACACTTCCTATAGACGAATTATTATTTATCCTTATCCCATTGGTGCAATTTTTACATAGGCGTACAGCCCGAACAAGTAGTAAGACGTGATCTTACTAATATTATAAATGCGAAAGTTTGTGTGTTTGGATGTTTGTTGCTCAATCACGCCAAAACTGCCGAACGGATTCGAATGAAACTTTGTACATTGGTAGAGTATGTCCTGAAATAACATATAGGACTATTCCCAACCTTTGGTTTTAGATAATAATAAACGTATGATTATAATGTGATTGAAACGATGTTATTTAAGAATTTGTGATTTGATATTTTGTAATTAAAGTAAATAGTAATTAGTGTGACGTAGTTTCATACTAATAAATAATAAATGTGATTTTTTTAGCTATATATTTCGAAAAAAATATTATTTCATTTATTTATTTATATTACTAATTTTGAAGGTAAGAATCAAAAATTTATAATTGATAACTTAAATAATACATATTTCTTTTATTATGAATTATTTAAAAGTGAAAATTAAAATACGGCAAAATTATTTACAGCTAAAACTGAGAAAAACGCATAGATATTTGAAAAAAATAAAGTTTGATTTATGACCAAAACAGTTTAGTTAAAAATTAAAAGATTTTATCAATTATTGCGGGCGAAGCCGCGACGGGTAAAAGCTAGTGTTAAATAAAATTGGAAAAGGACAACCTGGACCTTTTGGTTTTGACACCGATGAACTACTTTATCCACTAGTTTTTTTTTGCTAAGTCTAACTATCGTGGTGGTTTATGGGAGTAACGCCCACTCAAATTATACTCAATAATAGCCACGGTTACTCTATAGCTCGCTTAATGTTGTTGGATGTTGCCAACTAAGACGTTTGTGTAACTTCTAAACTAGGATGATTAAAGAGTTTTTCCCACCAATTAATGCCCCAGAGTGAAAATATGGCATGTGGTGGTTTGATAGAACGCATTCTTGTCACAGTCTCTCAAGTGTATTATTCCTTTATGGCAAAGGTCTGCAGAACACATCAAAACTGGGAAGTGTCCTCAATCTATTTCGGACCGATGCACTTTGCAAAGCTTCCCAAAAGCAAAGTTGAAGGAGTTTTCTCTCAAGTACATATATTAGGGTGTTTGTAATTTAATCGTAATCGCACTCAATTCAAGTATCCCACCGGTGGAGGTATCTTAATTGTGTTCTTTGACTACTGAGTTAATCAGGATGAATGTCCAATGCGCTAATTATCTTAAGGCATGCCTTAGATAAACTATTTGATATAACTCTAAAACGAACAGGTTTCAGTGAGAGTTGGTGTTTCCATCAACCCTTTCTCATACTAGATTTAAAACTTGTGATCCCTTCGACAATGATTCCCGTAGTTAAATAAAACAAATTTAAAGGCACATGGGAAATAGAGAAAGAGACCAACTTTAGCTCTAATTTATTTAGTGTTTCCATCTGTTATACATTCACTATAACTTTTTAACTCATCTTAGAATATGGTTTATTTCAAAATGTCAAAAAGATTAAAAATTTCCTTCATTTCTGGAGTTTCGCTCCATAGTTAATTCACTCTAAACAACTTTGTAGAAAATGAATAAACATGGATAGTGTCACTAAGGTAGTTTTAATAATTGTTAAAAACAGACTGTCATTAAAAATTCAGATTGTTTGGAGAATTTGCTTACTTAAGAATTGGATTGTCATTATGGATAGCTTCTTATTCACATGGATATTTTTTGGCTAAATAAAGTCAAAGTCCTTCAGCGATTCAAAGAGCGACTTCCACAAATAAAAGTGTTCTTAAAGAAATAGATATGATCTAATGTATGACCAATATATTTTGCATTCCTTCTTGCTACCATGTTTGAATAAACTCTACTTTAAACTTAATGGTAAGGATACAAAATTAAAAACATGATTTTTGTGGTTCAAACATTTTTATGGAAAAGTGATATTTTGGTGAAACAATTTTAATAAACTAATGTTTAAACACTTTACTTCGTCCTTAAGGGTTGTTATTAATTTCATTACTAATACTTTGAACCAAAAAAATACACTCAAAATCAGCTATCCTCTGAGTTTTCCCGAAGATTCACGAAGATTGGAGACCTAAAACCAGCTGCAGTAGTATTATAAAAGTATTTTCTTCTTGTTATGAAAATGATTCTGTCTTTATTAATCTCGATTCTGCTGCATTTTAAAGTAAAACCATCACAATTCAAAATGATGATGCCTTTGGCGACTATTCATTACTAAGAGGTACCCACATTTCTTATGTTTCATGAAAATTGTATCTGTTTATATGCAATTTTAAAGTATTTATAAGATAAATGAATAATTTAATTGGAAAATATGCATCTTACTTGGTCTGTATTTCTTTCTAGATAGGAGCAGACATTTGTATTTTAGGAAAGATTGAATTGCATAAGCTATAGAAGACCTGGCGGTCCAGGGTTAAGGTGTCGGATTTCTATACTGGGGTTTCGGGGTTCAATCCTTGGTCGTGGCACAGATTTATTTGATTGCCAAACCCTTCCTTCACCTCTGACAAGACGTGTATTAGTCACAACTTGTGAATGTGTGGCATGCCAGGCCTCCACTGTGGTTCGAATCCCACGTTAAACTGTAGGTCCTTCATTTCATCTCACAATCACCCTACCATTACACATTAGCGGAAGTGCGTACAACCCGAATGGGGAGTAAGACGCGGTGCTAATGATGATAATAATAATAATAATAATAATAATAATAATAACATAAGCTATAAGAGGTAAGGTGGGGTAAAAATCTAAACTATAATAGAGAAACGATGGGCGATTGCGAGATTTACCATAAATTATAAGTCAATTGGGGCTCTAAAATGTTGCTAACCCTTGTAATAAGGCATCATTCTCGCATGGTTTGCTTGTAACGGGGAGACCTATGTTTGAATCCATGTTAGGTGTACCTAGGCTTTTTTTCCTAAATGTTTTCCCAGTTTCTCTCCGTGAAAATGTGAGAATCCTAAATTCTATCATCCTCATCCATACCCCACTAACGTAAATATGAGGATATCCCGGACTTGTGTGTAAGACGAGATCCACATACACAGACAAACATACACAAAGGTGCAAGCGTTAGATTGCTCTAATAGAAGAGAAACGCCCTTTCTAGCTCGTCGTAAAATTTGCGTAGAATGGATTCTGCTGAGTCTCTCCCGCGTTTGTTCCCACAGATAACTCCTTGGCAGGACAGATAATGCAGTGGCTCATGAAGATCTGCAGAGATATGTCACCGTGTCTACTCGCATAAAGGCTGTCTGCTCCTATTGATAAAAGGTACAGCTTTCAAGGTTTCTCTTTATTTGACCTTGGCTACCATATTTTCACTAAATATATAATTGCAACAACCCTTATACCATTGAGATAAATACCCACTCCAGTGGTCACGTGGTCTTAAAGTGTCAAGCTCTCTATATATTAAATTTCCATTGATGGAGTTTCGGTCAGGTGTTTTTGGGATTGTCTTTCCGCATATGTATTACGATGGCTTTCCAATACCTCCCCTAATTTTTTTTTAACAAAGTCGTAACTTCCTACATTAGACCTGATCTATTTGCACTGTTCAATAAAACAGATATAAAAAAACCTCTTGTATTATTTAACATTTAAATGGCTTCAATCTTATGCGGCTACCCCCAGGGATTTAAGAATGACTGTCCCCAAAAATGTCGAGAAAAAAAAGGCTCCTTATAAGTACTTTAACATACGCGATTCATATTGGTTAAGGGGTGCAGCCGAGGTAATGAGATAGTATCAAACAGATGTAGCACTTATGCTAAATATTTAAAAAACTTTGAATAGTACGTGAGTGCAGTGGGATGATTATTATTATTATTATTACTGATACATAACTAATTTCTTTGAACCTATACATATGTGTACTCGTAAACACAATTTGAAAATTGAAATTTTCTACTCTTTAAAGTAGAGAAAAGAAAGAACTCTCATATTTTGGTTAATCATTAAGATATAAATGTCCCCAGGACACAAAATGTAGCTGATATAGAAGAATAGACTGGATCTTTGTGAACCAAATGATGTAATTTAATAGTGAAGTCACAATAAAAGTGGTTTTGACATATATATTTTTCTACTCCATTTGTTCTTTTAATGCCGGACATCTCCACTCGGGAATGCTATAAACCCTTCTGGTGTGTGACGTTTATGAATTTCTGCTAGGGTACTATCACCTTAGCGAATACGTTATATTTTTACCATTATATTTAACTATCTTTCTGTAAGCTACTCATATGTTGAAAGCATTCCGTAACATTTATATTGTCTATAAATAATTATCATACATTAATATTATTACTAAAATAGTTTGTTTTCTTTACCAAACTAGTAGGTTATATTTAACATTTTATAAAAAATATTATCAGCCTTGGTGGCGTAGTTAGCTAACGTGCTAGTTTCATGATAATATTAGACTGGTGAGGACGGGGAGAACAAGGTTTGAATCTCGGTCGGGTGAACTAAAGGTGGTTTCCCCTAAATAGTTTTCCACTCTCCCTCCACACAAATGTGGGTTCACGTCCTCTAAATTCAACCTTCCCGATTCCTAACCCATTAGCGTAATTAGTACTTAAGCGTATAGCCCGAACGGGTAGTAAGACGCGCTGCTATTATAAATAATTACAATTAATTTTAGCATTCCATTTTTTTGAAGGTATACAATCAGTCGATCTTTCCAACTGGTAAATACCCTCAGTTATCCTCGTATAAATAATTTTATTGTTTAATACTTTTAGTGTGAATCATGATTTTAACGTTGGTGTGATTTCCCACTATTTAGCATGCATAGCAATAAAAAATAAACTTTGTATATGGACAAATTTTGAATAAAGGGTATTTTATTAATATTTAACAGATACATTATTAGTATCTTAATCTAGTGGAATGGGGTAACGATAAACAAGGTAATAGATAGAAAGTGCACCTTTATTTGCGTGGAGGGAGGATAAAAGAACGACTATAATAGCTCACATTCAGGAAACACCTTGCAACTCACCTGTCATAATAATAATAATAATAATAATAATAATATTTAGCACTGCGTCTTACTATCCGTTCGAGTTATACGCTTTAAGTACTAATTACGCTAATGGATTAGGAATTGGGAAGGTTGAATTAGAGGAAGTGAACCCGCATTTGCAAGTGGAAAACCATTTAGGAAAAACCGCCCCCAGTTCACCCGACCGAGATTCGAACCTCGATCTCCCCATCCTCAGCAGTCGAGCTCAAGACGATAAGCGCGTTAGCCAACTACGCCACCGAGGCGGGTCACCCGTCATTGATTCGGACCCCATCTTCATCGTTAAAATGACGGACAAGTGCAAAATAGTTTGCAATGACGATAAATTAACATTATATATATATATATATATATATATATGATAATCATATTATAAAATTAACATAGTTTTAATACACTATTTTATTATATCTAAAATCCTTCAGAAATGTAACAAATATAGGTAATTTTTCCACTGAAAAAGTTTTATTTGGCATCCTTGGCAAGGAATGAGCGATTTGCTAGGTTTTTGTCAGTCTGTGTTCGTGGCGCCAGGTTTTCTGGCGATTGGGGCCCAATGGGAGTAACGGGGGTAGGGATAAAGGGTGAAGAGAGAGAGGATATTTGGGGTGGATACCCCCTGGAAAACATCATGGCCGCCAGGAAACTAAATGTTTTGGCTGCAGACGAATGACGACGCACTGGCGCCCTATATATTTGTCTCTCTTCCTTCTCCCTTGGTGTTTTATGAAACTCTACCCTCACCAACGAATCAGTTCTGAATTTCAATCATTTTACATTTTATGGATTTTTTTTTTGTATCTTTTTATGTCTGACAGTGAAATAACTACTTACGAGTTTTCATTTTATATAGTCAAAACAACAACTTGAGTGCAACTGGATAATAATTTCTTTTCTAGCCAAAAAACAACTTAAGTTTCAGCCAATCATAGCCAAATAGACGAGCATTATTCCTTATACTGCAATATTTAATATATGACGTTCTAGTGTAAACATTCATATCAATATATAAAGACATATCTCATATATATATATAATATCTCATTATATATATATGTAATATCTCATTATATATATATAATATATCATTATATATATAATATATCATTATATATATAATATCTCATTATTTATATATATATATATAATATCTCATTATATATATATATATATAATATCTCATTATTTATATATATATAATTTTCGTAATATGTTAAACGGGGTTATATATTGAAAATTATGATTTTTAAATATACGTCAAACATAAATTTGTTGGTGAATATAGTTAATTAACATTAATACGGCAATATTTGTCATTGGCTACATCTTCGATCAAATTAAATATATTTATTGGAGGTATTTAACGTGCACTTTCTGAACTGACTGATTTAATCAGCACACGAGAATGTTTATAACCGAGAGCGAAAGGGCCTACAAATCTTACTGGGAAAGGTATTTTCACATACCTTTCAGGTTTTTTGTTACGTGCCACCGTCAACATGGTATTGACGGCTTTACTTCCCCTTCAAAGGAAGTTTTGGTACGGATTTTTATCGCTCAGGAAAAATCCGTTGAACTCGGCCGAGTGTGATCCCACAAACATCGGTCCCGAAGCGAGTACTTTCCCACAAGAACACCGAGGTTGACCAATCAAATAAAAATAGTTGAAAAATGACATAAGACACTGACATTGAAACCTGGAACATTTGACTTAGTGTGCTAAAAACTTTACCACTGAGCTGTTTAGAGAATTGTCTGGTTTATCAGGGTCATTCTTCATTCATAGTTTAACAGTCTGTGATGGACGTGTGAAATTATCGGCTACTAGAGAATCACAGCTACCGGAGGTTTCAGGGTCAATTATACTGCCATAAGAACAACTTTTATAACCCGCCTCGGTGGTGTAGTTAGCTAACGCGCTAGTCGTGTTGGGCTCGATTGCCGAGGATGGGCAGATCGAAGTATGAATCTCGGTCGGGTGAACTGGGGGTGGCTTTTCCTAAATGGTATTTCACGCAAATGCGGGTTCACTTCCTCTATATTCAACCTTCCCAATCCCTAATCCATTAGCGTAATTAGTACTTAAGCGTATAAACCGAACGGGTAGTAAGACGTGATGCTAAATAAATAAAAACTTTAATACAGGGTTGGCAATACACACGAAGGTGGAAACTTATTTTGGTTACAGCAATCACCGGATACATATTTTTATTCCCGTATTTAGGTATAATTTTTCAACTATCTCAATTATCTATGGAGATCCATATATTGTTTTACGTGTTTGGTTAAAATCCCCAAATAAAACCAATAGTTTTGCTCTCACAAATAAAATATATGGCTTAGAAAAATCTTAAAAGCATATTATATGTTATCTGAGAAAACTGTGAAATAACTACAGGAGTTTGTTATATGTCGTAGGTGCGAAATAAGTTTGAGAGAAGGCACCTGTATATTTTAGACTGTTACTTCCCGGAGAATGAGACACGCGACACACACTCACATTGTCATGTGTGTGTGCGTGTGTGTGTGTGGATGCGTGTGCGTCCAAGAGTTATGGGATGATGACAGTAAAGAAACTGGCACAAACAGTCCCCGTGTCGACCATTATGCTACATCCTTACCTCACATATACACTTTCTCCTACGTTTGATAAAAACACGCTATGAGTTTGTTTTTTTTAGAAAATATTTTAAAGATCTCAATGGAAGAAATTACATAAGAAGTTTTGTTCATTTCGTCTAAATTTAGTTAGTAGTTAAATCTGTATTTTTTTAAAACATTCTTTAAGATTAAATTTGTGGGAATGAGCACCTAACAGTTATTTCAGTAGCCGCTTGAGTGGCCTTAAACAATTATTTTTTTTAGATAATTAGTCCTTTACTGATAAGATCCGCAAAGTATACATACAGATTTTAAATCGGTTTTTCATAAGTGTTTTAACAGACTTTCGGCCACTTCTTGGGTTCAAATCTAAGCGTCTCACAAGGGGCTCTGGTCATTGTCTGAATTGAAACACCTTAACGATATCCCCTCTCTAAAAATGTGCACTTTTAGCCAGAATTTGGAAATTTGGTAATTTTTTAATTAATTAAAAAACTAAAATTTAAGAAAAACTAATGCCGTGAGAAAGCTTTATTACTATATTTCATATAATTTGTAATGTAGTTTGGTAACCATTTAAAATTGATTACCATGGAGGGTAAGCAATAACAACAAATTCTTCTTCTCATGTCACCGATTATATTATTATTGTTGTTAGCAGCACCACGTCTTACTACCCATTCGGGTTGTACGCACTTACGCTAATGTGTAATGGTAGGGTGATTGTGAGATTAAATGAAGGACCTACAGTTTAACGTGGAATCCAAACCACGGTGGAGGCCTGACATTCCCCACATATCAATTATATTAATTTGATAAATGTTTTGATGTATTTATAATAAACAGCTTTGATGAATTATTACGTTTTTTGCCTGTAAATATTTTTACCCCTATACCATTTTAACTCAAACCTTAATACCTTGTACCCTTTATACCTTAAGCCCATGATACCCTTTTAGCCTTTATAGACATTTAACTTTTTTTTTTTCAATTTTTTACCTTAAAATATGTCTTCTGGCTAAGACGGATGATTAATGTACAACGAGGTAAAAACGTCAAAAATACTAGAAAAGGTAAAAGTAAATCTAATATAAACGGACAATAGGACCAAAAGTGCAAAATTGTCAACGAATGACTAGAATGTCAAAAAGTACACAATTGAGCAAATATGCTTAAAAAGGGCGAGAAGGGTAAGCATGGTAAAAATTGCAAGAAGTAAATCATTGAAAAATTAAATAATTATAAAGGTTAAAAGGAATAAAAGAAATAAAAAAGTTAAAAAGATTAAAATAGGCCAAAAGGGGCTAGAAAGGTAATAAAAGGGTAAAAATTTTAATGTGGTAAAAAGCGTACATGGAGTAGAAAGAGTAAAGAGGGTAAAAAGGGTGTAAGATAGTAAAGATATTAGTTGAAAAGGGTAAAAATGGTAAAAATAATAAAAACTAAATCCAATCAAAAAGAGCAATAGGTCTCTAATGGGCAAAAATGGTCAACAAGGGCAAAAAGTAAATAATAAAAAGGGTATAATGGTTAAAAGGGGTAAAATAAATAAAAAATATTAAAAAAGACACATAGGCCAAAAGCGGTAAAAAGGGAAAGAAGGGGTAAGAGATAAATGAGTGAAAAAGTACAAACAGGTTGAAAAGTATAAATGGGGTAAAAAGGGTATACGGATTAGTGAGGTTAAATGGGGTAAATGCAGTAAAAAAAAATGCTCGAACACTTTTGATTGGATTTAATTACAAAACCTTAACAACCAATTATGTATGCTATGCCTTTCTTCTTTCGTTTTTACTAACGCTAACAAGTGAGAGTTCGAAATGTTGTGGTTAGAGAAGTTATAACATAATCTTCAGAAGAAATGTCAGCTTTAAAACATGTTCAGATTAAATCCTTATCTTGATATTTTGAATCATTCAGCCTATGTTTTATATCACAATTTAAACCAATAAAGTATTAATATAAAAACATAATTTAATATTTGGTCACTATTCCTTGTAATTAGTCTTGTATACTAAAAATAACAAAGCTACTGTATAGATTCCCCGTTCGAAGAACGAGTACACCAACTTAGTTGATCATATATAGCTTAAATAATGATATGATGGCTACTTATAGCAAGTCATTCTTTTGCCAACTTAAATTAATTACTTCTGTTTCTTGTTTTTATTTTCTTAGAAATCCACGCTAGTTCGGAGAGTTGGGATGAATGGTGGACCTATGATGGAATTTCTGGTGAGTGTTTATATAATATTTTACTTTGTTTAACTACACCTACATATGAATAAATAATATAGATTTGTGAACAATTGACGCCATCAATTAAGGTGGAATAGAAGATAACGTGAGTTATGGTCTATACTTTTGATTTTTTACTATGACATATCCCTCTTTTGGCCAAAATTAAATAAAATATATATTCTTAAGATACGTTTAGTTTGGTTTTCTAAGCACAGTAGCTTCAACCTTTTTTTAATATTCGTCATTAGCATTATTTAAATTACCCAGAAACTTTCTTAATGTAGAGAATAAGTACTGGACAAATTATTCAATCCTCATGACATGTAGTTTAAAAAAGCTGTTGAGATCATTATGTGTATAAAATTAAACTAAATGTATCTTCTGAAGAAACATTTGATTGATTTATCTACTTTTGCAAAAGCCATGAAAACTGAATATATATATATGGATCTTAACTCTTGATTTAGAGCAGAATTTCAAATCTCTAAGAGAAAACGATTTTTCTCCATATTTTGAAAATTTACACAAGACTTATTTAAAAGTTCACCATTGTTCCACCATTTTAGCTATTCACTCATTATTTAAGGTATTTAAGGTACACGGACATTTGGGAGTGCCTGTGCGTAATTTGTTATAACGGCGAATTGTTGAAAGGATCTTACCGCAATCTGTGCAAGGATTTCATTATATATGGTATATTATATAAATGCACTTTTAATGTATTTATTTTTATATCTTTAACTCGTGTAGTATTTTTCAAACTGAAAATAATCTAGTTTAATACTATATTTTTTGTTCTCGCATCAATGATTTGTTTATTTATAAAATACTTATAAATGTAGGTACTGGTTATTAGTGAATATATAATACACGTGATTATGATTTTATAAATTGAAATATATGTAAGTAAACCAGTATTTACATTAATAGTGAATTAAAAATTTATATTTTGAGGTGTAAAACCATTTCCTTACTTACGTAAACTGTGATCAGTAAATTAAAATTTATATTGTGAGGGAAAAACATTCCCTTATTTACGCAACCTGTGATAAATGAATTAAAAATTATATTGTGAGATGTAAAAACATTCCCTTATCCACGAAACCTGTTTTCAAAGAATTTAAAACTATTATTGTGAGGTGTAAAAACATTCCCTTATTTATTCATTCTGTGATCATACCTCGGTCCCCGAATTCAGACAAAAGTACAATAGCAAACGGTTGACTCTAGCAGCGTCAACTCTTGTTTAAAAAGGCTCGCTTTATAATGTTTCAAGCAATGAAATAATTTCCATTTTTTCGAAAACTCGTGTTCAGTCCTTGCAGTAAATACATACATCTTCTAGCTGCTTGTGACAGTCCAAAGATTAATGTCCCTTCGCACACCGAATAAACAGAATTCTTGAAGTGGTCTTCTTCACAGAATATACTGGTTGATTATACAGAAGACGTAGTCACTACAAAGAGTGAACACAAAATAGGCAGAAGTACATACATTAATAATTCACATGTTTTTTATTTTGACTGTCTCTTCACAGTTCATGGGCTGCCAGTCTTAACAAATTATATTTTGATGGCACTACCTCAAAAAAGACGTGCCCATATTCTTAATGGATGAAATAAATTTAAACATATCTGTAAATAGTTAGATATTTAGATTGACTAAAACTCGATTTTCATAGGAAGGACCTTTAATAGATTACAAATAGAATTTTCTAAAAAGAGTGTTAAATTTTACTGTATAATAGTGTTATTTTATAGGTATTGGTAATATATAGGCTGTAAATCACACGAATTGACGTATGAATATGTGAAATTATATTTAGTAGCTTTAATATCTGTCAGATTTTCACGAACTTAGAAAATTAGTTGTCATGTGGGATGGGGGAGGTTGAAGGCCCCTTCATCGGAATTTTGAGACCCCCCCTCCCCATCTCCACCCCCACACCGTGGAATTGATTGAATATTTGAAGTGAGGTCCCTACATATAAACACATAAAACAAATCAAGTTATGGTCCTTAGTATATTATTCAACATTCAAACCCAAAAAACTCTGGTTTATACAAGAGTAACATGTCAAGAATGATAAACTCTAATAAACCTTGTTATTTTTAATATGCAATGGTCACATTTTAATTAAGAAATTTATTATATTAGTAGACAACTCACCTACTCCTTCACATGCACAAATATGAATCCACCAATTCCCTTCCTTAATCACGTGTATAGCTATATAAAAATAATATTGACATATTACGTCCACTTTCTAGATAAATTGCTTAGAATAATTAGTTAATTTTCCACGTCTTTAATGAGTTAAGGCTAGTCCTACGAAAATTTAAATGTTTATAACTATAACAGTTTTTTTTATCGAATGGCATATATGACCATTAACAGGAGGGACTTGACATACAGGTTCTGTCACCTTATGTGTAGACTATTAGCCGCTCTGTTGACACAGAATATTACCCAGGGTACACACACCATAGGAGGTTGTCTACACGTCATACCCACATTGAAATGATGTGATGATAGTTACTATAAGGTTATGGAACCGATGTTAGTCTTAACTTAACATAATCCTAATCAACCGAACCCTGATGACCGGTGAGATCATTTCAATAATGGCAAAATATTCAAGGCTCCAGCCTGGAATCGGACCAGGGACCCATAGACTCGTAGCTAGGTGCACTGGCCACTTCAACTAGGGTCCGGTCATTATAACAATTATATATTAGGATCAATCTTTCTACACAAGATGACTTTCCTTGATATTTAGTCATTTCTCTCGCCTTTCCAGTGTACAATCATCGTTTATCCATGGCTTTCAACGGGAGAGGAGTCAACTATAAATGGAACTGATATTATAGAATAAATCTTAAATAAGGAATTTCCTGATTTACATAGTGATGTATTGAAATTAGAACGTAGTTGCTTACACTATGATTAAGATTACTATACTTACTACCATTACTACTACTTTACTTTACTTTACTTCAACCCACCTCGGTGGCGTAGTTGGCTAACGCGCTAGTCATGTTGAGCTCGACTGCTGAGGATGGGGAGATCGAGGTTCGAATTTCGGTCGGATGAATTAGAGGTGATTTTTCCTAAATGGTTTTCCACTCTCCATCCACGTAAATGCGGTTTCACTTCCTCTAATTCAACCTTCCCAATTCCTAATCCATTAGCGTAATTAGTACTTAAAGTGTATAACCCGAACGGGTATTAAGACGCGGTGCTAAATAATAAAAACTTTTCTGTATACCCATTAATGTTTCCAGCTCAGTGTTTTATTCAAGCCATACATTTTTACATTACAAGCTGCCGTAGCTTCATATGCCTTATAATCCAACTTAACACTAGGAAAGGCACAAAATCCAGTCCCCGGATGCCAATTTATCAATGTGAAACAATAAACTCTAAACTTTCATCAATGATAAATTTTCGGCCATGCCAGGAATCGAACCTGGGACCCTTAGCTAAATAGGCAGACACTCTACCTACTGAGATAAGGTGTTGCACATATTACTACTACTATATCTACAATATTAGTTGGGCTAGCACGCTTGACTCTATGGCGTCCAGGCGTCTTATGCAAACCAGTCACAATGAAGGTGAACGATTTTCCACATAGTCTTATTTTACAGCCTCTCTCTAGGGTTAGGCGAATGTGTGTACGTGACGTCATTACAAGTTTACCCCTCTCGCCTCGTCATTTTAAGTTAAATAGTTTAGAGGGCACAGATATAAAAATAAGAAAGCCTCACCTGTACCGATTATAACGTGAATGAAGGCATCAGTTTTGTCTTTATTGGTTTGCCAGTGATTGGGGCTCTAAAAACGACTGGCTGTTTACAGGTTTTTCTTAAATTTTCCTCACTCTTTCTCTTCGATACTGAGGGTACACTTATTCTAGAACATTTCTTCATTCCTACTACCCCTTAGTGTAATTCATCGGTGAGCACGTGGGCTAAGGCGCGAGCAGAGTTTGTTCTGGATTATCGGTGACGTGAAGATCAAGATTGTAGTCCTATAGCTGGGTGCAACGAAAGTAGTTTTTCTCAAATATATATTTCACTATACCTCCAATCAAATTACAGATACCAGTACATTTCGTATAAATTCTACCATCCTCATCCCTTCCTCATTAGTGTAAATGTATAGATGTTTGCTACCCATACAGGTAGTAAGAGGTATTTCAAGGAAAGGATGGGGAGATGGAGTAAACAACACATTTTTGATCACTTAACCCCATAAAGGTGAATTATTATTCTTTTTTCCCTTAATTCCACTAAAGGAAGTACACCCTGAGTAGGGTCACGCTACGCCATCTTTGAGGTTAAGTCAACAACCTGAAAAGGGAGATGATGGATGCGTTAAGAGGTTAATTTGCAAAGTGTTCCTAAGAGACACACACACACAGGACAAGACGAAAGCTGTCCTTCTTGTCGTTGATGAAGGAGACTTGGAGAGATGGTTGCTTTGTCCTTAGGAGGGATTCTCAGATAAGGAGAGTTAGGGGTCGAAGGGGCTCTGTTGCGAGTACACAAAGTGAGCGATGACTGTTTGCATTGTAGGAAACTACTTGCCTGTGTACTTGCTTGCTATCTATTCTAAGCTTTTGTTTGTTTGGCCTTTACAGCAATCGTGTGGAGTGTATTAGCATACCTATACTATCTGAGGTATTATTACAATGTGCACAGTCCAATATTCATAGGAAGAGCCAAGCTGACAGATAGATAAAGTTACCACACCCACTACCACGTATTAATGTCAAGTAATGTGTTCTGCAGCTATAACTTTTGAAAAACATGATCCAAAATTATGAAATAATAATTATAATAAAATAAACTCTAATCATAGTTGACAACAACAAAAGTAAATATTTTCTAAATCTTTCTTCCTATCAGATTTCTACTATATTTCTACTCTCCCCAATCTGTATAGAGGTTGATTTCAAAAACGTTATGATTGTGACGTTCATTAATAAATAATGAATAAATATTACTTGCTTCAGTAGAAGAACGTTCTAATGCGGTACTTTCGTCTTAAACTTGCCTGCTGATGAAGAGTATTTTTGATTTGGAATCTCAATAGGTAGGTTTTATTGATATTGGTTTTTTCAAAATAATTTACACATATTAAGCGTGAAAAGGAGATAAAACCGCATAAATAAAATCAATGAGGAATCAGCCATAAGGGTACCCCGGTAGAGATCCGAACCCTAACCTCTTCATAACTGAAAATAAAAATATTTTCTAAGCTGACACCTTATATTATGTAATCCCCCAAAATTGGGTAGCTTGTAGGTATTAAATTATATTTATGAATGACGCTGTTGTTTAGGAAGTCATTATGTGAGTTAAAAACAACCTTAGTCACGTGACTGAAAAGCTAATACGCTTAATACATAGACAACCCACCAAGTTAAATTCACGAACCATTGTCAGAATAGCTGAGCAGAAATTCATAAAGTGGAGCTATGACGTTTCTTGGTGAAGAATTATATGAGTTTGAGAACAAACAGGGGTGGAGGAAAGTACAAATTCCAATCAAGTTTGTGTCATTAGTTAAATTATGTCATTTGATCCTCAAATATCCATTCTACTTTCCCATACAAGTTAACTTTCGTTTTCCGGGCATTTAGATATTACAATTAGCAAAATTCAACTTTTAGACTACGTATAATTATATAGAATCCTATAAAATAGTTTTGTTTTCATTCCAGTAAACTCCAAACTTGTGTAAAGATTTTGTCAATATTTAACCTAAGTGTGACACCGGATTGGTGTTATCTCGGCTACTTATGCAGCCTCTTTAAACTTTTTACAGGGCTCATTGTAGCCATCTGCAAACTCACTTGTTTAAGAACATCATGGGAGAAAGTTGAATTTTATTTGACTATACTAGAACTCACCTAATTGTATAATAGGTAAAGAACATTAATAATCGCGTGAATTAAAACTATACCCGGTCAACCGAACAGTAATTGAGCCGTTATTTGACATTTATGGTCAATGTTGATCAAGCCAGACTAGCTGGATGAGGCTGAATTAACTCAACACGTATATAATCTCTTTTCTTTATTAAATAACATGAAGACGGATTGCGGGACATTTTGCTTTTAACGGTCCTGGAATTTTTTTAAAAGAGGATAGCACTTCATTTGATCATCTATATACGACATTTCCAATCCCCGACCCACGAGTTCGTTATGTCACGGCCCATCAGCTCAAATTGAGATAAAAAAAATTCAGAAATAAACAACAAATTAGGCTCTTGTAGCTATCGTAAAATATGCTCACTAGTTCCCTTGAAGTTTCCAGAATTGTAACTATAATGCTGCTTTTATAATATATGTTTTTAATTATTTGTTAAAAATAAATAATGATTCATTCATTCATGATTTAATTGCATTTGAGCAGTACATGGGTGTTGAAAAGGGAAGATGAACTTTCCACATTACTTATTAATCAAGCCTTTGAGTATGATAATTGAATCGTGTATGAGATTATAAAAGGGTTGACATTAAATGATACAACGCAGTTATTAGGATAGGCAGATGATATAGATTTGTTGGAAAATAGCAAGGAAGCTGTTGCAAGAAATTCAGATATTTTATTAGAAACTAGTGAGGAAATAGGTTAAGAGGTGAACGCTGAAAAGGTTATGTATATGATCACAAAGACAACATAGATTGGAGACGATAAATTAGAGATTATTAAGAGCAACATATAAATTGGACAGGGTTAATGAGTTTAAATATGTGGGAACAATCTTAACTAGCAATAACGATATTAGATTGGAAATTAGGAAAATAATACAGTCGAAAAATGGATGCTAATACTCTGTCACTAAATAGTTAACATCTCGCCTGCTTTCAAGAAAATAAAACTCGGAATATACAAAGCAATAATAATTATACTGGCTGATCTCTATGGTTGTAAAACGTGGTCTCTTACATTATTTGAAGAAGAAAAAAATAGCTTGTCCAAAAACAATGTGCTTGGGTTTATATTTGTTACAAAAATGGATGAGGTTACTGGGTAGTATAGGAGGCTACATAATGATAAGATACATACTCTGAACTCCTCACAAGACATTATTATTATAATCAAATCTAGTAGGTTACGATAGGCAAGACATTCAGCGCGAATGGGAGAATATAGAACCGTGTTCAGGGTACTGACGGGCCAACCCAATCGGAAGAGATCGTTGGGAAGACCTAGACGTAAGTGGGAGGATAACATTTGAATGGATCTGAAAGAGATAGGGTGTGATGAGGTGGACTGGATAGAACTAGCTCAAGATTGGGGGATAAGTAGCGCACTTTTCTAAGTGCAGCAATGAACTTTCGAGTTCTTACTCCCATAGAATAAGTAAGTAATGATGGAGGTACGAGTATTGAAGAATTTAGAGTAGGTGTGCCAACATTTAAGTTGAGAGAGATTGTAAAACTGTTTATGATAGCACACTCTTAGTATACCCAGTTGGGACTCTAAACCTGGCCATTTCTTCATAGTGTGATTCTAAAAACTGGAGTGTATTTTAGGTGTGATTTTCCTCTAACTGGAGCAGCATGGGCAATTATTTAATTGAATGGTTAGTGTCACTTGCTCACACTATCTGAGAGAATAGACATGTACTGTTTAAGTTTTGAAAGTGTGGTAGCTTCCCGTTACTTTCCACAGTGAATTGATATCAGCAAGTGAGAAAGAATATTCAAATATTACCGATAAGTTCTATTATATTCATTCCAGTGATCTTTTACATACCGCATTCGACATTAGACCGGCTGCTTTATTTCCCTTCCGAAAGTATTTGTGCAAAGGATTTTTAACGTTCGGGGGAAAAAACAAATCCATTGAACTCGGTTGGATTTGAATCCGCAGATATTGATTCCTGAGGCGAGCGCTTTACTCTTAAGACCAGCTAGGCCATCCCTCTCCCTTAAATTGATGGGCAATAAAACGTGAAGAATGGAGAAAAATAAATGGTATGGTATACCACACAGACTTTTTCCCACTTTTATCAGAAAATAAATACCATTTACTAAAAACTCTTTAAGATTTGTGAAACAAAATGGTGTATTTTTTGAGAAACACTCCACCAAAGAAAATAAATTAAATAAAATACGCTGTTATGGAAACATTGCGAAAAGAGGAACATCTCGTTACAGCAAATAGCATAACAATCACTTTCATTTGTCAAAAAGCTCCGTGTCAAAATATAGTTACTTACAGCCCAGACGCTATTGGTTTTATAAAAATGTATTCCAAATAAAAGATTTTAATTTTGAATAGTACTAGGAATTCATAATAATAAGTTATTTTACATATCAAATAGTTGTGAAGATATATTTAAATAGGAAATTCCTGCTTATATAAAGTATACTTAAAGTCATTTTCAAGAAGGCAGTAATGTTAAATATGCTTAATTAAATCTAGTGAACTTTAACAGTTGATCCAATGAAAATCCAATAAACATAAGCTGAGAAAAAGGTTAAATATAAGGGTTTTATCGAAACTATCTTGAAACAAAATAGTGGAAGTATTTTGTAGTTAATTTATATGTTAAACGGACGCCAAATAATATCCATACTAAATTTCCGCAGAACAATTGGTAAAGTGGGTTGAGCGTAATTGAGCAACAAACAAACAAACAAACAAAAGTCAGACATTTTGTATTTATACTATTAGTACTAGGGTAAAAGTAATAATAAAAAGTTCACATACGTTAGATTACTTACAATTAGGTGAGATCTAGTATACTTAAACAAAATTCCAGATTAGCTAGACACTTTAAATTTGGTAAACTTCTAGCTTCTAGCCTGTAACCGACGGGAAAATTCCAAAAATTAAAAAATTTAAGTTTTAGCTACCGAAAAAAATCAAAATGGCGGACTAACTTTAAAGTGTGTACTTTTCTTTGGAGGTATCTTGTGGCTAAACGGTAATACCTCTCAAAAAACGGCTCTAGAATTACATTAGTTTACATCAACTTGCAAAGAAAACTCACTGGAGGTTTGGGGGTGGAGCCCCCAACGAGCAAAGTGAGTTATGTTTATATAAAGCTTAATATTTTCATTGTTCTTTGTTTGGTATCCTTTCGAACCAAAAATCGGGTAGTTTAATACTTCAGGAATACAATATGTATAGTAATAAAAACAAAGGTTTCCCAAAGAAAGTGGTTATTAGGCCTACCGAGTTTTCACTTTTGATGTTTCTTCGTTCCTTAGCTACCCGAATAGGTAGTCACAATATATTATGTTCACTATGGATGTAAAGAAAGGCTAAATGATTTATTTTATTTAAAGTTTAAAATTGTTTTGTTAATTGAGTTAAAATATGCACTTCCCAGTTGACTAGAGTTCTCAGGCATTACGCTGGACATATTTGAGTTGTAAGTACACCCCAGGTACACACCTTGGGGTTTTACTAAGTAGACTTGAAATATGCCACCTTTCTTAGGTTTGTAATTACACATACAACACTGGAGATGTCCAAAATCCACTAAAACCAAAATGAGTTTCCACTTAACCTTAAGTGAGAGGGTTAGGGACAGACAAATCAAAATATCACAGTTAGAATAAATTATATATATATAATTTAAATACGTAGTGTCGGCTATGTGCTTGTGCTGACTCTATTCCATAATTCTGCCTTTTAATGGGATTATAAATCTATTTGTCCAAATATGTATCAATGTAAATATAATAACAACTCACATAAAGATGTTGGACATTACCTATTCATAAGTTTTATTTGTTAAAGAATCTATTAATGGTGATATTAAACAATTAAAACAAAAACTAGTTTCTCTTTGGATTTAAGATTAATAATATTATATTCTGTGAGTACTCTTCGAATTACAATTGATTTGGATATCAAGTAAGACAGAAAAAATTGAATTCTACATTTATGGTAATAATATTAGTTGATATTGCCAAATCCCTCGTTGCCAAGAAGACTCACAAAGAAGATTTATATTGTACATCCATTACTGTTTCCAGCTTGTGGCCTGGGTCAGCTTCTATTTATTCAAGCCATATATTTTCCACTACCAGCTTGCTACACCTGCCATAGCTTCATGTACCTTATAAACTAACTTAAGACTAGGACAGGCACAACATCCAGTTCTCAGCCATTAATTCATTTCTGTGAAAGGGTATACCCACATTTTACCAATGATAATTTTTTTTGACCATGACGGGAATCGAACCCAAAACTATTAACTCAGTAGACAGACACGCTATCAACTGAGCTATAGTTTTGGACATTAAGAAGATTTATACATTAAGACTTAATATAAACCGTTACAAATTTAAAACAAACATCTTACCACACTACCAGTCTGTGTTTTCGACACTGCCTCATTCGCTGATGATTATTATTATTATTATTAGCACAACGTCTTACTACCCGTTCGGGTTATACGCACTTACGCTAATGTGTAATGGAAGGGTGATTGTAAGATGAAATGAAGGACCTACAGTTTAACGTGGAATCCGAACCGCGGTGGAGGCCTGGCATTCCCCACATTCACAAGTTGTGATTAATACACGTCTTGTCAGAGATGAAGGAAGGGTTTGGAAATCAGATAAATCTCTACCGGGACCAAGGAATGAACCCCGGACCCCAGCACAGAAGTTTGACAACTTACACCTAGACCACCAGGTCACCCACTCGCTGATGAGATACAATAATAGTATACTCTTTTATTCTTAAAGATAAGGAATACAACAAGATGTATAATCTTGACTTGATGAGTACTTTTTAAGTTTACAGAAAACCAATAAATAGAATGAATCGAGCGTAGAGACAACATACGTACGACATTTATCAAAATATTGAGCTGGATTTTTATTACGAACAAAATACTACTCTCTCCGAGGTGTATAGAGATAGTAGAAACACTAGAAATAAAGCTAGAGGGTCTATCTTACAGCTAGTCAGTTATTAAATGACTAGACGATATCAACTAAACAAATTGATCTCTAATGAATTCATTGAAATGTTTATTCGTATATCCAATTGTGGTGATTTCTAAAAACAGACAATTGTGGAACGACTGGTTGAATATTTTTCTCTTTCTCTTTCCAACTGAATAACACTATTTTTCAAACATTCATGGGCTATTAAACTCAGACTTTTTTCACATTCCCAAGTGACCCATATACGCACCTCATCAGTCATTTTGTCCGACGAACTATTAAATAAATGAACCGTTTCAAATAGTTATTGCAATAGAATGATTTGAGTGCATTTATATGGGAGCGATAAAAAAAATCAAAGTCAGCATTTCTACATTTTAAAACAATTGTGTCAAGCTTTTTTTTTTTATCACTAAACCTTTTTAAAGAATAAAACACAAAAATGTACACACTTTTTAGGGGGCTAGGTGCGTAGAGGGAAAGATGGTGCTTGTATTTATCTTCACTGAAGTGTGAAGCTGTGACATCGTAAAATAGCTGCCATGTCGTCTGTATAATAGATTTATCAGTCTCACCTCAGGGCGAGTAACAAAACGTTTTTGTAAAAGAGCGAGAATGTACTATTAGAACAATTCGCTAGGTAGGCTGGTATGGCAGAGGTTTTTTTTTTCATTCCACTTTGTTGAACCGCGTATGAGCGTAAAAACAGAAAAAACAATGGCTACCACACACAAGAGAACTAGCTAGCTAACAGCGTAAATAAATGAAAGGCAAAAGAGCCCCTAGTCACGCAACCGAAGAATTAACACACAGTAAAGAGTTTTGAGTCAGTGGACTGAATGACCTTTGGACCCTAGCGCTGGACAAGAGCAGTGTTACTACTACATTAAAAATAAAATTACATTGAAGGAAAAACTATTTTAATTTTTTAAAACAAAAAAAATCTAAAGCATTAGTTTGGAATTATTGCTGACCGAACAAAGGATACATTTGAATACCTTTACGTGCTTTGTTTTCTAAACACGAAACTAGCACAGTTATGGCGGGTTTGTTCGTGGTCAATTGTACGACTCACGATCACACCCAGTCATGTATTTACATAGTAGGAACTGGTGGTTGAGAGGCCCACGATCATGAACGACTTCTACCGATGATGGTCTTATATTAATTAGCCAACTGGGTGAAGAACTAACGACCCCTTCAGTCGTGGACAGTCATCCGAGCGTAGACCCGGTCCGAGTGCGTTCGTTGTGACAAAAGTGGGACCACGGCTTAGAATATGCGCAGTGGGAACGTCCAGAATCGTGGACTGGTCCGCGTCTATGACCAGTTTAAGAAATTCGGGCACATACACTATTGTACAATTTACCCTTTGAGAACCAAGTTTAGTGACTTCTTCAGACGCGTGTGGAAGTGGTCAGAGTTGTGGACTGTCTCAATACTACGACTCTTCGTGAAATTCAGTCAGATACATGGTCGTACATTTGACCCCGTGGGTACCCAACTTAAAGGCAAGCCATTTTTTTTATCACCACGTTTTATTACCCGTTTGAATTATATGCTTACATACCAATTACGCTAATGGTTTTAACGATTAGTAAGGTTATATTTAGAGGAAGTGTACCCACATTTAAGTGGTGGGAGAGTATAAAATCATTTTGGAAAACCACCCTCAGTACATCCAATCGAGATTTTAACATCGATTTACCCATCATTGGTAGTCTAGTCTACTGCGAGAGTGGCGCGTTAGTCCACGCGCCCACCTAAGCGGGTGGAATGCAATTGAAGAATGGTATCACTTGAAGTAAACAAATCCTTGCAAGTTTTTTATTTTAAAAATATATGAGCAGATGTATGGTTTGTTTATTCCTAAGTTTGTTCAAAATCATCAACTAAAATAAGAAATTATTGTCATTGTACTCGTTTTGTGGATTGACAAACCAAAACAACTATTAAATTAACCTGATTTGAAACATTTTTTTAACGAGTAAAACTAATTCAAATATGAGATAAAATGAAACTAATAAGGTATAAAATCCAAAGAATACAGATATTTTCTGAACGAGATTTATTTTGGCATATTTTGACGCAGTCTATATTTTAGAGCTTAACCATTCCAAAGCATTTCAATCCATGGGGGCAGTTTAAATATTGTCTGAAACTACCCTAGCGTACAGGGGTTGAAATCAAGGAGAGAGAGAGAGAGAGAGAGGGGAGACGAGGGGATGGTATGATCATACGTAAACACAAGAGCTATTTCATTGGTTTGTGTGTAGGAGGGATGTATTAATAGCAACGGTACGGTGGATGAGGGACACAAACAATTATCAATTTCAATATGGAATTAAAATTTTTAGAGAAAGTAATTTAATAGAATCATGTGATAATATAACAGAGCATGATTTTTTTTGACACCGCTTCTCACCAAAACTACGTGCGGGATAAACGCATATAGATACTAGTGTAATAGGGAGAAGGAAGGCTTAATTTGTAGAAATTACAGCTGCATTCGCGTGTAGAGAATTGAAAACCATCCAGGAAAAAAACACCCTCAATACATCTGACGGGGATTCAAACCCAGATATCCCAGTCCTCATCAGTTCAGTATATAGAGAAAGTGAGTGATATCATACTAAGCTGATGATGAATTAATAAAAGTTTAAAGTTATGAGGAAGGTTGTTTAAGAGGAAATACATCCGCGTTAGAGTGGATAGATGATGAAGAAACTAAAATGATAGTTCATAGTGGGAGACCCTTATCCTCCCACTGCCACCCTACCACTAGCGCTCTCCTTTAATACCTATCTGGTCCATTGTGAGACTGATGCTTTATACCAAATAACCACTGACGTGGGTTTATTCTTTTTTTTTATACATATTTACTGTTCAATATATTATTTTGAAAGGTAAAACAAGTTCCAAATAAAGGCCAATTTTTGTAGGAAAATAGGTTTACGTTTTCTATAAGATCTTGTACAGACTCGGGTTTTAAATGGGTACGTAACATACATATATCAATATAAGAAATAACAAGAAGAGGGTAGGTTTGAAAAATATAAATTAAATTAATCATAAGGCAGAACAAGGTACACAATACATCTTAGAAACAATATCTCAATTAGCATGGTCTATAAACTTGAGTGCGTCAAGTTACCTATTAGATTGCTGGGTAGAGACAAAAGTAAACATGGCGTGAAGCGCCCATTAGCTGTAAGATAAGAGATTAGAAAAGCTTGTAATAATCCATCTGCTATACAATAACATGGAACATTCTGCAGACAATTGTATCAGGCAAGTTCAAAGTCTGTGTTCTCGGCTATTACCTTTTCTTAGGTTGGCACACGACCCATTGGTCTAAGCCAGTAGGGTAACAATAATACAATAGTTGGGGACCACAAAAAAGAGGACGAGCAACACAAATTAATGTCAAAATATTAGATACCACGAGCAATGCCAGAAAGACTGAAGCGGCCCACAAGTTGATCACCCAAGCGGTGTACAATATAAATTAAACATGCCTAACTAGGCACAGCCCCAAGGCCCTGAACAATCAGAATTATCTTTTTCCCGGCTAGCCACCTCGAAGACTGAAAAATTGTCATATGGGTTAAGGTGTGGGATCCACTCACATTGAAACTGCCGGTCATAATGACTCCGCAGGAAGAATGTGAAGCTCCAAACGACTTCAATTTATATACTACTAATCAACTGTTTCCACCAACAATAGCGTGGTTACACGGTTTAAGGTGTGGGATCCACTCCCATTGAAACCGCTAGTCCAAGGACTCAGCAGGAAACTCGCGTGAAGTGCGAAAGGATCTAACTAGATATAAAAAACTGCGACAGACATTAAGTTAGATAATGGGCTGATCATCTAAATTAATATTCCCTAAAATCTACAATATGAGTCCAGCCATGGTACAGGCTATTCCTGATTCCTTTATTGATCTATCGAAGTCCAGATTACTTTCTACGGTCCCTCAGAGAGAACATTTTGATCACCGCTAAACGTAGGATAAGTTTGTTAAGAGACGACTGTCTAGGAGACGTTGAATGATATTAATCATATCAATGCCAATAGAAGCATGGGGTTTTATAGTGGTTAAACGCACTGCATTCTGGGACGGACGAGAAAAGGGGGGGTGATTGACCATCTACGGTGTTCTGGAAGGTTGAGTTCGCCTAGTGAGCTGGTTGAGTGCCGTCTTCAGTTGATCAAGAAACTCGGACCGGTCAAGTGCGATATAATTTAATGGCACGGTCCCTATACCATTCCGACGGCATCACTTCTGATGGGGCCGGAGCCGTTCCCTGCAGTATCCAAGACGTTGGTATGTAACACAGATATCTATGTATTACAAAACTTGTATGTAGATCAGGGAAGAATAATATGCGAGTGTATTTTACCCATGATTAGTTGATTAAATTTTAGGGTCAAAAAAGGGCTGAACTGGCTTAGCACGTTACAATCCTACCTCCCATTCTTATCCCATTTGTACAAATATTCTGATAGCCTGGATGGCCGCAGTCCACATAAAACAATCATTAATATTTGTAAAATAATTTATTTTCTACACAATTTGTTATCGGATTAATTATCAAACTTAGTTTATTATAGTCACTTTTATTTTTTTGCTTGTGAGTTCATTGATATGAATGCGTTCATAAAAGTGCAAGCCTAATTTAGATTGTCCTGAGAATATCTCAAATAATTTTTATCGTTACTAACAAACGGATTTAAAAGAAGATGTTTAAGATGAGACCGAGCTGTAAAACGTGTTATATTAAAATAAGTTGGGTCTAATAAATGTTTTTATCATTTCACTTAATATAAATACTTTAAATGGAGACATTAAGTAGATACAGTGTGGTATAATGATTAAAATAAAAAAGCATTTACATTTTTATATAAAAACAATTGAATAAAAAATATTTAAAAAATATTTTAATGAAGAACATAATATTATAATTAAAGTATTTTATTTTTAGTAGGTTACTTAAATAACTCTTCGAGTTGGGCTCTTCTTTTATGATAAAAGTCAAATTCAGTAAACCTAGAGTTTGCATAACGAATACAATGCCCAAAAGGGCTTAGCTCATAATGGGTACTAAGAGAAAATAAAATAATTTTGGATTTCGAGATGCCCAAGAAAGTAGTGTTCCTTTGATAGGTTTAACTGTTAACTTGTATAAATTGCTTATTTAATAATAGTCGTGTTTTATTTTTTGATAATTTCACAGGCTAGTTTTATGAAAGAATCGCACTGGAGGAAAAGCAGGAAAAGGCATTCTCGTATCATCTGGTTTTCCAGTGACAGGGAGGTCAAGGTTTGATTTCCGGCTGGTTGTACTAGTATATTTTTTCCCCAAAAAATTTTCTCACTCTATTTTCACGTGTATGAGTATATACATACTCTAAATTAGATAGATAATGCATATAGACAAGATAGGTGTAAGGATTCGGAGCCCGAAAAATGTCAGAGAGAAATAACTTCTCACTGGAAATTATTTTTTAGGAATGCTTCATATACTTGAGTTAGCTCGTTATATAACTCGTGGGACACATTCGCAGTAAAGTAGCGCTGGTGTGTGGTTCATATTAGAGAACCTATGTAATTGTTTTTAATATTTTATTTAATATACACTAAACAGGTCACAAAGCATGTAATTTAATTGGTGGCTGATTTACGCCAGCCAAATGATAATTCATTCTAATCAAAGGGTGTGACAAATATGTTTGATGCTCTTTCTGCAACCTGTATACACCCCTTATATCTTTTATTAAATTACTATATCTCTTTAAAGAGTTTTACCATTAAAATTAAATAATTGTAAAATTTCGATTGACACAAATTATGTAAACCTATATATATATATATATATATATATCCAATTACCAAGATAATAATTCGCATTTAACAATCTTAATAATTAGAGAAATTATAGCAGTCATATTTACATACAGAGCTGATCAAATGGAGACTATGACCTAGGATTTCGAGGTTCAACTCTTACAGTATACAATTTGGCAACATATGTTCATAAAGATTATTTTGATCAGTTTTTAAAGTGAATGTTAGAATATTGTTTTTAACTTCACCCTGCTCATCTCGTTTCTTAATTTGGGGTAGCTTAAGTCAATTATAGCTTGTACTGGGACTAAAACATTACAGTATTAGTAGTAATTGATGTATTAGAACATACATATGTATAAAGTCATACTATAATTATATGTTTTGGTGACATCATGGAAAACAAGTTTAACTTATGACAAAGCACAACATTAAGCCAATTTATATAATTTTAAAATAGAGTAGATACACATTGATATTGTAACACAATGGTAGGATTAGAATATATAAACATACATTTTACGTCAACATTGACCAAAATGTTCCATGCACTTACCTTGAAAATTAGCGAACTTACCTTGCATTATTCCACTATGACGTAGCTAGTATAGTTTGTCAAGGTAATACTGCTACCATTTGGAGTGAAAGGTTTGTACCTATATTTTAGGGCTGTATATTGTACACTTCGTTTACCCTGAAGGGTATCTACAAATCTTAACCCTGACGGCCTATACTATAGTCCTATTTTAGAAGAAATATCACAGTGTATCTTCCAAGGTAAGCCTCTTACCTTTCAGGGTAAACGAAGGATAAATTTACTAACCACGCTGATGAGTTAGGAATTAATTAAGTTGAATTTATAGGGAGTGTACCCAAATTTGTACTAGGGGAGCGTAGAAAATAATTGAGGAATGTCACCCTCAGTACTTATGACCAGGATTTGAATCCTATGCTCCTGTCATTGCAGAATAGTCTATTAAGAGAGGGACACCTTAAGGTCTACCAATGAATTGATTATTATGAATATTTGTTATAATTATTGATGCTTTCAAAAGTGACAGCTGCATAACATAATAAACATAATTTGACATGTATGAACGAAGTTGACCTTGGGGGTCTTCAGGTAAAGTGTTCACCTCTAGATCTGATGTTTGTGGGTTCGACGGTTTTGTTTTAATGGTAAAAATCCATTGCACAACTTTCTTCGAAGTGGTAGTAAAGCCGTCGGTCCCCTGCCGATTGTGGCATGTAAAATAATCCTGGATGGTGTGTGAAAATGCCTTTCCAGGCTAAATTGGTAGGATTTTTCGCTCTCGCTCAAAGAAATTTTCGTTTCTAATATAATCAGTCGGTTCAAGAAGTGCACGTTAAATATCTCAAATAAATAAATTTAATCAATGGTTTTCCGGTAGTTTTTAAGGTTGATATTTGAATCCTGGTCACGTATATCTCGGTAATTTTTTCCGAAATGGCTTCCTACAAATTTATTTAATCGCCTTGTATACCCCGATTATTTGTACGAGTGGGTATCTGACACCTGGACAAAGTTACGCTGTCACTTTTGATAGATATTATCAATACTTTTCTTATTTTATACTATCAAAGTTGGCCTCAAAATTACGTTTGTATTTTCTAAAAGGTGCTTCAAATGTCCATTTGTTAGAAAATCAAGGTATAGTTTTGCTGTTTCCTTTTATGAGATGTGATTTTGTTCTGTAATAATGTATATTTATACAGTCATGCCATGAAATCGTACATAAGAGTGATTACATATTGTTTCATCGTACAAGTGTAAACATTTGGTAACATTATTCAGAGAGTATATCTCTCCGCAAATACCTAATGAATTACCAGTGTATGGACAAAGAAAGTAGCCGGCATCATCGAGTTGTAACACGCGATAAAATGCTTGTGGTAACGCCCTTTAACGCGTTTCACGAAATTAAGGATTTGACACGCGATTAAGTTAGTTCTTATAATGTTGTATACACTGTTGTTTTTACAACACTAGAAAGCACGTCACAATATTACATTTTACTTTCTCGTACCAAGAGAAAGTATTGTGATCGTGAAAAAAATTATCTTGATGATGGGGGAATGTTTACGTTTTATGTGAATATGAACCCAAAAAAGTAAATTTTACAATTCTGTTTGTTCCATATCTGTAAGTCAGTACATCCCTGGCCACAGATACAAAATGGTTTGATGGATTTTGTTCAAACTTGATATTTAGACTTTATAGAGCAAAAATATTACCCTAGCCCTTCAATTAAATGTAGTATTTTAATGAGTAAATTTTTGAATTTCAAATTTTTTGAAAATGGCTCTAACAATTTTATTCAAAAAGCATATGTATATAGGATTTGTTTCATAAGACAAACTACGCTATATAATTTGTTTTTTAACAAAAAACTAGTTGAAGGGTAGTTTACTGATAACTGATTTTTCCAAAAACTTGAAATATTCTACAGATTCCTATAGCGCTAAGTTGTTTGCATTTTATTTGTATTTGTATTTATTATAAGTTAACTGATGACTGTTTTCTTGTGAAAAACTTTTTAATAGTTCTACTGATTTGATTCAAAATTGGAATCAGGGGATTATTATTTTATATTATCAATAATGATGTATCTTTATTTATCTCAAATTAGTTTAACGGTAGTCTGAATATAAAAATTATAGGAAATTTGAATTTTTTGGTATTTGACCTTGATGATTAAATTCAAAATGGTATCTGTGAAAAGTTATTGATGACTAACAAGCATACTTGTTTATTTTTACAAACAACAAATAATTGTAGGGTAGTTCATAAGTAAATAATTTTGAAAATTTGAATTATGTTCAATATATTTGAACAATTTTGTGTAAAATCTATAAATAAAGACTGTATATTGTAATTATCAAGATTATATGTTTGTTTTTATGAGTAAAACATACTTAAAGTAAGTTCAGTCATCGAAATTATAATACATAATATGGGCAAGTTTGTACGATTTTGTCATACCATTTAAGTTTTTGTTTCTTTCTTTCGATTTGTAACGTGTTAAAAATGACAAACAAAACATTATCACGTACAGTCGATCAAGCCCTTAGAATGGTGCAAAACCATGATTACCAGTTCTAATAGGTTCTTATAGTGTGTGGCAGATATAGATTCACCATGACATCAGGAAATGCCCTGTTCACCAACACCTAAACTGTCCCAGCGAACGTAGTACATCGTATTTGGAAGACAACACAAGCAAACTTACAACTCATGAGCCGGTTGACGAAGAATTGAGCGAGGGGTCAGTTCAGGAGAGGCCAGCTGGTTGGCTAGCACTCGGAGTCAGGTGGCACGATGTGTAACCAACCATCCCCTCCACCTTTTATGTACTTGGAATAATCATGGCCAATTCATCTAGACCCATTGGTATAAATACGAGCCTATCCTTGGTCCACATCACCTTTTATGTAATCACCACTCGTCTGAAATACTGCTGCCAGAGATACTCTAAACTTCGTAGAGAAGACCGTGATGGTTGTGGCGTCTGAATCACCCCCTCACCGCAGATCAAGTTACGGCGCTAATCATGAGTATTGAGAGACGTAGTTGATTATGTCGCTGTGCCCTTAAGGCTTAGTTTCTGTTAGTGGAGCTGTTAGCTCTATCATGTAAATGTCCTTACGACTATGTTTTATGTAGGTAACACTTATTTATTTTCCTATGACCATAAGGCATAGTTTATTTTGTTAAGCTGTGAGCTTTATTATACAATGTCCATAAGACATAGATTATGTATGTCCGTTGTTCTGACCCTTTTATATGTCCATAAGGCATAGATTTTTATAGTGCTCTATGAGCACTATCTTTCTACGTAAATTAGTCTTGGTCGCAAATATTGGGATCGTAAACATACGTCATAAACTGTTTGACCATACTGTGGCTATAGAATAACGTAAGAATTAATTATGGAGGACGCCAGGTTATCTTTTGCTTAGTTTCACGACCTAATTCGGTATGTAAACTCACACCAGTCTTGTAGGTGTCTAAGTCTGTACTGATTTGAGGTACGCAACCTGTGGAAGTGCTACTAGTCCATAGTAGTGGTACGCGGGGTTATGTTTTTATATGTACGGCCTTCTTGAGGTGCCTAAATTGATATCTTGACTAGTGTTATTATCCCCGTTGCAGGGTAACTTAATGGTTATACTATTGATAGCACTGGCAGCACTATTTATGAAATGTCCGGAACTAGTATTAATTGCTTTTAGGTTTCTGGTGATTCGCCACTGACTAGGTTTCTCTTCAAGGAACAAATTACATTTTGATATTTAACTCAATTAGGAGCTAACTCTCGCTATCTAGCAAATGTTAATTACCTCCCTTGTAGCTCCTTAAACTAGGAATAAGACTATGCGGTTTTGTTCCTTATATTTAAAGCTATGTGTTGTAGTAAGCCGACTGGCATTAATGATAAATAAGTTATAATTTTTATCACGGTTACTGTGTACCAATAACATTGTGTCATTACCTATTGTCCTATTAGGAGTATTAGTTGTCCTGTATTAACGATTTACAAGATTTAGTGTTTAAACCTATGGCCTAAGTGTGCAGGTTGTAGGGTGTTCTAAGGTGCTTCACACTAGACTGATCTTAGGCGAGTTATTGATATAACTAAATAAATACATATATATTTTTTCTCATCTTAAATAATTATTGGTTTGAATAATTACAACCTATAATTCTTTGTACTTTCTTATCTATTATTTTTTTATTAATAAACTAACCTATATCCTATAATGTACAGTCTGGTAGAAGGGTGCTGATTTCTACTGGGAAGATTTGATCAAGTGGCTATACCACCTGAATCCTACCTTAGAGACCCGAAATTGTCACCATTACCCGGTGAATGTTGTTTATTTATAAGAATTTTATTTTATTCTATACAAACGTTAGTGGAATAGCTCGGAAGAAAATTATTTTAAGACTTTTCCCCTGGTTTGATTAGTGTAAGATGCGGATATTTTATTCAAACCTTTGAATAATAGCTCTATAATCATATCTTAATTGTGATTTTAATTAAATATTACTATCAATTTACAATTTATAATATTGTCTGAATTAACTGCCAGAGTCATAGTCTAATTTTATTTATTTAAGCTATAAACTTGTTGTACAAGAGTATATATATTTTTAATTCATGTATTTTTTAGATTAATCTTTATTGACAGAATTTGGTTGGATTTGATATCGTTTCGTAAGAGCTTAGAAAGTTATTTACTAGCGAAAATTATTATTATTATTATTATTATTATAGTTACATTTATTTTATTTTATACGTACTAAATGTTCGAATCATCTAGTTTGGTGGGCTAATGTTGGTGATGTTGGGTCTTGAACTACGTCGGGTGTGCTGAAAATAATTCCTACATTGTTCCCCACTTTCGCTCCACGCAGATTTAAGCAAATCTCTAAATTATACCTTTCCTATCGATACACTGGATGGATAATAGTAAGCTACGGGTGAGGAGGAGATGTAGTTATTCTAAAAGGGAGGGGGTGAATTAATGGAACGGCTCATTCCACACTCTTTCATGTAGAAAAATATTCTATTAATATTTAACACAATATTTTGTATTACAATATACCACAGCTTTCCTGGTTTTAGAAATAAGAAATAATATATTTTTATTTTTAAAGTTTGGACAGCTTTATTCCAAATTGTAAATGTTTACAGCTTCACCTGGGGAATTTACTGGACCACGGATTTAAATATTACTTCAAACAAAATTATTAAAATTAATTTATCAGTTCTAGTTTGCATACAACCGCGGACGTATATGAAATTAAAACCATGTTATGCTACATTTATACATTGCCAAGCCACTGGGAATACATTAATATTTATGAATTAGGTGGTGATATATGCCGTAAATAATCTTGTATTGTCATTAAAGAATATAGCTTAATTAATAAACGTCAATTAACTAAAACAAACAAAAATGTTGTAAGCGTATAACCTATAAAATCCTTTAGGCAATCTACGGGATATTTGAAGTAGTTTTAATAAGTAAACTAATATACGGTTAACTTTACCAAATTAATAGAGTAACTATGAAAATCCTACTAGTCTGTTTACCATTTAAGGCGAGTAGGATGATGAAAGTAGTTAATACAATACAACTTTTCATCGATTTAAACACGAAATGATTTAATTATTTCACAAGATGTTCTAACATTTATGAATTGAATCCCAACTAACCTATACTAAACGGAGTTGAAAATGAGGGACTCATTTTATTTTTCGCTTTAATCTTGTGATCAAATTGTCCCTTATGGTACGTCGCAATTCCTCTCGTTCTTAATGCTGTTACGCGAATTAATTTGTTCATAGTGTGGCCCTGGGAATTGCACATTACTCAAGAGCTACGTACGTACGCCTCCGCTAAGATTAAATAACTCATCATAATCCAATCCTTAATCTTATTTCCACCTACAATACTGTTTCTTCATTCAGTCATATCCTCATTTTTTAAATGAAAATAAATGTAAAGATACCGATTTAATTTTGTTATTTTAATATATTATTTTATTAAAAGATTATGTCTAATTAAACTATAGTCCAGTTTAATAGGATATTTTAGGACAGTAGTTTGTTTCTTTAACAGTGATAAATAATTTATCAATAAAATAAATGGTTGTTTTTATTAACAAATTACTAAATCAGTGACTTGGCCTTTCCCTTCTATTTGGGAAATCTCTGAACTCTTTGTCGGTAGGGGTTTGAGTTCACTTTCTTTCCTATCTTTTATTTTTCTTCCCCTTTCTCTACCATTCAAACTTTTTTTTTTTTTTGTAAAAGTGGGAGGAGGGCGAAGGGGACACACTGTTAATTTAACTGAGAGCTTTTTATGGGCCCGTCCAAATCCGTGGCCACTTGCTCCGATGAAAGTGCTGGCGTGCATGGTTTGAGGTCCTCCAAGACAACCCCTCTCTACCCCTCCCCCCCCAGCCCTAACCCCCACGAGGACGTGATTTGGATCTAGTAAAGTGGCTTGGAATGAGGACGTGTGTGCTACTGGAGCCACCGTTCGCGTCGACTGCTGTTTTCATTTGACTGTCTTGGAGACTTTGGGCTGCGTGTTTTACACTAAATATTGTTATTATTATACAAACTTATATTTTTTACTATCACCTCTAACCCATAATGGTGTTTGCATAGTTTAACGCAGTGTCTACCAATCAGAGGGGGGGGTGTACAAACCAACAGGGAGCGTTTTTATTTTTCAGGGGGGCACTAAATAATTAAGGAGCATAAGGGGTGCGTTTAGATTTTTATGGATACTACAGAAATAAATTTATATTGCAAATAAATATTTAACAAAAGAACATTAAATTTATTTTAATATTCATGTTTTATAATTATGACAGGACGTTTAACTAGGCCCAAGTATGCTTATACACATTTAACGTTAGCTATGTTTTAACGTGTGTTTTATTGACACGGCTTATATGTTATGTCAATAAAAAAGTGCAGCTATGTTTTTATTATGTTTTTTTGAAACGAAGTACGTATAGTCAATCTGGCAACAGGCAACCAATGATCAGAAGTGTGGTTAAATACAGGACTTTTGATGGGAAGATAAAAATTATATTTGTTTTAATACATTAGTTTTTCTTTAAATATAATTGTGTTATTTGACTTTTTATTTTTACTTCTATTTATTTTGGTAATGATACTGTGACAAGAGGATCTCGAAGGAAATTATTATTTATATTATTATTTATTATAATAATAATAATTATTATTATAATTATTATTAGCACCACATCTTACTAACCGTTTGGATTATACGCACTTATGCTAATGTGTAATGGTAGGGTGATTGTGAGATGAAATTGAGGACCTTCAGTTTAACGTGGAATCCGAACCACGGTGGAGGCCTGGCATTCCACACACTCACAAGTTGTGATTAATACATGTCTTGTCAGAGGTGAAGGAAGGATTTGGAAATTAGATAAATTTGTGCTGGGAGTAAAAATTATAAAATTTACTTATATAAATTCATAATAAATATTTATTTTGAAATAATTAAATATGAATATACAATATAACATAAGCTTAAGGTTACTATCGTTAATTTTAGCACGCTTATTAAATTTAACTTTGGAAAAAGGGAAGAGGCTGATAGCCATCACCTAATTCTCAGAAGTGGGTGCTGGGCTGGAAAAGGTTGGAAACCACTGGTCCAATGAGTCACTCTTGTGTTAAAATTTAATGCTGGCGACGGGGATATTGAGGTCATATTCCTTGCAGATATAAAGTGGGTGTGTTTTCCCTAAATGTTTTCCCACTATTTAAAAATGCAAATTCGGGCACACCTCTTATAAAAGACAAGCTTCCTCATCTCTAGCCCACCACAGTTATTAGTATATGCATGTATTAAAAACGGGAATTAAGACGCTGTTTTTTTTTACATTTATTAGCATGGTTAATAGCTGGTTACCCCTTTAACCAGTACCGGTGGTCACCTAATTTAGGGCATCAATCTCTTAAAATCTTAGATTACAACCTCAAATTTTGGAAGGAGCCCAAGGGGCTGTTTCCCACATGTGATCTATTAGTAGGTTTATTTGTTTTCCCTTTCCTAATGGGTGTGCATTTCTTTTAGAGCTATCCTTTTAATTCTAGCCCCTTTGAATAAGTTACTAACTACCATGGTGCTAAGACCTACTTTAAAAAAAATCCACGGTTTGATTTTAGTGGTAAGGATGAGTATTAGGGTTGTAATTGAGATTAATTGCACCCGCATTAACGTGTAGAGAAGAGGAGGAAACCACAATGACAAAGTATCGTATTGCACAGCAACCTCAGAGTATCTGGCTCAAATTCAATCTTTATCCTCCTCGTTATTGACAATTTTGATTATTGCGGGGCTGACGCTTTAGACCGTGTGGCTCTGATTTTTTTTTTAAATCAAGTTAATGTGCATCTTAAATTATATTTAGTTATTACTGATGTTAAAGTATACTTTAAATCTGTCCTTAAACATATATTATTTTGGGAGCTTTTGTACAGTAACAAAAAAGTTATTTTTTGGCCCAAATAAATAAAATATCGTTTAAATACATAGCAAATGTTTATTTTATTTTTCAACACATTTTCTAATTAATTATTCTTGAATATTCGCCATAGGCATCGATTAATCTTAATTTTACTCTTAACAGCCCATTAATTTAAAAAAATAAAAATTTCCCAATGGTTGTGTTAATATCCAAGAGCTGTTCAGCCTATTATTAGTAGAAAATTAAACTAAACTTAAATGATGCAGAAGTATTTAATTTATTTTTTATAAAAAGCCTGATAAAATTCGGAACATAAATCAAGTTTCCCTCTATATTACCTTAAAACACACCTTACTGTGAGATGGATGTCACAATAATATGGTTTCATTCACACAAATATTAATTATCGTCCAGTGACTGGATTCAATATAATTATTGACGAAACCCATTTTAGTGCTCGAATAGTTTAAGGCTTCACTCTTATATTGGACTAGCCTGCTCATAACGGTGAAATTGAGGTTTGAATTCCTTTAGCACATACACAATATTTATTCAATTCTCCCTCTACGCAAATGTGGATACACCTCTTTTAAAAGTTGTCCCTTTCTTATCTATAAGACATAAGTGTAGTGAATTAAATACGTTGGCGTGTAGCCTGCACAGGTATTAAAACAGTGTAAATAAATGGTACAGTGCACCACAATCATAACTGAGCAGTAAAACGTTGCGTGTGAACCAGGCTTTAGACCATTTGGGGTCTGAAACTGGTAGTTAAGTATTAAATGTAATGCAATTTTAAATAGTGGGCAGAAACTAGAATAATACTGCTATGTTTTCTATGGTTAATATTAGAAATTAATCATTCAACGTGGTACATTTGATGTCAAGAGCAACTATACGAAGGAATCAATGCTGAAGGCGAGTAATCAGTAGACTGCATTACGTGTTAAAGGGTATATAGGTGTATTAAAGAGAAATAGAATCATTGCAATTAGTTGATTACTCCAGTGAAACTAATAGCATACTTTTTTATTGTGAAGACAAGAATTCAAAATAGCTACCGGGGGAAAAATTTTCCCAATGCATGTCATCACAAAGAGTTGGTATGTCGAATTATCTTCTTCTAAAAAATAAATCAGAAAAATTAAAAAATAACAATGAAATATCTTTCTTGTGAGGAAGAATATACAATATTTGGGGGAGAATATAAATCTAAAATAATTCTTTTTAAATAAATGAATCACTTAGATCCGTGAAATGTTTGATTGTGCAATCTTTTGTATTAATTTTTTTACCTAATGGTCTCAGGCGTCATTCTCGTGCTAGACTGGCCTACTGATAACAGGATGATTGGGGTTCAAGTGCTAGAAAATGCGGGTACATTACCTCTAAAGTGAGTTCTTCCTCATCACTACGACATTAGAGTAATTATCATCTACGCGTATAACCTTAATATGTAAATAATACGAGATAATAAAAATAACTGCATTTTTAAATCTAGTGTAAAGAATGTTTTTAAAAATAATAACTGTGCTCTTGGGAGTTTCTAGACGATGATGAACTGAATGGATTGAAATACTATAATTATTTTTAACTTTACTGATTTCTACAAGAGCACTTGAGGCACCAACTCATTCTCTATAATATATATTGAGACTCAAACCCTCGGAAAGGGGTTTAATCATATTCATAAACACAACTTCTCAACGGTATTGAACATAATTTAGATCTCAAAATAACCCAATTAAACTAAAGTAATTTAAAAATTCCAGCTTTTATCGAAATATAAACTCCTCGTATCTAAAAATAGGCACAACTCAAACTTACAGCACACACATGATGCATACATATAGTGTCAACATAAGACGCCACCCCATATTATGCTCATCACGTATTTCAAGGTCCAGCAAGTCTGTTTGTGCCAGTCATGCGCGCACGTTTGATGTGCTCATGTAGTCACATTATCACGAATGTACTGTACATGTTCATGGTTAAGTTGAGAGAAGAGGTATTTGGAGGAAATGATCCCCATATGAATCTTAAGACGCATCTGATGGATTTGATATTGACAAGAATCGTGTCTATTTATTATACAACTCATGAATTGATTTCTTCTTCTTTTTTTACCCGCCTCGGTGGCGTAGTTGGCTAACGCGCTAGTCGTGTTGAGCTCGACTGCTGAGGACGGGGAGATCGAGGTTAGAATCTCGGTCGGGTGAACTGGGGTCGGTTTTTTCCTAAATGGTTTTCCACTCTACCTCCACGCAAGTGTGGGTTCACTTCCTCTTCTAATTTAACCTTCCCAATTCCTAATCCATTAGTGTAATTAGTACTTAAAGCGTATAATCCGAACGGTAATTAGTACTTAAAGCGTATAATCCGAACGGGTAATAAGACGTGGTGCTAAAAAATAATTTTAAAAAATCTTATTTTACCATCAAATGGAGTGATTATTATTATTATTACTATTATTACTATGTGATGACATTTTTGGAATTAAAAGTTAGGAACAGCATTTAACTAACCGGATTAGAACGGTTTTCTTTTCGGTGGATACACGGTTACCAAGATCTTGATACACTCGATATCATCGCTGAGGGGACCGCAGGTCTTATGGAGAAAACATTTATCTTCGCTCTCTCTTGGTTAACTGTTGCCATATATCATCGCTTTCAGCTGGGTTGGAAGAGGTGGTGGGTATGGTGGGGTACGGAGGAGCTACTGCCAACCTTAACGTACCAGTGAACTTGTCTTATATTTGAAGGAGGATTGATCACATGCACACGAGTGAATGGCAACGCTGTTTCCCAATGGTAACCGTAGAGTTACCTCAGATATTATATCCAGTGTAGAATGGACTAGGACAGAACAAGGATTGAGAGAGTGATATAACTGTCTTGGATTGAACAAGGACAGAAAGGTTTATATAACTGTCTTGGAGTGAACAAGGACAGAAAGGTTTATACAACTGTCTTGGAGTGAACAAGGACAGAAAGGTTTATACAACTGTCTTGGAGTGAACAAGGACAGAAAAGTTTATACAACTGTCTTGGAGTGAACAAGGACCGAAAGATTTATACAACTGTATTGGAGTGAACAAGGACCGAAAGGTTTATACAACTGTCTTGCAGTTAACAAGGACCGAAAGGTTTATATAACTGTGTTGGAGTGAACAAGGACCGAAATGTTTATACAACTGTCTTGGAGTGAACAAGGACCAAAAGGTTTATACAACTGTATTGGAGTGAACAAGGACCGAAATGTTTATACAACTGTCTTGGAGTGAACAAGGACCGAAAGGTTGATACAACAAGCTTAGTGTGAACAAGGAGAGGGTGCTTGGTAGTAGAACTGCCATGTAAATATAACAACCAATTTAACGTTCACCTAAAATCTACGTAACAAAACTTAACATAATAAAGCGTTAAGTTTCATCTCACGTTTTTAAATAGAAGTCATCGTGAGACACTTAACTTATCATTGATATGACGTTAACTTAACTTAAAGAGTTGTCTAGCAGAGAACTTTCACATTAAGTGAAGTGTACCATGGGATCATGTCAGCCAATCATGCTACGAACAACGCCAATACTTTATTAAGTACTTCATTTGTTTGCTTATGGTGTTTTAAAACACTCTCAATATACTTAGGTGTCCGCGTCTCACGAACACCTGAACGTCGTGGCCACTTCTTACGGTGTATTTTGTAACTACAGTTATATAGCTATTGTAAGTACTTGAAGGCCAATCAGCCCTAAGCCACTCGAGTTCCACTTTAATGAACGCGATTTGTTTTCAAGAAGTTCAAATTCATTAGCTGTATTTTGCTTAAGCTTTTACGTTAATTATTTACGTGGATCCTAATTACACACAAAATTTCTTTACGTTACTTGAACTTTAAGTTGAATGTGATCTGGGTATCAAAATAGAGATATAACTGATCGTGTTTTAAAAGCTGACTTTTCTTTTGAAGATTATTATACATTTTCTATATAAAATACTTTGAACTCTTGCCTGTTGGTGCTGATAAAAAAAAGTTTCACATGTTAATAATTTGTTAAGAGTTGTAATATTAAATATAATCAAAAGTATTCTAGCAATTCTTTATTGTATTAACCCCGTTTAACTTTTTTACTCCATTTACCTTTTTAACCCATTTTATTCAATTTGCTTTTTTTTAGCTTTTTGCAATTTCTACACCGTTTTAAATAGGTTAACCCTTACACCACATTTATTTTTTACCCTGTTAACGTGTTTATTATTTAAGAAAAATTGTATTTATTATACCCTTTATACCCCTATTAGTTATACTTGTTTTAATTTTGACCTTTTTTCATTTCTGTCCTTTATGTACTTTTTACAATTTTTGCTCAATTGTGCCCTTTTTGAAATGTTTGATATTTTGGTCCTTATTGAATATATTTTTAAACAAATCCCTCTTTGTTTTATTTTCCTTTTTGATTATATTTACTTTGTACTTTGGATTTACCATTTTTGTCCTTTTTTCTCTTTGGTTTGTTTTTACACCTTTTTACATTAACTACCGGGCCTAACCCCAGAGAAATATTTTAGGTTAGAAAGGTGTTAAAAGTAAATCTCATCAATTTTTAAAAAAATAGGGTAAAAAAGTAAAAATTATAAAATGGGTAGAAGGGTTAAAAGGGTAAAAATGGCAATAAAAATGTTCAAATAGTAAAACGGGTTAGTCTAACTTTTAAAATTCCAGCTTCAAGGTGCACATGTTCATGCACAGGTTCTACCAATCTTTAAATTTCGTACGTCTGCGTGAGATAGATATTGCACAATGCTCATGACAGAGAGACAGACCGATAACACCTTCATTTTATTTATAAATATGAAGTGCCCAATCCCCCTGTTTACAATTTCTTCTAGTTGAATCAACGAAGCCCCATCCAACAATCTCTCACCCAAAAAGTGCCCAATCCACCACAGACCCCCTGAACGTGCTTGGAGAGTGAATGGGAAATCATTTGGGGTAAAAAGCACCTCAGTCAACTTAGTCCAACTTACTATTGTTGATTCACACGTTCGCCAAAAATCAAAATCTGATCATAAATGTTGTCACGTGACGAACTGTAAGCCAATCACATGAAATCAACGCGAAATATATAGGTTCCTCTGCCCTAGTATTTTTATTATTATTTATTTAGTACCGCGTCTTACTACCCATTCGGGTTATACGCTTTAAGTACTAATTACGGTAATGGATTAGGAATTGGGAAGGTTGAATTAGAGGAAGTGAACCTGCATTTGCGTGGAGGGAGAGTNTTAGGAATTGGGAATGTTTAATTAGAGGAAGTTAACCCGCATTTGCGTGGAGGAAGAGTGGAAAACCATTTAGAAAAAACCACCCCCAATTCACCCGATCTAGATTCAAACCTCGATCTCCCCGTCTTCAGCAGTCTAGCTCAACACGACTAGCGCATTAGCCAACTACACCACCGAGGCGGGTCTCTGCCCTAGTAGAAACCTTCTCAGTTTGGTACGCGCTTCCCGATAAAATCTGCGTCGTAGAAAAGATCAAATTTTGAAATCAATGGACTCAATAGGTACATAGACCTATAGAGGGAGATACAAACAGACTGCTACATCTACTGTTATGAAATGGCTTGAAAGAGCTCGTTAAATAAAAAATCGCATATGTCGTTCGCGGTCTGTTTATATTTTCTTCGCCACAAAGAAGAAGAAAATAACGTATACGCCGCACCGCAAAGAATTTCTTTCCCTCGTATCTTAAAGGACATTTACTAAACACTCGTAAGATTTGTAAACCAAATATAAGTATATACATTGTTGGAGAAACACTCCGCCAAAAAAAAAATCTTAGGGGGAACCTTATAAAAGCAAGTTTATTCCCGATCAGTAAAATAGTTTTGGCTCCAGGTCGAGATACAGACAGAAAGACAGCATCTGGAAAACCACTTTTCTGTTTCAAGGGGTTATGAAAAGTTGACATGTATCACAAGCTTGAGTTCGATTTTTCTGGCGATCACAATATTTCTCTCTCAGATGGCCGAGAGAAATTAAAAAATACCCCTCGTGATATTAATCTAAAATATATATTTAAAGAGTATAAAATTAAATAAGATTGATAATAAACTGTTTACTTTGCTTTTTAAGGCATTATAAATCAACTTACAGTTTTGCAAGCATTTGAATTGCTCTAGATTTTCGGTGAATATGTGGATCAAGCTTAATGCTCCGTGCTTTCACCAACACTGTTTAAACAATTTTATAAATACGTATTAATTTCCTCTCCTTTTGATTCAGTTTATTCTTGTAGACCTTGGACCTTGTTAACACTTTCTTCCAAATAAACACACAATCTATATTCTAGAGAATTCGCAGAAAGCGCTTAGAAAAGTAAACATGGAAAAACATACAGCCGTTGAAGTAGAAGCAAAAATCTATCTTTTTCCTTTATTTATTTCGCTGTTTATTTTCTTTGTAGTAAAGTTTTCTGCACACAATAAATCGTCAAGAGTTTCAACACACATCCTATGGGTAAGGATAGAGGGAAGGGACGAGATTTGTTAGTACTGATTTATAAACTTTTTTGGATAACATCAACTTCTTTTTGTGAAGGTAAACATACAATAAGTATTTTAGAATGAAATAGTCTGCATATGCTTTGAATATTTATGGCAGGATTCTGGTAGAAAGGATCACTAAACAAAACAGAACATTTTTGTGGTCAACATTGATAACACCCACTTCGGTGGCAGCGTGATCTAGGGCACTATTTTCGCAGTATACTAGATTGCTGATTATGGGGAGATCGAGGTTCGAATCCCGGTCGGGTGTACTAAGTGTGGTTCTCCAAAAGGGTTTTCCACTCTCCTTCCACGCAAATGTGAGTAAACTTTCTTTATATATAACCTTCCTAATTCCTAAAACCATTAGCGTAATTAGTACATAATCGTATAGCCTTAGCGGGTAGTAAGACGCCGTGCTAAAAAAAAATCACAATATTGGGTACGCTGTTGTTATTTAATCTAGTTTCTCGGCGATGGAAAGGTCGGGGTTTAATTTTATATGGGTTGAACTGAGCCTGGATTTTTCTATTCTATTTTACGATTATCTTTCCACGCAAATGTGTTTGCAATTCCTCATTAACTATACCTGTTTAGCCCGAATTGTATTAAAGACGTGGGAAGAGGGAGGAAATATTGTTATTTTATTTTGTTATTAGTATTATTTCATAGAGATGTGGACTGGATTCTTGGTATGGGGATAGGCACCCCTGGATATTTCACTTGAGGTCCCGGGTTAGACTCCCGGTGGTACCAAGGTATATTTCCTGAAAATGGAACTCTTCCTATGGTCACCATCATCTGATTAATTTATCTCAAGCTATGGTTAATATTCCCACTGTCTCCACAGTTTCATAACCACTATCATTACTTCATTTTATTGGGGATATGACGTGTGGGCAACCTCTAAGATATACCCTGAGCAACTTTCTGTTCCCCACAAAGCGGCTAAAAGTCTACATACGCGGCGACCGAACTAGATACCGTATCTCTCACAGTCAAACATACCCTATGGCCAAAAAAAAACTGGAATGAAAATGGATACGAACAGTAACAGTTGCAGTTAAAATGACCCTACCTATGCAAATAGTGTTATCAACTATTATTATAACTGTTAAAGTCTCTTTCCATCTAAATCAAACCATAATTTAATTTTTAACCAAATTTTTGACTATTTTTTATCTGTACTGACTATACCAGTTGTGAGAGGAAAAATTGGTTTGAAGCCAAGGAAATACATATATATTCTTTACATTTTTTTCCTTCGAGAATACATTTTTAATTTGTGATCATTGCCATTCAATCGAAAGGTAATACCTTTTCTACACACAAAATAATATATCTTGGATAACATTAAACCTAAAAAATAAATAACTTTTTATTAATATAAACAAAGTATTTCCAAATTAAAGGATATTAATTTTGAAATTTTGGGAGCCACTAGATTTCTATTTTCTGTAATCTGAGTTTAGTTTTTATAATATTTGTTACTATACTCTTTGATGTAATTTTTATATATGTTACCAAAGTAGAAAATATTATAATATTTATAATAATACATTAGTTCTGAATCAGATCGTTAAGATGCATACTATTTATGGAATAGTATAATAAACTTGTATGCAATCTGCAACACTTTTTATTTAATGTTTCAATTCTATCCATACTATTTAAGGGTGTTTTATGACGCCATTTTAGTATTTGCCAGTTCGATCAAGAAATATGTCTGCCCTGTCTGTTCGAGGGGTAGTTTCTAGAAGAGAGTCGTTTTTGTGGTGATAAACTTATTGTTACGGTCAAAAATCATATAATGTAAACTACTGGAACAACTATAGGTCCTATATTTCATTAAAACTAATCAAAATCGAAGGAAATTAAATTTTAATTATTATTTATCCCATACATTTATAACTCAATTCATGTAATCTTTGAAATATGACAAGCACGGCATGAAATACGTATAATCTAGGCAGGAAAAAGTGGTTGATTTGTATCAACTGTCTTTCAAAACATCAATAAAAAAAAGTTAAAAGTGTATTACTTATATAAGATCTTATGTTCAATTTTTTTTAAATTATTTCTAGTTAAATGATCCAAACTAATTTGTGACAGTCACGACACAAGTTTTTCTAATTCCTCCTAACTCTACAAGATGAGATGTGTTTTGTTTTATCTCAGGTTGTTCTACCAACTGTAACAGTAATGAGACGTCGAATAGACAGCTCGGTCAACAGCGGACGTCTTTTAGTATTTTGTGGTTAAGTAACCTAAGACCAAGACGGGAACTATGTCGCGCTGTTTGCCGACAAGAGTAACAAGATGGTTAATAGGGGTACTGCTGTGCCAGCGTTAAACTAAGATAATGACGTCACATACAAGATAATTAAATGCATGTATTATAGTTTTTAGTAAACTTTAGTGAAGATGTTGCATCTGTTGGGGTCATAAATTATTTATTAAAGACCGGATGGAAGAGCTAGTTTGCAGAAAGTTCAACTGACGTAGTTGACTCTACCTTGGGAGGTTGGGAAGAGAGTTCAAATACCAATCAGGTGCAATGGGAGTTACCTTTCTAGATAATTGGGTTTTAATCTAATATAAATAAAAATGCTAGTTCAACTTCTTATAATTATTGAATTTTCTAACAGGTCCTTTGATCTATTATTGTAAGCTGAGGTTAGTAAAGGCGTAACACTAAATTATAAGTAATATTTTTACGTCTTACTACTGGTCTTGGATATCTGAAGATTTTACATTAGTGGGTTACAGATAATTCTGTAAAGTAAACTTTTAAAGGAAATGTATTCAAAATTTGGTTGTGAAAGAGTGGAGAACCATTTAAGAATAAAACACCTTTGTACCCTCAGCTAGGATTTGATTCGAGCTCCAAACATTCCGTCAAAGGCAAACTAGGATCTACGAGACATACAGCTTTGACCTGGGCCCTTATGTCCAGCTTTTTTCTCGTTGTGACTGTTTTAAATATCTGTAATTCGATAAACAAGGCCAACACAATCAATTTGTATAAAATAATTACGTTTCTGTATTATGGATTAGTTACTTTATGTGAGAAAGTTGGATAAACCCAACATTGGTAATCACATGATCTAAGGCCTCAATCTCTCAACATAATAAATTACAGGTGATGAGGAGGTCAGGACTCGAATCCCAGCTGGTTTTAATCTATCTTTTTTACACCCAATATTGTTTCCAGCCTATGGCCTGGGTCGGTTATTTATTCAAGTAATCTATATCTTTCCACCACCAGCTTGCTTGGCGTGTCGTAACTTTATATACCTTATTATCTAACCTAAAACTAGGACAGACACAACATCCAGTCCCCGGCCATTAATTTATCAATGTGAAAGGGTAAACCCATACTTCCTTCAATGATAAATTTTTGGCCATGCCAGGAATCGAACCTCAGGACACGTGACTCAATAAGCAGACAAGCTTCCACCTGAGCTAAGGTGTCAGGCTTTGTTATAATAATTATAATAATAATTATTATTATCATTATTATTATTATTATTATTATTATTAGCACCGCGTCTTACTAACCATTCGGGTTATACGCACTTACGCTAATGTGTAATGGTAGGGTGATTGTGAGATGAAATTGAGGAACTACAGTTTAACGTGGGATCCGAACCACGGTGGAGGCCTGGCATTCCACAGATTCACAAGTTGTGATTAATATAAGTCTTGTCAGAGGTGAAAGAAGGGTTTGGTAATCAGATAAATCTGTGCCGGGACCGGGGATTGAACCCCGGATCCTTAGCACAAAATTTGTTATTCCTGAATGGTATTTCAGACTTCTTACACGAGAGTGAGGATACATCTCTTCTGAATTGTAACCTCACCATCCATACACCCCATTAGTGTATATATGGGTATAATCCAAACTGGTGGTAATAATACGTGGTACACCCACTTCAGTAGCCGCGTGGTCTAACACGCTACTCTCACAGTAGACTTGATTGTCTATGACGGGCAGATCGAGGTTCGAATCCTGGTCGGGTGTAGTGAGGGTAGTTTTTCCTAAATAATTTTACACGATATTTCCACCAAAACGTGGGTACACTCATCACTTCTAAATACAAACTTCCCAATCCCTAAATGCACTATCTTAATTGCTACATAAGTGTATAACTTGAACGGGTAGTAAGTAATACGTGGTGCTAAAATAAACAATTTATCAACGAGTTTAAAGATAAACTTTCGCTTTCTATTTTATACAAATACTCAACCATCAAAGTGGAAAGTAACTATTTCACGGTAGAGGGGTCGTGGGTGCAAGGGACGGGGAGGGGGGGGGGGCATAAAAATTCGTACACTTCTAGAATTGTATAAGTGAGCCTTGAGAAGTTGGAGGGTAATAGTATCCCACTGTTACAGCTCTGAAATAGATTTCCTTAGTAGCTCCAAAAAGCAACTAAAAGTCACTTGAATTATTGATTTCCTTTTTCTTTTTTTTAAACGTTCTGTTGCTCCCAATATCCACTTTCATGCATGCATTTTTACATAGGCCTACATGAAAGATGTTCACCTAATCAAAATTCTATCTTGGAATAGGTAGATACAAAAAGCAGACACAGATTGAGTCTTACCCCTCTCCCGTCCTACCCGCTTTTCTCAGATTGCCAAGAAAATGAGTTTTCTCACCGTTTCTTTTTCTTTCTCTCGCTTTTATTTCTTTTTTTTTTCCCTACCCCCTTTTATCTGTTCTTTTTCTCTAATACATCGTACGGACACAATGACGGGAAAAACTAGTGGGAGTTAGTTCGTTGGGAAACAACGGAGTAAAAAGTACCCAAGTGTAAAGTTTAAAAACTTCTTTACGTAAAGAAAATCCCACAAAAAACAACAACCCACAAACAAAAAAAACTTCCTCACAAAAGTCTTGACGTGATTGCTACTTTAGAGTGAATAGAATGAGAAAACAACAGTGATTGTTCGTTTGGAAATTTTATTTAGAAGAAAAAAAAAAAATGATGAATCTGCTGACT
>CABFVZ010000025.1:336575-347440 GCA_902151445.1 Timema monikensis
CCCCCCCCTCTGACTCACCTGTCGCTTATACAATCCTACCCCCCCCCCCCCTACATAGTATATAGTCACATATGATATTAGTCAAGCATATACCACTTATCAATTAGTATATGACTAAATCAACACAAACTATCTTGTTTTAATTTATTAATTTTAAGATGTACAATTTACATGTGATTTACTATATTAATACCACTTTTAAAATGGTGTTATTCATCTACATATATAATTTATTTATTGACGTTTAATTATTTTATTTTAATTAAACACCCTTTCAGTTTATACACTCAAGTAATAATTACGCTAATTGATTAGGAATTGGGAAGGTTGAATTTAGAGGAAGTGAGCCTACATTTGAGTGGATCCACAGTGGAGAACCATTTAGGAAAACCACTAACCCCCAGTTCACCCGACCGAGATTTGAACCTCGATCGTCCCGTCCTTGGCAGTCTAGCTCAACACATCTAGTGCGCTAGTCCAACTACGCCACCGAAGTGAGTCTGACGTTTTAAGTCAATTCATTCATCACCGTGGACATAATTAGACTAAATTTCTTAGGAAAATGATCTCTAAATTAATGTTTTTTAAAGCTCAATTTAGAATGACATTATTTCCTCAAACTATTGGTTTTGTTCCGAAAACTATCCTGAGAGATTTTTCAAAAAATATATTTTCTTAGTTATATAATTAATTGTATTTATTTACCTCTTTAATTGATCGGCTTTTATTTCGGCTCAATATTACCATATCAGATCAGCACAAACTTCCGTATACAGTCATTAATCAATCAAATATTGTCAAAACGTTCTAATGGTTAAACCCTCTGCCGGATTAAATTCATCGGAAGCTTCTAGAGATGATCGAACATGGGCCTGCAGGCCCCCTAATTTTGAAACGTGTGCGTAGTGAACCGCTAGCGTATGTCTCTTCATCTCGCACACAATCTCGCAAACCCCTATTTTTGAAACGTTTGTGCTGCGAAAACTGACGTCACCAAATCGAATAGTGAGCGGATTCTACTCACCAGCCTCACAACGTGTGAGACAAGGCTTGTCTGTCGAGTAGAACATAAAATAACAAAATGGATACCATCCCCCCTTTTCGGTTTCAACCTTATGAGAGTGATTTTGTTGAAATATATCTACCATTGTACAAAATAGGTCTACAGAAGCAAAAAATACGATTGCTTTGTACACTTTATTCAATCCTTCAATAAAAACATTTGTTGGGTGAAATTATAATAATAATTCTTAGTTTTTCTAAATGACCTAACCGTCAATTTGGCTGAGTCGGTAGGGTGACCTCTTCATAATCTAAAGTTGACGTGTTCAAATTGTTTCATCTCCAACTATTTTTATTTTAATTTACCAAACTGAAAAAGAAAAACTTTAATTTCAAAGTATTGTATTAGTAAGCATATAATTTGTTTTAAATATTTTTTATAGAAGTATAAGAGGTATTTTAGTCTACGTAGACTATCATAATATTCATCTTTAAAAAATAATTTAACAAGATAGTAAATTAAAAACAGTAGATTTATTTTGAAATTTTGTATGTAGTTATTTAAAAATTAAATTAATTGGTTTTATGACATAAAAATGTACACATTTAAAAATAAGGCTGAGCAAGCTAATTATTATTCGCATGGTAAAAACCTTTAAGGCATATATATGTTTTAAAAATAGTTGCAAAAATATAATAATATTTTATTGAATTCTAATTATTAACAAGTGATTTAAATTCAGACAAAAAAATAAAATATGGGAATCTATGTAGGATCGGTCCCATGAACCTCTGTATTTCTGATAAGCACGCTACAAAGTTAGCCAAAGTGGACGTTGAGTCAAAAATAGGTTTAACTTCTACTCATATAACCTGAGAAAATTTTGAGACAAACTTAGATGCAAACACCTGGAAGATAGTTTTCTAATAAAACGAAACAAATAGTTTTACATGATGCACTCAATACACTAATAGTGTTTACCTTCAGTTACGTATCTTGCATAATGGCATGTTGTGGCATCCCATCACCTCAATCCTTTGGCATGTCATGGTTTTCCATTGTTGTCAGATTGAAAACTCAGTCAACGCTACACCGACTCGCGTGACAGTAAAAAACCTTTCAAAATTAGCTCTGTTTTGGTATACAGCCTGCGATTTGCGCGTTTGCTCGCTAGCGAGTATTTTCGCAAGTTTTAAAATGAGGGATCCTGCTGATTAAATGACTTACTTCATTATTCATTGTCCTAATGGTTGTATTTTTATATAGCAATACTGACTAACAGTCAAACCCTGCAGCTGAAATAAACGAAATAGGAACTTCACTGATATTAGACTGAGGAAAAAATGGGAAACAATGACCTATAATAAAATCCAGTTTTGTCAACCTGCTCGGGAATTAAATTCTGACTTTCCAGATTAAAAACCGAAATAATATTCATAAGGCTGGTGAAGTAATTTTGAAAAAAAAAACCTATTAAATTACTATTACTATTAAAGTGATTAATAGAATTAATTATCCTAATCTAGGAATTAAACTCATTTTTATTAAAAGCAGCCATCATCGGTAGACTCGGGGACTAAATGCCTATTTCATCAATTATAGTTCAAATCCCGGTCAGGTTTCTGAGAGAGTACCCCCTGCTCATCCCCCTCAGGCCATAATAAAATGATTAACAGCTCTCATTCTCCATTAATGTAATTAAATGAGGGTATCCTTGATGGGCGGTAAGAAGCAGTGACAAAATAAATTTAATTAACTTATTTTTGCTGGATTATGTCTACGTTAAAGTCAGTGGTATTGGGGTAAAGTTCTGGCTTCGGGACCAGATGTTCGTGGGTTCAAACTTAGCCGGGGTCGATAGGACCTGGATTTTTCTCAAACGATAAAAATCTGTGGCACAAATTCTTCGTAAAGGATATAAAGCCGCCGTTTCATGTCATTTGTGGGTGTAAAAGAGATCTGGAAGTTATGTGAAAATACTTTTACCGGAAAAATTGGTAGACCCTTTCCCCCTCGTTCATAGAAATTATCGTGTGCTAATATAATCAGTCGGTTCAGAAAGTGCACGTTAGATACCTAAAATAAATAATATAATGTCTAGGTATATTAATACAAAGGGAATGATTTCTTCAAATAGCTCCATCACTTTTTCAATCTATTTTCTTAGATGAAACTTTGCCTGCAACAATGTCAGAGGTGAACGATCTAGATTGACTGACACTTTTTTCTCTCTTTATGTAGCTCTCATTTGTTGCCTTCTCAAAATTCTAATATAAATTATCTATTTAAAGAATAATTTATTTTTTAAATTATAAGAAATTAATAAAATATATGTTAATCTTAAACAGTTTGTTTATTTAAGCATATGTAATAAAATTCACTAAATCAAATATACAATCACATTAGTAATAGGCTTTATAAAATATTGGCCTTTGTGTAGTTGATCAACCAAGACGACCAGTGTTTGGGGTGAAGTATAACGCGGGCCATGGAATGGGCCATAAGATATTTACACAGGTAATTTTCTGTAGTCTGTGCTGAACCTACCTATACGAAGCGTAGTAGCTGCTTCGGAATCTAACCCTTTATCAAGGATAACCAAAGCTACAAGGAAAAGTAGGAGACTTGTATTCATCCGCACATACATTTCATCTTTCACTAAAAAAAATTATTTATTAAATAAATAAGAAAATGAAGATATATTAACACATTTACATAGCCTGATATATATATATATATATAGCACCACATCTGACTACCTTTGAAAGTGTATACGAATATGTACTAATATCTCGCTAGTGAGTTAGGGATGAGAAAGGTGAAAATTATATGACGTGTGCCCACATTTGTGGAGAGGAAGAGTGGAAAAATATTTAAGAAAACCACCTTCAGTTCATCCGACCGGGATTCCAACTCCTATCCTCCTGTCATCGACATCCCAGTTTATTTCAAGAGTGATGCCTTAGACAATGTGGCCACCTAAACATATCTGAGATATTTCTTCTTTATCTAACATTTTATATTATATCCCAAGTTTATGGCTAAGTATGAAACATAGGTATATTAAAATTATGCCTTTGGTAAGACCCACGCTACTGGGCACGCGGACTAAACGTCAAGATAATCAATGTTGGTATTCAGGCTACGGGAAGTTTGAAATGGACTCCTGGCCTTTTGTACCGAGGGAAAATTTTCCGAAATGGTTTCCCACTTTTTTCCAATCAAATGCGGGTATATTTACTCTAAATTCTTCACTCATACTCCATTAATTTAAATATGTGCATATCCTGGATGATTAATAGGACGCTTTATACGTTATGGAGATAAGTGTTTAATCGTTAGGTATATATTCATATGTCCATTCATGCAGTTATCCATTATTTATTTTGGATCATATCAATACCTATAAATAATATTAGTAATAATAGTAATAGATATTCAATGCTGGCAGCAAAGACATAAGTATTTACATTTTCTTGACAGAATGTTCACTCTGTACAATTATTTCAAGTTTAAATAATATAAAAAGTATTGCAACCCTAATAATATACTCGTAAAAAAAGAAGAAGAAAATATTATCAGCCTGAATTAAATAGATTTACAATGTTTCTATCAGTTTTAGTAAACTTTTCAAACCCATAGTTTATCGTTCCATCACGTTTTTTTTGTTGTTTGTTTCTAAGAAATTGATAATGTTTCGCCTTCATTATAGTTATATCCTTTCAAACAATTATTTGGATCTCATTTGCTTTAGGGGGAAACTTATTTACTCAATGATCGCTTCTGTGAATAAATTCAAATAGAGTATTTGTAAAATGTGTTTGATAAATACTGGAACAAGAGCAACATTACTAAACATATAAAAACACCAACTCTTAAGTTGTTACGTTGAAATGATATTGTCACATAAATAATTATGATTATTTTTCACCAAAGTTTCCACAGACATAATTATTTGTTCTTATGCTCATGAAAGAAAATTATGTTTTATTTGAGGATTTTTTTGTACTGGTTTTGAAACGTGAAAGATGCCATTCTCATAATAAATAGCACAATTTGAGGATAATGTCCATCAAGTATATGGCACCTATTTCAGCGTGGACGTGAAATTTCAAATTTTCTTCAAGTAGTGTTTATTTATAATAAAACAAGGATAGCTAGCTACACAGAATTATATTGAATAGTCTTACCCGTAAAAAAATATATCAGAAAAATTAAAAGCCAAAAACATATCATTATTAAAAATAATTACAAATAATCTCCTTTCATAATGAGGTTGTTCTGTATATCTGTGAAACAGGGTGTCTCACTTTACATGTATAGAAGAAATTTAAGACTGTTGGAAAATAAAGTATTTAGGAAAATATGGATTAAGACAGGGGAGACGGTAACATAACATTTTCGCAGGCTATGATGGGTAGGATATGCAGCGTGAATGTAATAATCTAGAACCATGTTCAAGGTATTTACTGGCAAACCCAATGAGAAAAGACCAGCGGGAAGACCTAAAAGCAGGTGAAAAGATGACGTTAGAATGGACCTGAAAGAGAAAAAGGGTGTAGTGAGGTGGACTGGATAAAACTCGCTCAAGATAGGTGACGTACTTTTGTAAGTGCAGCAATAAACTTTAGAGTTTCTAATGCAATAGAGTAAGTAGGTACTATTTTGTTATGTTAAATACTTAAGATTATTCATTTCAACGTCTCTTTGTAAACATCGTTTATTAAAATGATGTGCCTTGTTACTTTTTATAATCAGTTTCAAATTTAATATGAAAAATAATTTCATCTGACAAAGTGAACCCTCTAGAGAAAATGTTATCGTCTAAAACTTTTCCACTCTTCCTCCCAATTTAAAGGTTTTGTAGCCTTGACTGTGGATTCAGAATAGTTTAAACCATCTTAAACTGTCCAAATGGTAAGTGGTAAAGTTGCTCAACAGTCGATCGTGTCTTGTCACCACTTTGACAAAGAGAAGCTCCTCTCTCTCTCTCTCTCTCTCTTTCCTTTTCCCCACGTCCCCGAACATTCCCTCAGGGTTAGGCAAGGAAGGTTCCTTAGTTGTTGTTACCTAGTGAAAGTAACTTGTCACCACGGGTGTTTTCCGTATAATCACGTGCATCAATTAGGTGAAAAACCAGAGAGGACCCACCTTACGAAATTCAGTCGCCGAGCGGACAGAATTATACATGAGTCGTCCGGGTCGTCGCCTTCAATTGTTTATGCATATTAGATGAGAACTTGCGGTGGGTTTTCGGGATGGGTTGGGGGTGAGGGATGAGGGGGTGTCTAGGATCTTGAAGGGGGTAAAGGACTAGAAGAGGGTCGGCTCACAGGACGTGCCCGTGATAATGTTCAATCCCGTTTGGAGGGTGAAACGGGAGTACACTAGCTGTGCCTGATTTTAATTTATCTTACAAAGAAAGTATTTGAATCATGAAAGTGTTCAATCTCAATATTATGATTAATCTTGATGTTTTGTGTGTTCTCCAACCTAAAAGTGCTACGGCTCAAACAATTTAATGAATTTGGTTCAAACTTGATATTTTGAGGCCATATGGTTATACTCCAGCGTCAGATTAAGGGTAGGCAGCGGAACACGTGCCTCCATTGTCCATATTTTGGAAAAAATACAAACATCGTTTATATGACCTCTAGCTGTAAAAAAACAACACATTAATATTCTAACAGTTGAAGAGACACTGGATGGAGCAAAAACAGAAGAACAATTATTATATCCATTATAGAGATACTTCTTGGAGATTTGAAATTATGGAGGAAACAAAACTGTTCAATTTATATAAAATAGTGATAGTTGAATTTCTAAGAAAATATTTTATTTCGTTAATATATGACTAAATAAAATACTGATATGTTATACAGAGTGGGGCCGAGATAATTAATTATATGATTAGTAACTTAAAATTTAACTATCTAAATAAAAGCAAGCTACATACTTCACTTTTTCACTTTTTGAAGGTAATGCCACTCAGGTAAGCTCCACCGGACGTTAGACAAACCCCAGCATGTTGTCCACCACTTTCCTCAGCATAGATAATTGTTTCTGCCTGACCCTATATTTCAAAGTCACATTTTAAACATTATAATACTATACTAATGTGAGATATTAGTTTTCGAATTAACTTTTGATTTAATTTTTAATTTAATGTATCCAAAGTTTCGTCACTCTATGTATTTTGGTTTTGAAGCTACCCACACTAGCGCTCTTAAAGTCCAAAGCTTTAAGTTCTGAATCAGCTGCCTCTTGATAGAAGAAGTCATCTGTTTACCTGAATACGTAATTATAAATGTAAATGTAAGAACAGATCAAACAAGGACTGTACCTACAGTGTGAATACTAAACCACCAACCACACCAAGCTCTAATTTATCTTGAAATTTAAGATTTACATTTTTATATATAAGTTAAATAAATACTTATCACCACATCTTACTTACTACACGTTAGGGTTATACGCTTAAGAACTAATTACGCTAATGGATTAAGAATTTGGATGGCTGAATTTATAGGAGTGAGCCCGCATTTGCATGGAGGGAGAATGTAAAATAATCTAGGAGCCTTAACCCCCGTTTACCTGAGCGAAATTCGAGCCTCGATCTTCCCGTCCTCGGCAGTCTATCTTAACACGAAACTAGCGTGTTAGCTAGCTACGCCACCAAGGTGGGTTTATTATATAAGTTATCTTTGGATTTCATGTTGATATTTTTCTTTGCTGATAGATTTAGATAGAGAACAAATGAAGACTATATACTTTTTAATATTGTTATGAAATTTAACGTTTTTCACGTTATTTAAGGCGTCTGTCTACAAACAGGCGTAAACATTTTTGTTTAATATGCTCAAGATGTACATCCTCGGATTTCCCTAAATACGTTTTAGTCTAGATTTCTTGGTTTTGTAGATCTTGCGTCTACGCACTTAAACAAAACTACACAATATATTTCATTTATAAGATGATGTTTGCGATTATGATAATAATAATGATTGATGCTTTTTTCCGTGCGACCACCGATTTGATAGGAGTACAAAATCAATCACTTTGTCTACGTTTCGATCAAAGAAATATACTAATTTGACGGAGCTGTTTTTTAACGGACAGTAGATAACAGGATTGAATTTAAATCATAATAAAATGCCTATCCAATTGAATTTATCTTTTTATAAAAAATCAAGACAAGACTACTTTAATAATTCAAAGTGCCAGACAGCTGTGGTTAAGATCTTTCATTAAGCTTTGTGTTTATGATTTTACGTTGAATAATTTCTCACTTTTGTTTTCCATCCCACGTGTTAAAACTTCATAACTTATAAACTCAATCTCAAGTTTCATTGTAAATATATTCGAGTAAAGAATAAGCTATTTTATCTTAACACGTAAAGCTAAATATAACATTTCACATCATATAAATTTAGAATTCATAAGCTATTATAACTCTCATCATTACCATGTCACGGTTTTTAAAAGAAAAGCAAAGAAGTGAAAAAAAAAATAAGGATCCAAAGTGAAAAAATGTATACACAAAAAATAAAGGAGGGGGAAGGATAGAGAGCCTATTTTACATCCTAAACACGCCATGTTGTATATATTCAAGGAAGAGATTGAATTTGACGTCGCGAGAAGGAAATTCCCTCGCGTGCTACAGATGGGAGGGGCACTAATTTCTTCTAAGGAGACCTAGGCTAATGTACAATAATTTACACTTTCTTTTTCTCCTACGTCAGGCGTGTATGTATGTGTCAACCATTTCTCCTCTGTCCCCCCCTCTCCCCCCCAAACCACTCTTCCATGTTTAAGATTGATTGTTTCCTAAATATATAATTCATCGTGCCTGTGCTGGGTTGGTAATCATGCCCACATTACACGTATGTACATTGTACAGTACAATTCTCAATAAAAGGCTATCTTAGAAAATATAAACATACTTTTTTGATGACAAGATTGATAAAATTTTACCAATGTATTAATAACATCCTAACCCACTTCAGTGGCCGCATGGTCTAAGGCGCTACACTCACAATAGACTAGACTGCCGAAGACGGGAATATTGGAGTTCGATCCCGGTTTTTTGTACCAAAGATGGTTTTTCCTAAATAGTTTTCCATTCTACCTCCACGCAAATGCGTATACATTTCATGTAAGTTCAATTTTCCTAATCCCTAACACATTAGAGTAGTTAGTAACTAGGCATTTAGCCCAAACGTGTAATAGGACAAGGAGCTATAAAAAAAATTTAAACGTGACATTTTTGAAAAATTCTAAAAAACAATATATTGAAATAAGGAGTGTTATTTAATATGAGATAAGAAAGACTTGTATAAGTAAACGTTAAGTTTTGTATATTAACAATCAAGTTTACTAAAGTTGTAAATCAATATTAAGAAATAGATTATTATAAATAGGAAATGATTTGAGCATTATAATTAATAGTCCAAATTCCTATATGATGCAGATAAAGCCCCTTGCTCCTTGGAATCCAACCGTTTGCTGTCCAACTAGAAGATTTATTTTCTATTTTAAATTATTTATTTATTAGTATTGATTCACAATTTTTGTAAACTTAATAACTAATAACCCTCACTTTTTTTTATCCAAGTGTTATCTCATATTGATTTATTAATGTGTACGTATTAATATTAGCTATCAAAGGTGAGATAGCTACAGGTAATATGGATTGATGTGGAAATACGTGAAAGTAGATCTGTTAACTTTTATAACTGAGATATAAGGATGTCCCTATGAAAATTGGATTGTATGTATCGAGAATTATTCCAAAACATGTATTTTTTTACGTGAAGAAACATATTTTTGTACCAAGGTGTTTATTTTTCCATTAGTGGTTTTCCATCCTTGTTTCATGAGAGTATCGTTTACATTACCTTCCTTCTTTTTACTTTCTAATATTAAGAGAAAACTCGTAAATCTACTATAAATTATGATGAATCTATTTTAAATGTGTCCGAACCCGAAAAAGTGGATTTTTACAATAATATATGTATGCATGTGAGTGTGTGTGTGTGTGTGTATATGCATGTATGTATCAGGCCACAGATTTGAAACAGTCTGGTTTCAAAATTGATACTTAAATATTATAGGGAAATATCTCGTGACATATTTTTATTGGATAGAGGGTCCTTTATATATTCTATACAGGGGGGGGGGACGAGGTAAGTTTTGTGCCCGGGTGGGATTGTTTTTTGGCGTCCCCTATGTAACCGGTGGATAATATAGTCCATTTGCCCTAGGAGGTGTTATAACTGACAGCTAGTAAAAGCTAACATATCTACACTTATGTATCCATTCGACAAAACAAATGATCTGCAAGACCATATATTGATTTGTTGTCACTTTTTGTTAGTTACAATTTGACAAAAATTATTTATTTTTAATTTTGTTTTTCTTTTGACCGTTCTTTAAATCTTCTGTTATCTGTCAGCTACCACATATCCCATGGCGATTGGACTCCGGATAAATATGAAAATAATTCCCAAATCTAACATTATATTGTAGAATATACTATCTTCCTTTTTTTATATAATTTTAACAAACACTTTGACAATATAAACGGTTTACGTTATAATTGCACAAACAAACCGTTTTAGGATGACAATTTTTCAAGATGACAAATGTAAAATAAACTTTTGAGAATGGCACTAGATTCTAATTTACTCCCCATAAAAGTATACTTATATGTAAAATTACATGTCAGTATCAAAAAGCGAACAATTTTAACGCCACTATTACGCCTGGGCTACCTATGTTAAGTTTGGGGATTATTTTCATATCACGCCCAAGCCTGGGCTAGGTTTAGCTATGTTTGACGCCCACTCGAGCCGGCGCCCCC
>CABFVZ010000025.1:347479-359295 GCA_902151445.1 Timema monikensis
CTATTATTTATGTATCAGCAATGAATCATAGTCGGTGATTATCATACTGATTAATCTGTAATTTTTCTTAATATTCAAAATTTATAGCACAATTAACACGAACAAATAAAGGTAAACACAAGTAACGTATGGTCTTGATTTTAATAGACGGCAATGTTTAAAACATTACATTCAACAATAATTAAGATAAAGGGGGAAGCACGACGTGGCCTCAGGAGGGGAGATTAGTGACGTGGTCTCAAACAGGAGAGACGATCAACGTGGCCTCAGGAGGGGCGGTAAGACTAGCGATGTGGCCTCAGTAGGGAAGGAGATACGAGCAACGCGGCCTCAGGAGGGGAGTAGAGATGAGCGACGTGGCCTCAAGAAGGGAGGGGTGATGAGCGACATAGCCTGGTGAAAGTAGGGGGAGGGGGGAAATGTTGTAGCTAATTTCATTTTACTGCTCTCATATTTTTTCTATATTTTTATTTATTTATCTAAACGATTAAAAAAAAGGACTAGCTACGGTGCCCCTAATCCTTGGGAGCCTCCTGTCTACGCATCACTCGCATATGCCAAGAACCGGCCCTGGTGGTTAAAACCCCCAAATTATGAGCAGCTAGTATTAGGTTCTTTCTGTGGCACTCAAAGTACAATTTGGCAAGTGGCAGCCTGTTGCTAAAATTAGTGTGGGTGCTGCTCCAAAAAATGTGTTTAGCCTTTGTTTTAAAATTGGGTAAAAGGAAAAAAAAAACATGTTTAAAAATATAATTTATTCAGGAACTTTATAAAATCTTAACAAAAAAAAATAATTGTTTGCTCACTTTAACTTAAATTGTTACAGTTCAAGCTTGATCTATTCATTTGAAAATGAAATCTATTCTTCTTGTTTTAATTTGCGCAAAAATTTCAATAATTTTCTCCTTGGTCTCTAGATGACAATTGAGGAAACTTTTCTCCATTGAAAGTACTGCAAACGCATTTAGTCTTTCTGTTAAATAAAAGAACTGAAAAAAAAAGAATCAAATAGAATAGCTGAAGAATAAGTATAATATAACTCTACACTCTTCTACACTTTATCACATTCAAGAATATGGTACACGGTTTTTAAGCACAACACACGCTGAGTAAAAAAATCTTCCTTCCACCATCACGTCGGAGCCGGCACTTCGAGAGAAACAGTGCTCTCTTTACCTAGCAGTCTCGCCTTCCTACCCACTCCCCTCCTATATACGCATGCGCACAACAGTCAAACACCACGTCACTGGCACTGTGAAACGCACAGTTCCATACAAAGATTTTTGCATATTTTTTTATAAACTGGGGGTTGGCTATTGAAGTACTGACATTAAGCTTAATAAATATATATTTTACTAATTAAAGAAGGAATTAAAGAAAAAAGGACTCACTATATTAAATGTTATCGATAGTATCAAGATAAATTAGGTGATGCTGCAGTTCCGCAGTGGCTATACACGAGCCGCCACTAAATTTGGCGCAAAAATCTATTATTTTTTTTAAAACAAAATTTTGTTTCACTTTTTCCTTCAGCATAACCACTATTAAAACAGTAGCAAAAAACATTTTCCTGCAAAGTTCCAAACTAACAGAAATTAAAATAACATATCTCTACCTGAAATTGCATTCAGTGTTGTGAAAGGCCGAGTACACAGATTAGACTAAACATTACATGGTCAAGGTTACTTTAGATTGAAAACAGAAAGGTTTTTTTTTTCTTTTACTCCTAATTACATTATTTTTCCCATTAAGTTGGCGGAATTGAATCTTTCCCTTTGCACTTACCTTTCGCATGTTTTCCCTCTTGCGGGGTTGCTTTACTCCCGTGTGCGTACCGTGCGTTTGTAACTAATTTAACGTGTGCTCGAGAAGAGAAAAGAGGTGGGGTAGGAAAAGATACCTTGGTAATGGAATTTCCAACCTTAATGGCGCACGTAGACGCGTGGAAATGTTGGCTTGTGTTGTCACTTTTGTCGCCTTTGGACATTTTATTTTTTTCGTCCTGGAATATCTAAGCTTCTTACTCTGCAGCGAGGGGGAGATGGGGGGGGGGGGAATGGCGTCATTAAGAGCGGACAACACCTAAGAAGGAAGAGCAGGAAAACAGGCAGTGGTNAGCCTATATATTCAAATTAATGATAAAATTAACAAATTTTAAGGAGAAAACAAGGTCAATATAAATGTATGCACGAGCTAATTTTAGTATTTAAAATAGTTATGATGGTATATTTAATTTGTAATTAAACACAAGCTCTAATAAAATCACTACATTTTTCATCGGGTGAGTTAAAAATTAATTTCCCGTTCACGGGGTCAAATCAACCAACTACCTTTTTCTTGGGGTATTTAAATGCTCCAACCTTTACAGTCCATCCGGGATAACCGATGAGAAATGAAATGTATCATCATTTCTGTAATGGGAGAGTGGGAAACAATTGGTAAAAATCACCCCCAGTCCATCCGGCTAAGATTTGAACCCCTAGCATAACTAATAATACACACAATATGAGAAAAACATTTATGTCTACGTTCTCACCCTTGTGAAATATTTTATGTGTACTAACTGTACGCAGGATCAAACAAAAAAAATCGGGTAGGGGGGGAAGGGGAAAGCGATTAAATTATACCGTATCAACTTAATATTATATCACCACGGTATATACAAACTTCAGTCCATTCACTATTGGAGTGGTAATAATTGACAGCTAGCAGAAGATTTTTATAAATACATTTGTTTTTATAACTTAAAAGAAAGAGCAATACAAAATATTAGTTTCAAACTAAAACTTTTTTTTTTGTAAACAGATGCGCATAGACTCAACATAAAACGGTTTGTATGACTTCATCAACTACCCACATTTTGTTTGGTTCACCATCTTGATTTATGTATGAACTAAACGTAGTATTTTGGAATCTCGACTGTAAATCACTTTTAAGTGAATCACAAACACTGATTCCACCAAAAATAAAAAATAAATCAAACAATTATGTGCATAAGTTAGTGTTTCACAACTTTAAAAACTGTTAAAAGAAAATAATAATTAAAAAAGTTGTTTTTTGTGAAAGTTTTTACTGCCAAAAGTGATAGCGGCTTTACATATAATCTTGTAGATCATATAGTTTGGCAGATCGATACGTGAGAGACATTTTTTTTTTTTTTGGAACCGTGTCTTAATACCTATTTGGGTTACTAGTTAAGTTATGCTTATGGCTTCAGGAATTGTGAAGGTTATATATAGAAGATATGTACCCGCATTTGTATGGACGGAAAGTGGAAAACCGCTATGTAAAAACCACCCTCAGTACACCCGACCAGGATTCGAATATATAACTCACCATCATTAGCAGTCAAGTCTACTGTGAGAGTAGTGCTTTAGACCATGCGGCCACCAAAGTTTGTTACATAAAAATATATCTGCTAGCTTTTCTTAGCTTTTAGTTACCACCACACCAGTGGCAAATGGGCTCTTTTTAACAAGACAGTAAACTTAATACTACATATCCAGTCCTTTTTCCTGTGCATTTACAAAGATGATAGTAAGACTAGAACTCATTCAAATAGTGAATATCTCTATCAGCACATTACTTAATCGAACTAGGAACCTATACAGTATGGATCCTTTACTTAGTTACTATATTACATTAGGATCTAGACAGTTCATTGTTGCGTCTACAAAAGTATACCACCTATACCTATCTTGAGCTAGTTCTATCCAGTCCACCTCATTACACCCTATATCTTTCAGTTCCATTCTAATGCTACCCTCCCATCTGCATCTAGGTCTTCCAAATGGTATCTTCCCATTGGGTTTGCCAGTCATTATCTTAGACATGGTTCTAGATTCTTCCATTCGTGCTACATTGTCCTGCTCATCATCATCTGTGAGATTTGATTATCATAATAATGAAGTACGATTATTTGTAGCTAAATTTGTTTGTACAATACATCGTTAGTGTACTTATGTTTTTATTAGATTAAAGGGAACGCTAATTAAGGTAAATATTTAAGTTTGTAGCTTTTCTAACAAAAAAATCTTTTTGTTACAAAATAAATACAAAATGCTTCAGTATATACGTTTAGTTTAATTTTCTACGTACAGTATTCCCAACAGTTATTCTATATCCTGGTCATAGTGGAGTTTTAACAAGACTTTTTTATTTTCATTTTGAAAGTTTTTGTTCATATGCCATAGTGATCATGACTAACACGAAATTATCGTTGGAATTACTATACGCAGAAATTTAAGCTAGAGGTATCAAAGCCTTAAGCAATATTTTACTAGGATAAAAATGTTTTTTACTATATGAACTATAAAAATGCAAACTGGCCTGTTTACTTTCATCCTACTATAAATAACATCTAATAAACTAATTATTTATATTAAAAACTAAAGTAAATACAGGTTTATTAAACTAATTATAGCCCAATTAATTTGCCGAATAGTATAAGGGATCACTATCGTGGTTTGGACTGGATTTCTGGAGATATGGGTTCGAATCCCAGTTGTGTGTACTTAGGGTAGTTCTTCCTAAATGGTTTCCCAATCTCCCTCCAAGCAAATTCAGGTGTATTACCTCCAAAATGCTTCCTTCTTCAGCCCTACCTGAACATGAACAGACATTGAAATAGATAATATATGTTTTAACTAATTATATTTAGAGCAGTAGATAGTTCTACCCATACTAAATACAGCTATCCCTTTCTTAATGGTGTAGAATGAGAAGGTTATTAAAATTCTTCAAGATTTAGGTTTAAGACTATTTTTGTGAGAAAACCTTGACGTGCGCTTATTGTTAAAGATTAAACTGACATCTTTCTGCTCATCTAACTTGGTTAGTCAGATTTACTGTTAATATTTAAATAATTATAAGTCGACTTTTGACTTTAATATGTAACATATAAATTAAAATTATGAGCAAAATATATTATTAGGTAAATATATAATAGTACTGACTTTGTTTTCTAGCTATAAATACTTTTTCCTTTTTTTTTCACAACAGTTCAGGTAAATTAATTACGCTAATGAGATAGGTTTGATTTAGAAGGAAATGTATCCACATTTACGTGAAGGGGTGAAAAACTACTTAGAGTGTACTGAGGATATTTCTTCTATCAGAATTCTAATCTAAATCTTACCATCGCTGGCAAAACAGTCTAACATGATATTGATGCTTTCGACTATGCGATCACCGATGCTGATCATTCTAAATAAAAGTGATGGACCATGCATGACCCAGCCCACACGGGTGGGCATATATGCATAGGTGTATTTTAGTTCCTGTCTGGTTTTCCGGTGACGAGAAGGTCAGCGTTTTAATTCCATCCCGATGTATTGAGGTGTATTTTACATTTTCATCCTTTTCCACTTCACTGCAATTCGGGTACATTTCACCATTTTTTACCTTCCCCTTCCTTATCCCTAATAGTATAAATACGTGGATAGTCCTGATGGATAGTAAAATGCAAGGCAGAAAAAAAAGAAAAAAAACTGTCATATAGAGCAAATTAATGGTGTTCTATTGGAAGGGGGAAAGGCTTTTGCCGTGAATGGCAGTGTAAGGGATTCCATTATTTGTGCAAATTACTTTCCGTTGTCGGTTCCAGGGAAAGCGTGTCGTTCGTTCTCTTGTTCCTCGTCGACCGAAATACCAAGCAGTAGAGCGTTTGACATTATCTGTGCCTACTCTTCTTGTAACTTTCGTGTGTGTGTGTATATGTAGGCTTATGTGAATGTATATATTTAAAGTTTAAATTTCACGGGAAGAGACTTATCTGGCAGTTAGGAAATTGAATAATATCTTTAACTTCACGCATTCACACGTCAGCTAATGTTGTCTCCTTCAGCGGTCACTTTTGAAATATATAATAAATTCTTGTAAAATAATATTAATAATATATTAAAATATTATCATTTCTTAGCATAAAAAAGTTAGTATTCTCTGAAATAATATTCCTATACAAATTTGACTATTTGTATAGTGCTGACCTTCAGTCGGATTCAGATAGAATTTTTTTTTTTCAACAGTTCCAAACGTGATCATTTTCATACAATCAAACCTCGATATATTTGATAAACAGTATCAATAGCTGTATAATTATAATTATTATAACATTCTACAATATCTATGTTGGTGCTAAAAAAAAAAAGCTAGGCTGGTGTTACAAAAGTGATCTTTACGTAGTTTAAAATATATGTTTTGGCCTACATTGTATTAAAAGTTTTAAATTAAATAATCATCCCTTAAAAAGTTAATTACAAAGTCTTAAATTAATATGAGTGTCTAATTTTTTTTATATATACGTGCCTAAGAGAGAGATACTTTAGGTTATTAATCTTTAATGTGTTAAAGACATTTTATAATATTTGTTAGTTAACTGAATATGATACAAACAATTATTCGTTTCATTTTTATTTAAGTGACTGAGAAATAATAAACCAAGTAAAATTAAAGTCTCATAAGTATTACTCCAAATAGCCTTTGGCCTACCTTTTTCATTTGAACCTTAAACTCTGTAAATGTTGGTGAATAAATTGTAAATGTATGCATTCAGATAGTGTGGTAGACAGTCGTAACAGAATGTTTACTGCCAGTATATGTAAGAATATGAGCCGGTAGTATTACGATGGTTTATACCCCGCAGTCAACGCACAAAGCCCGCCTCCCTCTTTCTCGGTTAGACGCAAGAAAAACAAACTTATATCCTTTACAGATCAAGTCAAGAAGGAAACAAACAAAAAAGGAGTATATAAAACAGGTGCTTCAAAAAGCTGATAAATATCCCAAACATACTCCTACGTGAATATGTATATCCTTTAATAGAACGTACGTATAGCCAATGTAATTAAACAGAATGTTACTGGATTAAACAGCCAAACTTTGGAAAGTGGTAGTTGAGCCAAAAATTATCTTTAAATGTCCTTTTAAGAATGAATAATTTTATATTCCCTTTCGAAATAAGATAAAAATAAACTTTTTTCTGTATAAAAAATTAAATAACCCTAAAATTACTATATTTATCGAATATTAAACTATCATTAAAATGACACCTCGATTGTTCCTATATTTTGCTGAGATTAATAGAAATCATGTAATAAGCAATCTTCTAATGAGATATTTAAAAGTCATCGAAATTCCCTTTTATTATTTGATAGAAAATATGTGCAGGCAATCAATTTGAACAAAATAATTACATTAAATAATATATTATTAAATATTTTATTCAATACCTAAATTTTAATTTTGTTAAGTTTTTTGTTGTTTCTTTGAAAAGAGCTGAAAATGAGCTAAATTCCCAAAGGACATTTTGAATTAATTTTCTGATCCCCCTTCTTCTTAGAGTCTGGCTGATTAATCCGGGAATATCCAGTCTATAAGCCCCGTTTAGCCTAAAAGCTAGCACTCGCTCATTGATGTATTACACTTTGACCCTATCTTATAAGCTACACCATAGTGTAAACACTCAAGGCAATGTTGCAATTTTAGAGGCTAGACGATGGGTATATTCCAATTTTCATCGGAAGAGCTACAAAAGTTACAGCTCGTGTGTTCTAAAGCTGTATCTTTTGATACATTATATTAAATAACACTATTAATATAGTAAAACATGCTTCAGTGGCCGAATGGTCTAAGGGGTCACTCATGTGTTAAGCTGGCCTGCATATGATGGTGAGGTAGAGGTTCGAATCCCAATAGAATCTAATGAGGAGGATTTTCCTAAAGGTTTTGTCACTTTCCTTCCACGCATATACGACTAAATTATTTCTAAAATACTTCCTTCCTAATACCTAACCTATTATAGTAGTGATCCTATATCCTGAACCAGTAGTAAATATGATTTTAAAAAAATTATCATGGTTGACCACAAAATATTTGTTTCGTTTTTATAAACAGCCCTTTTTATAATAATTGGATTGTGTTTCATATCCAAGCACCACGTATTACCATCCACCCTGGGTATTAGTATATTTTCATTAGAGGAAATGTACTCGCATTTGCTTGGAGCAAGAGTGTAAAGTTGGATAATAGTTCTGACTTCTCCATCATAATAAAACTATGCTAGATTATACTGACGCCTTTACCCACGTGTTCACCAGTTCAGGCTATGTATGATATAAATTGATTAAAGAATTCAATATAATTCAATAATTGATGAAACCAATAGATTATTAACAGTGAACCATAAACAAGTATAAAATGTCAGTGTGATTCATCATGTGTTTTTTTTAAATATGTATGGTATGTTTATGTAATTTAGAGTGACACCGTTAGGGCTAAGTGGGCACTAACAGATGACTAGGTCAGTGTTAGTGCCCACTTAGCCATACTGGTGTCATTCTAAAGGTCAGATCAAGAGGTATTTTATTTTCAATATTTTTTTTATTTGAATCCTTTTACATTTTTTTAAACTCACGCCTTATCCTTTAGATTGGTGGTTCCCAAACTTTTTAAATGAGCTACCATCCCAATAATTTCCATAATTTGAAGTACCTCCAAGATAATTCTGAATATTTACTATTTCATTACATTAAAATTGTACCCAGGGATATAATAACATATTCATTTGACTATGTGACTCCACCGTCTGTCTTGAGCTTGAATAAATGCTGCCACACCTCCAACCATTGTTTAAATCGATTTTACTTTTGGTTGGACTTGGTTCGATTCTATTCATAAGATTTGATGAGGCACTATTTTTTTCCAACTTTAATATGCTACTTCTTGTTTGGATTCTCATGGCGTACCACCAGGAATAAGTGTACGTACCACAGTTTAGGAACCACTGATCTAGATTATGCCATTTAGATCCGTGAGCTTCAATTTTGTTTCTAAATATATCTCAAATAATTCTTCACTTTAGATTCTTGTTTAATCCATATATATAAATTTGGTTTTAATGTGTTTAAAAATATAGGCCTGTATTGTTTTCTTTTAAATTAAGAAACAAGTAATTTATAGAATACTATTGTTTCTATGTGGCCCTTAAGCTAAAAGACCAAATCCATTAAATTTTAAAATATCATTGTTGATAAGCTTTGTTTGTTTCCGTATGTGTCCATTTCTAATGAAAAAACGTATTATATTTGATTTACTTTTTACTTAATAAAACTAATTTTTATTTCTTGCATTAATTTAATTGTGATCCCTTGGCATAAACCAAATATAGAGAACATAAAATAATTTGAATTTTGGCTGTAGCTTTAAATTATAATATAAATTTAAAAAAATCGTTTTAGCTCTAGCATTCAGGTTTTAAAATCACGTGTCAGACACCTTAGCTCAGTTGGTAGCGTGTTTGTCTACTGAGCTAAGAGTTCTGGGTTAGATTCATGGCATGTCCAAAAACTATCATTGGTGAAATGTGGTTTTCTCTTTCACATTGATGAATTAACGTTTGGGGCATGTTCTAGATGTAAGTTAGTTTATAAGTCGTGTGCTGATATGATCAGTCGATTCAGAAATTTCAAATCACATACCTCAAATAAGGTAAGAATTAAAAAAATAAATTTAAATCAAGTATATTAACATAGTAAAAACATTACCTTTTAACTAAACCCTCAACTGGTACAAAATAGGTAACATAAACACATGTTACACATTTAAGGATAGTTTTAATAAACGAGTAAGACTATGTAGGTAAACGATTATTGTATTAATTCAATTCAATCTTAAGCGTATGACCCAAACTGGTAGTAAGAAGCAGTGCTAAAAAAAATCTATCATACTTGTACAATTAGAGTTGAGAATTATAAACATCAATTATCTCTAAAACTGTTATATTTTACTAATATTATGTGTATAGTGAAGATTTTAATTAAAATGTATAATGGGCGAGTCAAGGTTACCAAAGAATACGTCCAATCAACTGTATTTTCATCATTTACAGGTGGAATTATTTTTACAAAGTTTTCGAATCCTCGGCCCAAATGTTTGATCACGAGACTCTAGAAATATAAATATTTGTTCAGCCTGAAATTCCTGGAGGGATTGTTTGTTTTATGTGATAGGATACATACTGTATAATATTATGATTTTATTTTGTGTAAACCAACTTAAATAATTGCTAGCATGAACCAAATTTATATTGAACAAGTTTTTTTTACGTAATTTTTTAGGAGGAAAAAATATACCCGTATAGTTATAAATTTAAAGACTAATCATCGAAATAAAAATTCATGAAAATAATCTCAATGTAGTACACGCTTCTATTGTTGATTGGGCCAGAGCACAGCTTGGCAACCTTTTTTTTGATATCAGGGTTTGTATGGGGCTAGAAAAAAAATATGGTTGGCTGGTTTGTAAAAAATGTCAACTTTATATTTCTCATATAATAATTAGATATTAGTCTATTCTTATGAACAGAATTGTTTGTTTGCTAAATCTTTTGCGGGGCAGAAAAAAATCTATTTGTGGGCTCTAGGTTGCTGACCGCTTGTCTAAGGCGTCACTCTTGAAATAGATTGGCCTGCAGACGACACGTGTGGATTGGGATTCTAATCTCGACCTTCGGGTGTACTGAGGGTGGTTTTTCCTAAAAGGTTTTCAACTCTCCCTCCACGAAAATATGAGTACACTTCCTCTAAAACTAAACCTTTCTTATACCTAACATATGATTAGTCCATATGTATATAGCCATACAAAAAAACAAATGTAATGATAATATTTTATCTTAAGTTTAAGCTGGTAGGAAACGAGATCTGAGTTAAAAATGTTTACACTTTTTATAAAAAGTACCTTTTTTGTTTATATTAAATAAGTTTAATAATCTTGCAATTTTTTACACAAAAACTTGTTTTGTTTTTAATAAATATGATATTGATTTAATATGGTAATACATTTAATTCAATTTCCTACATGTGTTTCATTACGTTACAATATACCCCATGTTAACCTTCACCCATAAACTCTCTATTGGGTTCATACTACCCACTCCTAGACTAATAATCTTTCTGCAATGGTACTCTTCGCTATTTTAGTTCACGGTAGTTTCGATCTATATCATGAACAATATTAAACCATATAAAACAAGACTAAACTCCCTAAAATCTAGAACTGTTCATGTACTTACCATTTGTATCCTCTGGCTGGAACAACCTCCAAGTCGAGCCTACACACATCGTGTCCTAGTTTGACGAGTGCACTGAGCGAGCTATGGTGAGCCCACAGCTAATGTTCTGACCATCCTGGTTGAAGTTAAACAAAAATGTCCCGGCCAAGATTTCCCTCGAGCAGTGGACGGCGACTATCTGGTGGACGAAACGTCCTCTACTGCCGAAAAATTGTGTGAATGAAGACGTCTCGATTGAAGAGGTCTAAAGGGTCGATGTAAACAACGGGCGTAAGTGATCATCCCTGCGTAACCAAATTCCACGAGCTGGTCGATGGTCTACGTGATTTCATACTAGCTTCATGATGGCCGAAGTGACGTCACCGACTAAGTTTTCAAATTCCCCACCATACTTCCCTAGCAACTCCATAAAAGCAGGGGTGCCCCAGGGATCTTCACTCTCACCACACCTGTACAACATATACATTTCCGACATTCCAATACACGCTCAAACCAAGGTCAGACTTTTTGCAGACGACACTATGATCTACACCATCAACAAAAACATCAACTACGCCAGTCTTGCGATGCAGAGATACCTGGTTAACTTACAAGACTGGCTCACAAGCTGGCAGATCAAGGTCAACGCTGCCAAATCCGCCGCCATAATCATAAGTCGTAGAAACATTCATCTACCAGCCCCACTCACACTATTCGATACGGAAATTCCCGTAAAAACAGAAACAAAATACTTAGGAGTCACAATAGA
>CABFVZ010000025.1:360133-378625 GCA_902151445.1 Timema monikensis
TGACAATCAACTACGCCGGAATGACAACAGACCACCGACAACACTACACTTAACTACACTGGATCACCTTTCAACAATCGCTCATTTCATACCATTACTACCTTAGTCACGGCCGGACTCACTGGGATAACCGCCTAGGTTGTCTACTAGCCAGAGGATAATCCTGGCGCCGGGGGCAGCCCCAGATGGGGAATGGAAATGTATCCACCTCACTCCTATACCCAAGAAAAGAAAATCCTACCCCAACAAGCAACTCTTTATTACCTTTGACACCGCCGGACTCCACAGGGATAACCGACTAGGTTTTCTACGAGTCAGAGAATAACGCTGGCGCCGTGGTCGGCCCCTGATGGGGAATGGAAATGTGACCTTCCGTGTCAAACCTAATCCCTACAGTCAAATTAACCCTTCGATCCTCTTCCTGGAAATCGACTCATGAAACATCATCATATCATCATCATACCTTATACACACCTTCCCACATCCCAATAAAAGAAAATCCTCCCCAAATCCCGAGACACAGCGCAATCGTTCACTATCACCAATTTCACCTCACAGGGTCAATAATTATACAAATTGTTTGTACAAGGTATATAATTCATTCAAGAGGCCAGGAGTCGCGATAGTGACTCCGTACTCGTACATAAGATCAGCCCTTTCACAGGTGACCTAGCTTGGAGTTTCTGTCAAGGTGGATATCTTGCGTCGGGCAACAGAACCAACCACCTGTAGTATTCTGCAGGCTCATTTCATCAGGTAAATAAGTTCATTCACGAGGTTAAGAGTCATGACAATGACTCGGTACTCAAACTACAAATCAGCCCTTTCGCAGACAACCTAGCTTGGCGTAACTGTCAAGGTGGATGTTCTGAGTCGGGCAACAGCCGAACGGCAATCCCTAGCAACTATCAACGTGTCTATATACAAAATCGACTATTGGATTTCGACGCTTCAGGAGAAGTTCTGTCCCGCTCTTGGACAAAATTAGGATAAACTGTTCCACGTAATATTCTACGGACATATATTATAGCGTGTTTACATTTGAACTCTAAATTAACGTAATATTTTGTATTAGCCAGAATAGGCGCAATAATTTTGATAACCTAAATACTGATTGATTTGAAGTATATTTTGATATGAAACATTCATTATTTTATGTCGTTACTTGGGCACTACCGCCTGTCATGTCACTTAAAATTTTAGATGACTACAATTAGTAATTAATTTGATGTCTGACGTATTGAATGTAAATTGTCTTGAAATTGTGGTTATCAGCTATAGTAATTTCACCTTATTTAGTATTGTTTCTTTGTTTAATTATAATGTGATATATATATATATATTTATATTAAAGTAACGTAACTTTTTCTGGTTGATAAATTTAATATAATATAATTTAATAGACTTTTATATGTTTCCAAATCTTTTGCTAGAAATGACTGGTTTCATAACTATGCAAAGCTTCGAGTAATATACGACTAATTGTTAACAAGTAGGGTTCTTGTTTACGTCCCTTTTTTGTGTCGACGTGTAATGGTCCCGCGAGAGTTTGACTTAAGTCTGTAAGCCAAACTCTTGTGTGGTTTGAAATATCTGAGTAATATTTAAATTTAAATTTAACCTTTTAAAGTCTGCATTCACTGGAGTGAATCCGACATCTTTAGTAACAATTTAAAGCTGCCCATTAGGCTCTTACTTTTGTCATCACATAACTGTCTGGTTCGATAAATAATGATTAATCATTTTTTCTAAATTCAACATTAAGGGATGTTCTGTCATTTCAAGGCTGTCCCAGTTGACTGCAGGATATGATACTTGTTTAGTAATTTTGTTTGGCAAATAATGAATAAGTCATTATTTTATTGGTTTCCAACATACCTCCGTTTGAACTTTGAGGCCATTTAAATTATTGTTATTGCCTTTTAATAAACCATTCATATTGTTATTTAATCTTTACAATGTGTTGCCTTTTAGCATGTCCTTTTATTTTACCCACCCACCTTTTAGTCTATCAATGATCATAGAGAAGAGGTGTAACATGTTTTAATCTCAAATGTTTTTAATTGGCCTATTTTTCAGAAGCATAGTGAAATTTTACCAGAAGGTTTTTAAATGAAGAAAGAAAGAAATATTCCGAAAGATAAAATATCTAAATGATAATATCATATCATAATATGCTATTATCTGATCATTTAGGTCAATTCAAACCCATTGTGATAATAAAAGTTCTTTGAATCTTTATCATGGGCATTTCGGTATTTGAACAGAACATCATTTTAAGAGGCGTCTCCATTCATGTCGTCAGACCCATGGAGAATATTTCCAACATCTGTTATAGGAATAAATGTAACGAGGTACACGATACTTTATTGTACAGTTGCTTTTGGGACATTCTGTATAATTGGGGCTTTCCCCCTAAATATTTTCTCACTATATTTCCAAGTAAGTATGAGTAAATCTCTAAATTTATACTTTTAAATTTTTACCTTTTAATAGTGTTAACATACGCAATAAAAACAACAACAAGAAAACTCTATACAAAAAATACGTTTGCTTTCTCTCGACACCTCGAAGAAAAGTATTGTGACCGTAAAAAAATTTAGCTCAAGATTTTAATGTATATCGACGTTTCATGACTCCCTGAAAACAAAATGTGGTTTTCGCAATGCCGTCTGTCTGTCTGTACTTCGTGCTAGGGCTGAAACTATTTTACCAATTGGGTTAAAAACTTTTTATATGAGTTGTTTATAAGGTCCTCCCCCCCTCCCCCCCCCCCAGGGGTTTTTGGAATTATATATTTTACTTTAAGTTAAAGGTAGTATACTGAAGGGCAAAAAGAGAAAAAAATCGATTTTGATCGAAATTCACTCTAACAATTTTGATTTAATTTTATATCTTGACACTGTTTATCATTATAAACTATATGGATAGTCTCATTTTCTCGGGAAAATAACTTTGAGGGCACTTAACTAGATGGAATATTTTCAATTTTCATAATTTCTCACCAACTATTTGAGACATGAAATAACTTATCATAGTAAAAATATAGTACTATTAAAGATAAAAATAATTTATTGTAAATATATTTTTATAAAACCAATAATTACTGAGCTACAGGCAAATAAATATACTTTTTAATTCAGGTCTTTGAAAAAATTAATTTGATTCTAATGCTCTTTGGTGGATAAAGATATTTCTCTTTTCTCGATCTGTAACAATACAATTTATAGCTCCAATTTAATAAAGTTCACGTAATTTTGACATTTATTACTCAAGATCTAAATGTACACACGAGTGCTAAGCCCTTCACATTGACTTTAAGCACTTGGAGAAAATTAAACCAACACTAGATCAAACACATGAGGGATCATACATTCTTCACATCTAGGCCATTTATACTGGGTTATGCTTAGCTTTAAAATATGAAGCGGTACAAAAAAAAAGTCTTAGACAAAATGTTCCCTTGTTTTTTAGCGTAGAATAAGGTACCATGATATAAAAAAAACAAGGTCCTATTTTTAAAAAAAACAATGTTTACCTTGAAATAACATTGAATACTCCACAAAATAATAAATTAAGAATATTATTCAATTTTCCCCTAAAAAAAACTATTTTTGTCAGAACATATTTTCTTTAAGAGGTGTTGTTTCCTAAAATAAAATATCGTAACAATTTAGATGCCCCATCCTGTATAAACTTATGTAGTTGGGACAGTAATAAAATATCAAAAGGACAAAAAAATTATTAATACAATTAAAATTAAAATAGTGTTGACTTTGTTGTTTATGACGAAATATACATGACAAACAAAACAACATTTACACCATGCGAAAAGAAATTGTAAATTTTTTCACTTCAATTTAAAATATATATTTTTAAATATTCGAAGATTTGTTCTTGGATTCAAGATTTTAAAAAAAATTAAGATTTGGATTTAAGAACTATATGATTCGAGCCATCTCTAGTAAAGAAAATTAGCAATAAAACTACGATATAATAAGTAACTAAATAAACCAGTTACCTCTTGTATGAAAACAATATTTTATTCTGTCTTTTAAGCAAAGTGACTTAGACCTTTGTTTTACTAAGGCTATCTTTTGTCTTTCTACCTTCCTCCCACGCTGTTATATTATATCCCAATCCAGTGTCCCTAAAGAATTTAAAGAGTTCGAGAAAGAAACCCGAGAATTGAATAAAATAAAATCCCAATTCAATAATCTAATGTCGGTAAGGAGCGTCAGTGATGGCTCAAGTTCTGTGCAGAAACATATCAACTCCTTGCACTTTTAAACAGAGTAATTAATCGAATTATTAAGGAGGTTGCCTACTTGTGACGTAGTGGGAGGTCTAATGAAGGATTTCATCATGTAGATGTATTTACGTTTAATTCTGCTGGTTTTAAGGTGAGAGTGTAAGAAACGCTAGGAAAGGGTAATATTTATCCAGTTTTTCTATCAAATAAATTATTTTTTTTATCAAAAGAAATCAAATATTGCTCCAATATAAAAATAAAGTTTAATTTTCTTCACTTGGTAACGACATCAATAGTTATTGAATATCTTTCATGGGTGTCCTGGAATTTAATTACAACTTTTTATCTACATTTATTTTGTAAATCTATTGCTGCTATGCTCATGACGAAATTTTCAACAACTGATGATATAGATATCATCCATGTGATAAAAATTAAATTCTATATTTCTATTGGAGCAATATGTGATTTATTTTGGACAAAAAAAAAGGCTATAAAAACTGAAATAATATTTCCATTAATTAGCTTTCCATGCACTTCCACCTTAAAGATATGACATTGAAAAAAAACCACTAAATTCTTAAATAGCCAATTATTTTGCTAATCCAACCCTGCGATAGCCCGAAATACACAATAATCCGAATCTCCTCTTCTTTCCCAGTTGCATTCTTTCTTATGGTTTTTCGTAATGGTGTTTTCTTTTTATACTACCACGACAACCTACTGTTGACGTTTAGTCTTGATAGAGGTTTTTTTTTTCCGTAAATTCATTGCGCTTTTGAATATTTTTTTTAACACATCTTGATAGTTCGAACAATTCAATAGCTCGAACTGGTGACCTGGTAGTCTAGGGGTAAGGTGTCAGACTTATGTGCTGGCGGCCAGGGTTAAATCCTCGGTCCCGGCACAGATTTATCTGATTTCCGAACCCTTCCTACACCTCTGACAAGACATCTTGTTAATGTGGGGAATGCCAGGCCGCCACCGTGGTTCGGATTCCACGTTAAACTGTAGGTCCTTCATTTAAATCACCCTACCATTACACATTAGCGTATGTGCGTATAACCCGAACGGGTAGTAAGACGCGGTGCTAATAATAATAATAATAATAAAAATAATAATAATAATAATAATAATAGCTCGAACGTCCTTGAAAGTTGTAGGTTTGGATGAGTAATACCGTGCTGTAATTCTAAAAGTAGACTTACAGTGTTACAAAATTAATATTTTTAATCAAATTTTTTAAATCGCCTACAGCTTAGACTATCTGGCTTATTTAATAAAATGGCTTGTATGGAATTTTTTTAACACTGCATCTTACTACCCGTTTGGGTTATACGCTTATGTACTAATTTCGCTTATGGTTTTAAGAATTAGAAGGTTATATTCAGAGGAAGTGTACCCGCAATTGCATGGATGGAGAGTAGAAACCCTTTTTCAAAAATTACCCTCACTACACCTGACAGAGATTCGAACCTCTATCTCCTCGTCATCGGCAGTCTAGTCTACTGCAAAAGTTGCACGTTAGACCACATGGACACTGAAGTGGGTTGTATGAATCTTAGTGGTAGAATTTAAATTTAAAAATTCCGCTGAAGCATCTGGAATAGGAATCCAAAAGAGTATAATTTTGAAATGCAAGAAATGTTTCAGGTGCAAATGGTAGAGTGGATGTTTATACTCGTCAGTAGAATAGGGAAAGTGTTGTCAGCAGTTAAATTAGAAGCTTTTCAAGATGAACTGCTGAATTTTTTTTCCTCTTTTCTATTTCGTACATTAGTGTTTAAGCGTGATAATGTCTAGCCTGTTTAGGTGCGTTAAGTTAAGATTCAACCCGCTTCACAAAATAACTTTGAAATATTTTAAAATAATAATTTTGTTAAATGTTATTAATGTGGACCACAAAATAATAAGTATGTACTTTATAAAAGTAGAATTCTGGTTTAAAAATAACGTTTAGAAACTACAAACACATTCTTTGCGATAAAATTTGAAAATACTTAACATAATGATTATGTATTATAACATTTATACTGTATATCCTACTGTATGCAATTTAACATATAAGTGATATATTTTAAAATATTTAAGTAAACTATAAAAAGTGAAAGTTGTAGATCACATGAATTTAAACATGCTCATCGTTCATGGGGGGTAGAGGGTGACGCGTCCATTCTCCCCAAATAATATCTCAATTGGGACTTTTTTACTATAGCAATAAAAAAAACAGTGAATCGATTTATTCAGATAATTAAGAATCCACATTAGGAAAAATTGATAATTGATCAAGAAATTTTTTTTATATTACTTATATAATACATTTTGCTATTATATTATTCGTGTTATTTATATATTTATTTCGGATTTATTTTTAGTATTCGACTTAAAGTGAAAATGGGTTCGTTCTTCCGCCCTCAATAATATGGGGCTAGTAAAGTTTATCAATTTTATACAAAAATAAATAGAAGTTTGTATAGCTGTAAAAAAAAAATTCCGTCCTATATAAATCGGACTGTACGTCTATTTCAATATATAGTCCATTCGCCATAGGTGTGGTGGTAAGTGAAAGCTAACAAAAGTTACCAGATCTACAACATTGTTTCCGCTCATCAAACCATATGATCTTCAAGACCATCTATTGAGTTGTGATAATTATTTTTCTCGGTCAAAGCCTTCACAACAAAACCATTTGTTTTTGGTGTTCTTTTCCTTTCAGCCGTATTTTTTACATCTTCCACTAACTGTCAGTTACCATTACTCCTATGGTGAATTGACTGTATGCAAACACGTGAGCAAATAATCAAGAAACCATTCTAGAGAACGAGATGGATACGTTTCATTTCTAATTTTAAACCGGGCACGTTATTCTTCAAACGACAAGCCTGTTCAAAGAAAGCTCGTTTTCGAGCCTTTGTAGTGAGAGGGCCAACTCGGCGCTATTTAGAATTTTTTTTGTTTGTCTTTTTGCTATACGATGTAATTCTCTCATTCAGACGTCAAACAGAACCAGATCTATATCACCCGTGAGTATGTAAATGCCTAACTCCACCCCCCTATAAAGTGTACCGGTATATAGTTTGAATCTCTTCTTTAGAACTTTATGGCAGGAGCTAGTATTGAACGAGGCATGAAGAATTTACATCTAATCTATTTTCTAGGACTTAATATGACAGGTTGATTATATTATAAGCTAACCTAACAAATCCTCTAGCATTTAATAGATAAACGGATGGAAATTTTGAGCTTTGTTTGTAAAAAAAATAGTATTTTTCTGTTCATTATTACTTAAGAGTGAATAATGGGAGAGTGAACTAAATAAATGGTAATTTGGTTGATACTATAGGTGTGCAAAGTTTCATATTTCTAGGTCATTTAGGAACTTGTGGATGGTGTGGAAATATATAGCCACATTAGAAAATTATATTAGGTAGATATTAGGAACTGGAGGAAGAAAAACACACAACTACAAGTAAAAGAAACATAAAAAATAAAATGTAACCAGAAAATGGATTCGAGACAATGAAAGTCCATATTATTTCTCTGAATAAATTACTTGAGCCACAAATATTTTAATTGATAGTTACTTAAATATTATAAATGACTTTTTCGCATTTTTTCGAGTAGCGTGAGTTTTGTAATCGTCAAAAAATTGTTGTCGAAATGTTGATGATCCCCTGAACCTGAAAAAAGTATTTTTTTGCAATTCCGACTATCTGTTAGTTACTGGTCCTGGAGCTGAAACTATTTTACCAATCCGGTTAAAACTTGGTATCCATGGTTTTCATAAGGTTCCTCAGAGGTATTTTTGGATCCATCTATCTAACCCTATAATTAATTCTATTTTACTTAAGGTTGAAAAGATAAAATTATGATTTCCTAAAAATTTGCTCTAACAATATAGATTACATTTCGTATCTAGTCATTGTTTACAATTATAAACAAAATGGCAACTATCATGCAAATTAATTTGAAGATATCTTACATAAGTGGACATTTTCAATTCTAATCATATTTCTGCATTTCTTTGAGTTAATAAACAACTTATCAATGCAAAGTTGCAGGCCTATATCAAAAGTGAGAATTACAGATAACATGACTTTGCGTATGATTACTTAAAAGTATATATAGTAGCTTTTATAACTGTAAGATAAGGTTGTTTGTATTGAAATTAGAGTGTAGCTTAGTGAGTGCTCTACTACATAGTTTGACCCAAAAGATAACTTCCAACTTATCATAAAAAATTACTTATAACTTAAGGCGTCCAAGATTCTTAACTTGTAAAATATATTGAGCGAAACAGTATATAACATTTTTGTGTAGACCCTACCACTTCTTCCTAGCTGTATTTAAATACACTAATGGTATAAGGATAAGGAAGTTAGAATTTAAAGTGAGTGTACACTTATTTGCGTGTATGGATAGTAGAAACCATTTGTGAAAGAAACAACCTAAATATACACGACCAGAATTAAAGAACTGATTTCCCTATCACACACAGGCCATCCAATATTTTGAGAAAGTGACGCATTAGAGCAGGGGTTCTTAATCTTTTTTACTACTATAGTCCCCCCAATATATCCCCAAACCCTCTTCGCCAGACTGCCCGAATAACCTTCATCATCAGTCCTTTTAGGTACGAGTATGACTATAAAATATGTCAATAAATTGGTTTTAAATTACAAATGGACAGCTGGGATCAGAAAAACTGAAAGAAAGTCGTGATGATATTTTTATATTTATTCATAATAAATGAAAATCACAAGTAGGCCTAAACAATTCGTTTTGATAACGGTGATTGTTTATTCTAATCTAACAACAACTTTAGTATTTTTTAAATTTTTTGGAGGTCGAGTCCCATAGCCCCATTATTTTATTCCCATACCTAGATTAAGAACACCAATCCTATACCATACGATCACTAATTCAGGTTCTATATTATAAATACCATTGAAAAAAAAATTACAGTCTGCATACCACATTAAAAATTTTCCTATCACATACTTCCTTCATATAACCGTTGCTTTACCCAACCAAAAATATATACTAGCTTTCTCCAGTCTAGCAATAATATTATTGATTGTAATAAAATTAGTAATTACATTAATCCCATTAGTACTGTTATTATTTTTAGCTATTCTGTCTTACAACAGGTCCAGTCCCTTTGTCAGTGAACATAGATCATCCAATGCACCCTGTCATCTACCTCCTCCTTCAACTCCTAGAATTTGCTTCTTTCCTTCAATATTTGAATCCTCCTTCTTTCTAAAATCCTCTATCCTTCTTCAACCTTCTATGACATCATGAAGAAAACAATTCCTTTGAAGGATGTGTATGAGCTATATTGCTTTGTACAGAAGAATTACATCCAAAATCATCCTCTTCTCACCCACTCCTCTTGGGACTTATTCATTCGTCACCCTCTCTGTCCACCTGATTATCACAAGTCTACTCCAGCATCACATTTCTAAGCTCTCCATGTATTTATCTTATATCTTCCTAAGAGACCAAGTCTCTCCTCCATACAACGCAATGCTCCAAATGTAGAATTTCATCAGTTTCTTCTTCGGTTCCAAACTCTTATACTGTAAATGTTTAAAAGTTGGATACGTAGGTTTTCATCTGGAAGTGTATCTATTTAAGTGCTGTGATATCCTATTGATATGCTAATTCGGGTCCAGACAGTATAAATGTGTTTGTATGTGTGTGTGTGTGCTTGGTTTTGTTGGGGGGTCAGGGTTGGGGAGGGAAACTAATGGTAAGGATAGGGAGGTGACGAGGATTTCGAAGATTGCGGAGAGAAGAGTAGCGTGTTAGATGGTAGGCATATATTTTGGCAAATGGCCAAGTGGTTGATTTAGTAGGGTGACTTCACTGTGTAGACACACACACACACACACACACACACACACACACACATAAATGGTGTGGTGCTTTCCTTGGGGGAGAGGAAAGGGTGTTTGTGAGAAGGGGTTTGAGAAGGGGTGGGAGTAGGTTGAATGAAAGTGGTTCAATGACCACTCTCCGACCCTCAATGTGAAACCATTGTCCACTCTCCAACCACCACTCTTGTACTCTTCCTAAAATAAACTTTTCTTTTAAACGGAAGAAAGAGGGTAAGAGTGGTGGAGGATGAAGAAAATATGGGTGAAAAGGAAGGTGGATCGGAGATTCTCTGCTGGTAAACTTTTACCCTACCGTAATAATTTCTGGAGTAAGTTGGTTTGCTTTCTGCCCTAGCTTTCTTGGTAATTGTGTTAACGCTGTTCGCTAAAACAAGCGTTCGTTGTCTTCTGGGCCGGGTGGTAAAGTGGTGTGTGTTCACTTCGAGGGAAGACGTATGGTACTTAATAATTTGGTTATACAGTTTTATTTTATTACTGCTCGTACTTTCTAGGCACCAAAAAAACTACTTTAAGTGGCTCAAATTATCTAAATTAAAGGAGTAAAATTAGTGGGGTTAGTTTAGAAAAACAAAACCAGTATAACATGCTTCGGTGGACACGTGGGATGAACGTCAAGATCATCAAATCTGGTTCACTAGTGACGAGAAGACCGACATTCAAATCCTACCTGGATGTACTGAGGATAATTTACAATCTAAATAATTTCTTATTCGCCCTCCACGTAATATTATATATATTATATATATATATACTAGTAAAGATGGCACACTTGAATCTACGAATTTTGGAACCCCTCGAATTATATGGTATTCAAAAGATTCTCTATCCGTAAAAGTCTCAAAAGTATCTCGAATACAAATTATGAAAAACCTGACTTAAAATGACAATATTGTAATTGGTTAAAGGAATTATATAGACGTGTGTTGTAGGAATAAAACAAAATCACAAAAAAGGTAAAATATTATATTAATATAATTGATTTATTAAAAAAGATGTATATGTTAATAGGATTTTTTATCACCACCACGACTTACTACCTGTTCAGGATGTATGCATATGTACTAATTACGCTAATGAGATAGGGATGAGAAAGGTTGAATTTATTGGTCACACTGTCTATCCACCTGATTGATCTTCCCAAGTCTTCTCCAGCACCACATTTCAAAGCTCTCCAAGTATTTCTTTCCCATCTTCCTGAGAGTCCAAGTTTCTACTCCATAAAATGCTATGCTCCAAATGTAGCATTTCATCAGTTTCTTCCTTAGTTCCATATAAATATAAATCTATTAAAACGTAATTACAAGTCTACTTTAAAGTTTTTTTCCAAAAATCAAATTGCAAATGAGTTCGCTAGCTGGTTTATGTCGAATAAATACAAACACTTGTGAAGTTTCTTTGTGTTTTTTTTGTTTGTTTGTTTTTTCCCAAAACTAAAATGGGTAGAGTAATTTAGTTCCTTCACTAATCTTGACTAAATAGCTAAAGAAACTGTGATTAAATTGGTCTCCTCATTATCCTAGAAATCCTTTCCAATTACATTACACCAATTACACGCCATACATTTGTCTTTATTTTTCTATTCCTCACTTTAATGGAGGCGAAATCCAAGTGACTTTTCAGAATCGCATGTTAAAACGCCATTTCAGGTCCGAAAACGAAATGAAATGGAAGTAAAACAATCATTGCGTGGGCTAGGACGCCAAATTACAAGCGCACAATTACTGGAATTACTCTAGTTAACATCAGTGTGGGTTTCTCGTACTGATTGCTATACACTGTACCAAGAGTTCAATGATTTGTTTTCTTCGACGTGGAAAAAAAAAAGACAATTTCACAAACCGAGCTAGGTAAATTTTGTTCGGATAAACTCTAGAACCTTTAAGAACTATTTTATTATGTCCATCCCTAATATTTATTTTTAACTCTAACTAGATTATCATATTAGTTAAGATTTAGTTTACTATGATGTTTAATTATACATTGGAAACGTTAAATGTATATAACAAAAAAATTTCATTGTCATTACTTTTAAATGATAAGAAACATCCAATATGTTCAGTATGAACTAAGAGTGACAAATACTTTACGTTTATAAGATATAAATATAGTTATATTTATTTTATTTATTTGGGGTATCTTATATCCACTTTCTAAAACATCTGCTTATATCAGGATACGAGAATTTATATGAACTAGAACGGAAGGGCCTACAAACTTTATTGATAAAGATATTTTAACGTAACTTCTAGAGTTCTCTTACATGCCACAATTGACACGAGACCGATGGACTTAATTCTTCTTCGAATAAATCTGTGCTACGAATTTTTATCGCTCAAAATATATCGGTCGACACTGGCTGGTTTTTAACTCCTGAGCATCGAAACCTCAAGATAACCAAGATCAACAAATATATTTGTTGATTGTCAAGTAAACTTGAGAAATTAAATATGTACTGATAAATTAATACGTATATAGCTGGGAATATTCTTTGCTGATGTTGTGTTAGTGTATAGATGCATGTATAATATCAAATTATATATTTACAGACATTTATTATAAAATAGATTGATGCACTGTGTATAATTATTCATCCGGCTTACCCCCATTAAGCTCCATCAATGGGGTAGACATCAGGAAGGTGTAATTTCGGGGAAATATGCCCATCCTTGCATATAAGTGGTTTGGGAAACAGTTTAGGAAAAAATAACCTTCATTACATTAAGCCAAGATTCAAACTTAACCTGTTTATCGCGGTAAAATCAGACTTTACAAGCTTGTCTTTTATTCCGCGTGTCTACCAATACTAGTAGACAAATAAGTATATAAATAAAAAAATGTAAATGTGTTGAAACACTGGATAGTAATTAATGTCGATCAAATAGAAAATAGTTCAGTCAGAAATTTAAACTAAAACTTATTGTTTGTATTAATTTACTAAATGTGAATACATATTTTTCTACTGACCAAGGGTAGAGAGAAATAGTAAATAGGCAAAAAAAATATTAATAATGTGGTTCACCACACAGAATTTCTCCCGCTTTTATCATAAAATAAACTAAACTAGACTAAGCTAAAAATTCGTAAGATTTGTGAAAAGATAAAGTAAGTATATGTGTTATTGTAGGAACACTACACCAAAGATCATAAATTAAATAATATGTGATGTAACTTACTCTGTGAAATTAGGAAAAACGAGCACTGTTATAGAAAAATTGAAAAAAGAAAAGGATTTTTGTCCACCAAATAGCATAAGAATCAAATTAATTTTCGAAGACCTAAATTAAAAAGTTTATACATTTGCTTATAGCTCAGAAATTATTGGTTTTATAAAAATATATTTGAAATAAACGATTGTATCTAAAATAATACTACATATTTACAATGATAAGTTAATTTGTATCTCAAATAGTTGAGGAGAAATGATGAAAATGGGAAAAATCCCTCTTTTAAAGTGCCCTAAAATTCTTTTTCATGAAAAAATGAGAGTACCCATATTATTTATAATGATAAACAGTGTCTAGAAATAAAATTTAATCAAAAAATTTTGGGCAAATTTCGAGAAAATCAATTTTTTCTCTTTTCACCGTTTCAGTAAACCACTCCTCTTTAGTGATCTGTGGTTAATTTTTTAACAAGAGCTATTAGGCTTAAAATGTCATGACGTCGCATACAAAATCCAACCTACTTGCTTTAGTTGTTTACTGGAATGCTCAATGGTCAAAATATGAACCTATATGTAGTTACATGATTTGCCAACAGAGAGTGTCAGTTATTGTGGTCGAATTTTCGACCCATCGCTCATCTAGGGATTAGCATGTGGATATTAATTGCAATTGTTGATATAAGTATAAAATTTTAATTGTTAATAAATAATAATTACTGAAATTGTTTTTTGTTATGCTTATATAAGTAATAAAGTATTGATTATGTATAGTTAACACTTTTTATAGCCAAATTAGTTGTCATATCTACATTTCATTCTCATACCGGTTTCCTAACCTCAATTTTCACAATTTTTGTTGGATTTTGAATGTTATTTACTAGATATCTGAAAATATATTTTACAAAATGAAAATGGATTTGTGAATTATAATAAATATAGAATATATATGATAGGTTTCTGATAGCTGGATTGTTTCGGCAGACTTGTTATAAACAAAACAATGTGACTGCTACACTTTTTTTATAAGTTATGTGAGGTAGTAAATCATAAGTTATATTACGATGGAGTATTGAATGTGGTATTTAGGGAATTCTTACTATATATTTGCTGTGCTTTGCTAGTGCTAACTTTTTATGAGTATTTTTTTAAATAAAATTAAAAAATTCTCAAAAATACAATACAAAAATTGTATTTTTGTAAAACATATATAAATGAAATAGAACATTTTTATAAACGTATTTATAAAATAGTTTTTTTTTCTTAGTTTTGTGTGTGTTTCTTTGTCGTAAGTTCTCAGCAATTTTCTAATTTTGGCATTTTTTAAAATTATTAATTTTTAAGATTATATCGTCCGGATATTGCTATCTATCTAAACGAACTTACTAAATAGCAGATCATTGATTCAGACAATAAAACTTTGCATACAAAATCTTTCGTAGATTTAATTATTTTTACAGTTAATTTTTCCATTATTAAAAATTAATTAGTTAATAAGTTGTGTAAAACATAGTGAAAAAATCTTATTCTGATTAATTTAATCCTTCAAATGTGGTTAATTTATTGACACGTTGAACTTCTTTGTCCCAACAAAAACCTAAACTTGCTAATAAGTTACAAATACATTTTTTTTCAATATTTCAGTTGAAAGATGAAAGATTATATAACTATTCCTATCTGGTGTTCATACAAGAGGTATAGCAATGTGTTGTATAAGTATTATAACATTTAATGAAAAAAAGTTTTGTCCTATAAAGGGTTAAATTTAGAGTTAAATATATAATTCCAAAAACCCTTAATGGGACCTTATGAACACCCCAGATACCAAGTTTTAGAGCAATTGGTAAAATAATTTCAGTTCTAGCCCGAAGTACAGACAGACGTACAAAATGACAAACAGACGGCATTGTGAAAACCACTTTTTTTGTTCCAGGGCGTCATGAAATGTTGACATTTATCATAAACTCAGTCAATTTTTTTAAATCACAATACTTTCTCTCAGAGTTGTCGAGAGAAAGTAAAAAGTGGATACAGTAATATAAAATCAAAATATTGTAACTGTAGTAAAATAAATGGAAACAAAAGGAAGAATAGATAAAATCTCATTTTTATACACAATGAAAAAGATTGAGATGGGCTGTTAAAATTCTAATGTACAAACCCCTACCCATACCTTCTAGCACCCTCATCCCCTCTAATCTTTTGTTTTTTGTGAGGTTGAATTAGTTCATTTACATGTAAATTTGCATCCACGTACAACAAAATCACAAAGACAACTGCAAATGATTATAACAACTTCGTTATGGATGAGTTTAATTTGATTTACACAAATTTAGTCATTAACTCGTTTTCACTGTGTTCATTAAAGCAACTTTGTTTGCTTAAAATTACTTTCGTCTTCTATTAAAGGGTAGCTTTTTGAATTTTTAAACTTGCTTCATTGTATTTTTTTTAATACTTAATTGTATTGTGTGTTGTTTTTTTTTAAGTGTTCAGTGGCGTCGATGATTGGGTCTACTAATAAAGTGACTACAGCATTTATATTATCTGAAAAATCTTTACATTTGTTAATTTAGCCATTGACCACTGCTTATTTCATATTACAAACTATGACTAATAACATAGGATTAAAGCAAATATCCAATGCGCATCCTTGCATACTAGATTAAATACCTTGTAATTTTAAAATTAGTTTACCCGCATTGGTTGTAAAATAGTTTAGAATAATTCCCAAATTCTGGTACATACAATTATTCCCGGTGATACACCGTGAGGAGGCAAACAAAGCCATAAAGTTAAAGTCGGAAAAATATGTGGCCTCATGGATTAATATAAATATACGACGGCCCAGTCTAACTAAACTTAAAACAAAATGAGGGAGTAAGCATTTTACCCATATTTACGTGGAAGTAGGATGATAAACCATTTAGGAAAAAACAATAAAATGAAAAATATGTTAATACATTTTGATCTTGTTTGTTAACATGCCAGGTTCACAAAGACTTTTAATACATAACAGACCCAAATCAGCTTCCGGCTTGCGCAAGGTATGGAAGTTTAAGGGAAAATAAAATACTACGACATGCTAGAAATATGTGCAGTGCATTTATATTTGAATGATTACTCGACATTTCCTGTCGTGACGATGGGGGCCAAAGCAACAAAGCTTATAGTTAATAACTACATTATGACCCTTAATGACAAAATAAAGATTTGCCAGTGTCTGTGAAGTCGTTCTAAAGAGGTCAAAAACGGCATTTTCAACACACTTTTTATCCAAATATAATTTAATATTTCAACCATGTTCTGTATTAGGAACATCTATTAACCCTTTATCTCCATTAATGTTTAATCAGAAATTATCCACGTGCAATAGTGTTTGTGTAAATGTACGATTTCACAGACACAGAGTTGATCAACATAGGTGCAATACCCCGGTTAATCCTTCGAGGTATTTACAGTAAATACAAGCTCAAAGTGACCTATTAACTTCTTTGAAACGAACCGTTGACATTTCTAACAGTAACCTCGCGTGGTGATAATATTACGGTCATCCCTTTAAACTCTAGTCTAAGTAATAGAGATAGAGTGATTACAGTCAAGCTACCACAGGTGAGGATCGAAGGCTTGTCCTCAGAGGTGAGGAACAGAGGAGTTTAAGAGCCTATTTCACTAACCCGAATAAATATATATATATATAAGCACCACGTCTTACTACCCATTTGGGTTGCACTCCTATGTACTAGTTACATTAATGTGTTAATGTGTTAGGGACTATACAAATTTAATCTAGAGGTGCTATAAAGATTTAATTTAGAGGAAGCGCACCCTCATTTGCGTGTAAGAAGAGTGTAAAACCATTGAGGAAACAACCCTCAATGCACTCGATCGGGATCTATCCCTGATCTCCCCGTCTTTGGCATTCTAGTCTAACACGAGAGTAGCGTATTTTACCAAGCAGCCATTTAAGCGTGTTTTTTTTTAAAATAATGGAATTGATACCAGCGAAGCTCTATGATTATATTTTTTAAATACAACACTAAAAAATATTATTATTTTAAAATTACAAGGTTACTTAACTGATCCCAATTTAATTGTTGTCAACTGAAAAATGCAGAAATACCTCACTTTGATATGTTTTTACTTAGAGCAAAATCTTGTATCTAGTTTCCTGGCTAATCGACCATGAGGTGGGCTTTTTAGTATGAAAACCTGTTAGTTTCTTGGTGTGGATGTAGTAAACACGAAGGAAAAACAGTGTTTATGCAGTTTTTATAGCAAAATATTTTTGGGTCAAAATAAATATAGGATTGCTCCAGTAAAAACATAAAATTTAATTTTCTTCATTAGTCCTTGAATATTTGTCATATGACGGTGACCTGTTGGTTTAGGGGTAAGGTGTCAGACTTCTGTACTGGTGGCCGGGGTTCAATCCTCGGTCCCGGCACAGATTTATCTGATTTCCAAACCCTTCCTACCATTACACATTAGCGTAAGTGCGTATAACCCGAACGGGTAGTAAGACGCGGTGCTAATAATAATAATAATAATAATAATATATGCTTCTCGCCAAAAAATAAATAGCATTCTTAAAATAGTTTGATACGCATTGGTCTCTGAAAGAGGAAAGCGCCCTGATACATAGCTGCATTTTGCTTCCCATAGAATAATATACCAACAGAGATATAAGAAAACCTTTTAATAGTGGTCCAGATAATTTATAAATATTTTACGAAATAATTCTGTTTTATAAACATTATCTGTATTTTCTTTATTAACAAACCTCTGTTCTCAAATAAATATTTATGAGGATACTGCTTAAAAAATGTTACTGTTATAAAAAAAATGTTTAACTTGTTTATTGAAGTCTAACTATTAAATCCTTAAAAATTCAATAAATATGAAGTTATTTTTGTATACGTATGTACAGTATACGTCATTAACGATAGGTCTTTACCTGGATGACAGTTCGAAAATCATATGTTTAGGCTTTGGGTTGCCAACACTTGTAAAAGATCACAGTTTTGTTATATATATAAAGATCTTTAATTACCTGTTATATATTACATTTAAAATAACGTAAACTTAAGTTTTCTCATACTATTTCAATTTTTTAAATAATTTCTTTTTATCCAACTCTAAACAATATTTTAAACATAATTAAACGTACTTATTTT
>CABFVZ010000025.1:382070-399258 GCA_902151445.1 Timema monikensis
CCCTTACACTCCCTGGAAGGGAACGCGAGTATATATGGTTATTTTTGCAGTTTTTCAGTATTTTTTTTATTAAATGAATAAAATATTGCTATGGTAGATACGTTTAATTTAATTTTGCCTTTAGCTAAATATAAAGAAATTTTTGATAGGCTTTCAACAGAAAATTTTAAGATATTTGTGACCTAGCAGCGAGCTTTCCTTTTTAACTTGAGATAAGAAGTTTCGTAGTTTTATTTCCCTCTATTATATTGAAATAACAAAAAGTGGTTGTAGGAGGAGGGCGTAAGTAAGTATAATCCTACATGAAATTGACAATTATTTCCAGAAAACGACACAGACTATTTTATTTTAAGCCGTGTGGCCTGGAAGTGATTGATACTCTCTCGTTGACCGAGGCGGCTGCCTTAAGGTTAGGAACGATTAGAATAACTTACTCTTAATTTATGCTCAATATTAATGTGTTAAACATTATGAAATTGTTTCTGTTTGATTTGGTATTTTTGTTCAAGATAAATTATCAAAACATAGATGGTGTAATATTTATAAAACTATTAGTCGTATCCTGGCAAAAAATGGCCCTTTCTTTCTTGTCCAATAATGGTCATAAGCTCCACATCAACTCAAACGCTTTTTGATTTTTTCTTAAATATATATCTTAAGATCTTATTAAAGATAAATATTTTATGACATCAGGAACCTAGTTTTAATAGAGTCCATAAATTCATCAGAATGTGATTTAACTAATGAAAATTTGTTAGCTTTGATAGTATAATAATTCTCAAAGTAAATACTTTTATTTTAAAGAAAATAGATAAAACATGTTTCGGTAGAGCTCGATTAATTTATGTCTAAAAAATGTGCATTTTTTAATTTCATCTTCTCCTTTGATTATTTGTGGAGTTTGAAACTTTTGGGTATATACTCGGTGTAGGTTATAGGCTTAGATTTTTTTTAAATACGTGGACTATCAGCTTATCAGAGTTCTGGGAATCACTATCAAAAGAAATTGTCGTTCGTTTTAAATATAATACGTATTAATACCTTCGAAGAATTATTTTTGCCAGTCATATTTTTAAGAAACTATTAAACAAGGCTCTATCCAAGCGAATTTTGCCCATCCCTAGAGAGTTAATCTAAAGACAAGTGTTTACATAAATTTCTTCACCCTACGTTCAAAGATATGAAAACCAAACAAAGTGACAAACATATCAAAACCAGATAAATATTTAAAGAGACTATGAAAGGCGATAACCAGTAAGGATAACATAAGGGTGTCAACGGTGACACATGCCAAAAACAAAAGGTGTGAACAAAAAAAACTTTCATTAAATTCCATGAAAGAATAAAAGATGAAGATGTGTAGTATTCATTCCTTTTCGTATGCAACAACTGGAAGATTTCTTCTTCCGCTCCCTCCTTCATTCAATAGTTCAAAAGAAGAAAATAGTCCAGGGGAAAGGAAAAAAAAAAAAGTAGGGGTGGAAGAGGGGGAAGCTTCTCACTCGAGTGATATAAAGTCAGAAATTTTAATAAAGCGTCACTCTGCATCGGTGGGAAAGGGCTAGACAAAGTAATAGAGGGGCAAAAAAAAGAACTTAAAAACTTACGCAGGGCAAATAAAAGGAAATTCACGTCATCTTGAACTTTTTTTTTTTTCCTCCTCCCCTTTTCCCTCTACACTTCATATTTTCTTCAGTGGTGACGTGCTTTGTTTACTCACGTGCAATAGAAATATTTCGTTTATGTTAATTACAAAACCATGAGCCGATGGATTCGGAAGAATTCTCCTTGAAAAATCCAATATGCAAAGAAATGACCCCTTTACTAGGTAAATACAAATACATTATAGTACAGTACTGGCTAAGTTTATACATGTGTCATGCTAAAACCGGTGCCAAGTCGCTTATGGTACTGTGGCCTGAAGACAATTTTTAAATTGGTGGCCATTTGTATTATGTCAATCCTGTAAATAAATAAGCTAAATCACTAAAATGACAGCCATTATACAAAAGCTAAATACAGAGTGTTCATAATGTCTGGACACACAGGCAAATAAACATATACAATAACATAGGCGAATACACGTGCTTATACGTAATTCTAATACATAAAGATCAACCTCGGAGGTCATGGGGTAAAATGGGGTAAAAACACATATTTGCTAGATGGATAAACATATAGGGTTAGTTTCACAGTAAGATTGAGTACGCCTCAAGTGCGGTGCTACACAGAATGCAAGATGACACCTACCCAAACTCTAATGGAATGGGCCAATTTCACATAATAAACTGGCCCATTCCATTCTGGTATAATTAGTTGTCGTCCTGAATTTAGTATAGCCCCACCCTTGAGGCGTACTTAGGCTGACAATGAAGCTGTAACTAGGTTATAAGATTTTTTTTTTTTGCAGAGGACTCTTAGATGCAAAGATATAATTATGAAGCCTGCTTTTAGATAAATTAACAATTATTATGAAAATAGTATTTCTTATACATGGGTGGACATTTTGTTGCAAAATATTATTACTATTAGCACCGTGTCTTACTACCCGTTCGTTCTATACGCACTTATGCTAATGTGTAATGGTAGGGTGATTGTGAGATGAAATGGAGGACCTACAGTTTAGCATGGAATCCGAACCACAGTGGAGGCCTGGAATTCTACACATTCACGATTTGTGATTAATATACGTCTGCTCAGAGGTGAAGGAATGGTTTGGTAATCAGATAAATCTGTGCCAGGACCGAGAATTGAACCCCGGACCCTAGCACAGAAGTCCGACACCTTACCCCTAGACCACCAGGTCACCTGTTGCATAATAGAAACTTACACTTTTCCCAATTAAGAACTTTTTGAATCCTACTAAAATATATGATTATATATATATATATTTGACTATATGTATGTAAATTATATACCGTATATTTTTTATTATTATACATGCTATGTAATCCATCATAGAACACACCTGTGCCATCATCAACACTATCGTTGGAATGAGGGATATTGAAGTGGTGCTATGCGACTCTTCAATTAATTGACCATAGTTATCTGGGCCATCCATCATTCTAATTCATGAAAACCTGTCAATACCATTAGATCAATACTGGCTCGAGAATCTTCTCATTTACCTCACACCAATACTTTTATCTTTTAATATAAAAAAATAATTTTGACTTCAACATTATCGCGGACTATCCTTTGAGGAGGCAAATAAATTAATCTAAATTGAAATGAAACCGCTTTAAACGTAGCATAGTGTTTGTTCAGTCGCAGTTTGAAAAATGTAGCCACAGAACATCATAAGAGACTATATTAGGTGATTAATCACAACTTGTGAATGTGAAGAATGCCAGGCCTCTGCCGTGGTTCAGACTTCACGTTAAATTGAAGGTCCTCCATTTCATCTCACAATCACCCTACCATTACACATTAGTGTAAGTGCGTACAACCCGAACGGGTAGTAAGATGCAGTGCTAATAATAATATATTAGGTGGACAAGCAGGCTATTACGTCGACCTCATCTGGTCTGATCTGCCATATATAGAAGGGGTCCGAATTCCGCTTGGGTGTACCTAAGATGGATTTACATATTATATTTTCCACTCTCGCTTTGTGGAAATGTGGGTACATTTTCTTTAAATTCCAACTTCCCTCTACCTATCCTATTAGTGTAAATATATAAATATGCTGATAGCCCAGATACATAGTAAGGCTTGATACATAAAAAATATTGTTCAAATATTTGTATATGGAAAATAAAAAGGATAAATTCAAGTCATTCATTGTAGACTACTTGTCTTTGATATTATCTGCTAGGATTTTATCATCTACTGAGTATATGCCAAATAAGATAGAGGTACCTGGTATGATTACACGATTATTTACAGTAATAATAGATTTACTTGTATTAAATTAACTCAGTGGAGGGTAATCACGTCAAATATTTTTTATTTTGAAATGATAATTTCTACTTTCTGCACAAGTTACCATAATAATTTGGATAAAGGGTGTGTTTAAACACACTAACATAATTTTAATATTTAATTAATTCCAATTCAATCCAATTCAGCTTTAAATTTCTAACAAGTAATTTATCCAATACATCTTCAAATCTATAGAAAGCTATATTTATTTGTATAATGTTTTAATATATTAAAATTACATTTAAATGGAGCTATGTAATTTCATATCATAAAATAATACACTATTATAGAGATTAAATAATTGGTTTGAAAACATAAATCTCTGTATTTTATTTAAAAGGTTCCTTTGGTTTATGAATTTAGTAGTATTTTACTAAAAGTAACACCAACACTTATGTTGGCGGCCGGGGTTCAATCCTCGGTCCCGGAAAAGATTTATCTGATTACCAAACCCTTCCTTCACCTCTGACAAGACATCTTGTGAATGTGGGGAATGCCAGGCCTCCACCGTGGTTCGGATTCCACGTTAAACTGTAGGTCCTTCATTTCATCTCACAATCACCCTACCATTACACATTAGCGTAAGTGCGTATAACCCGAATGGGTAGTAAGACGCGGTGCTAATAATAATAATAATAACACCAACACTTTTGATTGGTTAATTTTCTTTATAACTTTCTCGCTATCTTACAGGTAGAGAAAGTATTTTGATGAATCTTGACGTTTCATTACCCCCCGAATTCAAAAAAGTGGTTTTTGAATTTCCGTCTGTTTGTCTGTCTCTCTCTATATGTACCTCCAACAAGAGCCTAAACTATTTTACCGATTGGGCTAAAACTTGGTATCTAGGGTTAACATAGGGTTGCCCTGAGGGGTTTTGTGAGTTGGATATCTAGACCTAAAATGAAGGGTAGTTTACTGAAGGGAAAAAAGAGAAAAAGTCGATTTCCTCAAAATCGGCTTGGACGATTCTGATTAGATTTCATTTCTAGACATTTATAAATATTCCAAACAAAATGGCTTCCCTCAATATTTCGGAAAAATGACATTAAGGGTTCCGGTCTGATGCGTATATTATCTTTTTTTTATATAATATCTCCTAAAATATTTGAGATACGAAATTACTTATCGTTAAAAATATGTATGTCTCTTTATAATACAAATATTTTATAAATAGCATATTTTTATAAAGCCAATAACTTTCAAGCTATAAGTAAATATATATATATTTTAACTTTTCGAACACAAAAGGTAAAAGTATTGCGACCGCAAAAGAAAATCTAACCTGAAATGTTGATGGATGTCGACGTTTCAAGACCCTCCAAACCTTAATAAGTTGTCTTTTGCAATGACGTATGTCTGTGTGTCTGTTTAAACTTAAAATTAAGATTAGTTATAGAAAGGGCGAAAAGAGGAAAATTGATTTTCTCAAAATCGACACAAACAATTTTGATTGAAATTCGTATTTAGGTGTTGATTAAGATTATAAATAAATTGGTTATTTTCATTTTACCATGAAAATGAATTTTAGGGTTCTTTACAGAAGCAGAAACTTCCGTATCTCCGCAACTATTTGAGATACTAAATAACTTATCATTGCAAAATTGTATTACTATTAAAAATAAAAATCAACTTTTACATTAAATATATTTTTATAAATCCAACAGTTTCTGAGACATTGGCAAATATATTGATACGATTTTGTGAGCTTTAGTTGTAAAGAGATCATACTTAAGTTTTAGCGCAATAATTCTGTAATGCCATAGAGTAATTAAATATAAGTCTCTAAAAGCTTGTTGTTTTTCCTTAAACCTATTAGGAGAAATGTTTGTACAACAATGATTTATATCCATTTTATAATCAATAGTCAATATTTACAATTGGTCAAAATTTATAAATGAGGAATTTAATAGCAATGCGATGGCACGAAGATTTGCAACACTTAATAAAATGTCAAAAATTTTAACCGGAAGTTAAAGTTTGAATACGAAATGTTTACCCTTGTGGACCCAACATTGATCTTTTTTTTTATCGGTCTACACATACAAATGAGGACATTAAATCTTTAAAAACAAAATTATAAAATTTAAAACCGGGACTAAATAAAGTTTTATATAAATATAGTGCAATTTATGCTTGGGTTTGCTAATGTATATTATTTTGTTTCGCATTTATTACGAGTTTTGAGTAAATATACTCATTTTTAAACAATGGAGTGAGAAAGTTCGTGTGGATTTCCGTACCATTTATTTCATATTTAAAAAGGACGATTATTTCAAACAATATTCTTAAAAAATGTTCTTGCTAAATACTTATTTATTAAAGTGAGAATAATATATCTGTGTGTTGCGTGTTTTATTCTCAGACACACTATTCACATTTAATCACACTTGTGGAGAAAGGAACAGGAAAGTAGAATATGAAAGGAGATAATATACCTTTTCTTACGCGGAGAGACCTTTAGAAGTAATAACCTCACTATACCCGGCCGAGATTCAAGACCGTTAACTTCCCCATCACCGGTAAGCCATACGAGACGAGCTTGATGCCTTGGTCTGAGTTGTAACGACACGCTTAGTTCGTTATTTAAATCCTTATACTTCTAGTTTCCATTTTATGGTTGATGTTGTGTTTTATTGGAAATAATTTAATTTGTATGAAGATAGCATTATACAGTTTATTTATTAATATTAAGTGGATTTTGACTTGCCACCTGTGTATTCATATGTTTAACACAACATTAATATTTTCTTTATCTCATTGTAAACGCTTCCCTTAATAGTTTTTACTACTGTGAAATAACTATGGCCACTGGATTACTAAACGGTTATTACTACTTCGAAAAAAATTTCAAACAACTGTTATTTAATTTTGTTGGTGGCGCCTCAAGGCTTATAACTCTTTAATCAAAAGCTGAGATGAATAGTATTTTTCTCTCGTATGATATTACTTTTCTTTCTAGGAATAAATATATGTATTTTCTTTTTTTTATGGTTAAAAGTTAAAGCTATGTTTGAAATATTTCAAATTTTAAAAAACTTGTTATAATTAAACTACTCTTTAACATAATTTATCCGAATAAAATATAGTTTATTAGATCAAATACTCTCCATGTGTATATTGTTTGAATGTTAAGGCCATAATTTTCCAAAATATTGAATTTTCAAAAATTACGTTTTTGTAAACTATTCTTAAGTTTGAGGCCTAAATATAGATTTAAAAAAACCTTAAGTATAACCAAATAATATAAATATCAAGCGTGAACCAAATCCATCAAACAGACCTAGTGACTAATAGAATTATAAAACACAATTTTTTGGGTTTGGGAGCACATAAAACTTCAAAATTAATCATAATATCGAGGTGAAAAGGTTTCTCGATTGCAATAAATTCTTTATATGATAAAATAGATATTAGGGGTGAGCGTGATATAATTACAGTGTGTCTACCAGTGTGAGTGGAGACTATGTGACTTTTACCTCAAACAGCGAAGATAACAAGCAAACTTGTCGCTATTAAAATGGCAGAGACAAACAGCAGGGACAGCTAGAGAATGTACGACGTCTTGAATCATTGTTCCCTGAAGAGTGTGTGAGCGACAATTTACGGGCTGTGTTTACCAGACCGACGTGATCTGCCTCTATAACGAGCGAAAGATATGAGCGGTAAGATAAGTGGATGTATAAGCGAAAGATAGAAACGTCAATAAAAGAACGTTGACGTATGAGAGAGATATACACGATTTAGAGAGAGGAAGGAGAGTATAACATATATAGAGAAACTGTGTGACAAAACAAAAAAGACGAATGATTGAAGTGGGTTAGGAGAAGTGGATACATAAGATAGAGAATCATCAATAAAAGGACGTTGACGTGGAAGAGTACTACAGAAACTACAGGGAATGAGAGTAAGAGGAAAATATGAAATTAAAAGAATAGATTGGAAATATAATATGGAGAGAATCTGTCTAACAAAACGAAGAAGATGATGTGTATATATATATAATAGAAGTGGAGAAGAAGAAGGATTTGATGAGAAGGTTGTTTTCTCACTCTTCCTTCATTCTCTGCGCAAATAAACATCAAAAGGTAAACACACAGGGGTGCGGAAATTAAACTAACATCCTGAACATACAAACTCTCTGTCATTGTCAAATAATAAAAGGAGGTTACTTATTTCTTTTATTAAGATTTTCACTAAGGATGTTTTCATTATTAAAATATACAACAGTGAAATAATAACTTGATATACGTATCAGCCTGCATTGGTGGACACGTGGATAAAGGTGTCAGTCTCTCTTATTATGTTTGGTCTGGCGATGGAGATATTGGGGTTTGAATCCCTTCTAGGTTTACTGAAGGCTATTTTTATTAAATTGTATTCCATGGTTCTTTCCAGAAAATATAGGTACATTTCCTTTAAAACTCTTCCTTATTCATACTTACCCATTAGTTTAGTTAAAACGAGGCTAGCCTAAAAGAGCAGTAAGTTGTTGTGCCAAAAAATAATAATCTTAAAAGCGTTTAAACATTTATCATCAGAAATTGATCGATCAACCTATAAAATGAATAGTTTGTATCGAAACTTCTGTCTTGTGAGGTGAATAAATAAGAGGGATTGATTTACCTAAAGGTGTTGTACAGAATGATCCAAAAGTCACGCAACCCAAAAGAAAATACATATTTTGTGCCATATAATATATACATCTAATGTAAACCAGACAATATTATTATTATTATTATTATTATTATTATTATTATTATTAGCACCGCGTCTTACTACCCGTTCGGGTTATACGCACATACGCTAATGTGTAATGGTAGGGTGATTGTGAGATGAAATGAAGGACCTACAGTTTAACGTGGAATCCGAACCACGGTGGAGGCCTGGCATTCTCCACATTCACAATATGTCTTGTCAGAGGTGAAGGAAGGGTTTGGAAATCAAATAAATCTGTGCCGGGACCGGGGATTGAACCCCGGCCGCCAGCACAAAAGTCTGACACCTTACCCCTAGACCACCAGGTCACCAACCAGACAATACCATAAGTAACTCACAGAAGGTGTTGAAATTGTGATCTTCCTTCTCTGTAACACAAATCACTCGTTTAACATTTATTGACACACGACGAATCATTGTCTAGCGTATGGTTACAATGCACCTCTCAATGTTGGTTTAAAGTTCAGTCAACGTTCTAGGGTTGTTTGCATACACTGTCTGTTTTAAGTATCCCCACAGAACAAAAAAAAAAAATCAGGTATCGTTAGGTCTGGAGAACGAGGTGGCCACAAGCCCTTAGAAATCATACGATCACCAAAAAATCTCGGCTAGCATTGTCTTGGTGGATATTGACTGTATGTACAGTGGCTCCATCTTGATGACACAAGCAATTACGTTCTGTTTCCTCCATTAATGCAATAAACTGCATAACAAATTCCTGGTAACGTTCAGCTTGTTAACAGTTTCTCTAAAGAAAAAAGGACCCAACACCCTTCGACGTGAAATTGTACACCACACTCCAATCTTCTAGCTGTGTAAAGGCACCTCATGGAAAACATGTAGATTTTCAGAGCTTCTAAACCTACTGTTCTGACTGTTTACATAACCACTTAAATAAAACAATGCCATGGCCTTAAAATAATGTTCCAAAATGAATGCTCGCACTGCTCGTGAAAAATTCATCTTACACTTTCAAATGCTGTAACTCAACTGGCTAGATCTAGTGTATGTCTCAAGGTCACACGGCCTGCACAACACCCGGTCAACATTACAGTGTTACCATATATAAACAACATTTTCATTTTCCATGTTCTTCTTCTAGAAATATCCTTGGAAAAACAGGGTTCCATAACTTTTTGATCACCCTGTATAATGCTAAAACTGCCCCATTTGATGTAAATGATTTTAAAATAATAATAGCTAGTAGTTATGTGAAAAATAGATCTCACTTCCTCCGTGTAGCTATCGTTATTACAATCTTAAGATCTCTCTCTGAGTTTTATGTTGAAATATCTCCTATAATTAATATTATATTGATTTGAAGTGGATATTTTTCCTTAGTGATAAAGTTATATAGGAAAAGGCAATACTAAATGCAATATTACATTATATTAATAGGTAATAGCCGTTTCTCACTTGGAAGTCTCTCAATAGATGTTAACTAAAAAATATATAATCCCCAGGTACTCTATGGAATACTTAATATTTTAAATTCTAACCACTTAAAATAAGTCATTAAAAACCTTTTTGAGCAGATTTCATGTTATAAAAGGTAACCAAATTACAAAACTATATACACACATCATTTGGTCCAGTTCTTAGAACGCCCCTGGCAAATATTGTTAAAATTGGTATACATTTTGGCTGTTATTGCGGAACAAAGATATGTACTGATACGAAATACCAGATTGTCAAGTTAAAACAGAAACTCTCTACGTCTAGTTAGTATCAATTAAAATATTTAAAATATTTCTTAAACATAAAATAAAATGTTATTTACAAAAGTAAATTGACTGGTTTTTTCTCGTGAAAATTGATTATAGTATTCTCTATTATGGCAACCAAATCGACCAGCTAGTTCTAATACATTATACTAATGCGTATTATTATACTGTTAGTAATTAAAAATATTTAAATCAAAATATATATTTTTATATAGCGGTTAGAGAATATGGTTAGCTCTATTTTGTTTTGATATATATTAGAAAATTAAATATTAAAACCGCTTCTGAGTAATGGTATATCAATTTAATATTATTTGTTTAGTTGAATTTTTAAAATAATAACGTTAAAATAGAAGTAACACTATTACAATTTCTGTACAAAGCTATTTTGTTTTTTTACTATTTACTTTGCCCTGGTCTATACATCCATGTTGGGTAGAGTGAGAAAGTGAAAGAGAGTAATTAAATTAAACAGAACTCGTTAACAAGCTTTGTGCAAAGCCCCTGAAAACCATTAATAACTTGGAAACAAGATAATTATTATTTAAGTAAATCTATGTATTTGAATAAAAAAGTTAGATTTTTTTTATCAAAAAAATGTATTGTTATTATATTAGAAAAATGTTATAACCATATACATATTTAATTATATTCAATTTATTGCGTATTGAAACTGTACGAGAGCTATTTTAACAAAAAATATTAATGATTGAATTATTAACACATTATTTTGGCTATACAAATTGTATGTATGTTCATCACTAAACATTTTTTGATTAGGGTCTTTAATATGTTCTTAGCCACTTCAGGGGTCAAATGGCTTAGGGCACGAAATTCACAATAGACTGGACTGCTAATAATGGAGAGATCGGAATTTGAATCCCATCTGGGTGCACTTTGGGATGGCTTTCTCTAAATAGTTTTCCATTCTACCTCCACGAAAATCTGGGCACATTTCATTTTACTTAAAATTTTCTCATCACTAACACGTTAGCACACATGCGTATAACCCAAACGAATGTTGAGATACGGTAACAATAAAAAACAAAGTAACTTACTAAACAATCGCACTAGCTTTCTCATATTGTGTTTTATAGCTTTGAAGAAAATGATCAAAAATAGTTTTTCAGTAAATTATCATTAAGTAGGTTTTACCCATAAAAACAAACACATCACAATAAACAACACAGTTCAAAATCTTGATTTATAAACTTTAAACCAAATTGTTCAAATATTTTTTTATTTAATTTCAAAGTTTAAGAAATTAACTTATTTGTTAACTACCCTGAAATTATTTGTAATTGGTAAAGATAAAAATGCATTCTTACTTATTACTAAAAAGTATTCTCGGTTATCCATTTTGAGCTCAATCTTTAAGGTAAATTTCGAAATATATTATATTTTCTATAATTTGTCTTAATTTAACTATATTTAAATTAATTTATTTTTGAAAAAATAAAGATGCCTTATTCATTATCACGGTAAATTGTCCAATGATATCAATTTTGAACAAAATCAGTACAGATTTGTGGATATTTTCAAAAATATTAATAATTTACACAAATCAATCTTCAATAAATTACTGTAGATTTTTTTTTAGAAAAACCAAAACTATGTCTAACTAGGTATTATGTAACAAACTTAACTTATATGCATTTTGAACCAAATCGATATGGATATTTTCTATATTAAAATTTTAAAAAGAGTCAACTACCCTTAAACTAACTTAATCCCAAAAAACAAGTATGAAATTTTATTTTATATACAGTTTAAACAGACCTGTAAGAGCCATTTTCAAAATATTTCTTATTTTCAAAAATCACTCATCTATAAATTAACCTTTAATGAATTTTTACTTTAAAAAAAAAGCATAAAAAGTCATTTGGGATATTAACCGCTCCATTGATATCAATTTTAAACAAAATCGTTAAAGCAATTTTTTTTAAAACCATAAAATTAGTCATCAATGAACAACCCTTAAACACAATGCTACCCCCAAAAAAGTATGCAGTGCTATTTTTCATGTAAAACACACCTTTTTGTAACCAAATTAGTGGAGTCATTTAAAAAATATTTCAAGCTTTTTAAAAAATCTGTTTTTTGTGAACCACCTTTAAATGAATTTTTACTAAAAAAACAATTATACAGTGATATTTGCTATAACTAATCCTGCCAAAATACTCGTTTGGAGCCAAATCGTTAAAGCTATTTATAAAATATTCCAAGTTTTTGAAAAATCAATCAACAGTAAACTACCGATAAATGAGTTTTACCCACGATAGTAGTACACGGTGTTATTTGTCATATCACACAATACCTATATATACATTTTAAACAAAATTGTTATCTACATTTTTGAAATATTTTGAATTTTCAAAAATCTCCCATCTGTAATCTAACCTTTAGTTGAGGGTTAAGGTAAAAAAAATCCTGAGGTATAACCCTGTAAAATCTAAATGTCAAGTTTGAACAAAATCCCTACAACAGTCTCAGAGCCATGATGGCCAGGGACACACAGGGTAAAAAAAAAACAGAAATGTAAAATTTACATTTTAGGTCCAGGCTCACATAAAACGTAAAGATTCATCATAATCTTAATATTGCTTTTTCTCACGATTACAATATTTCTCTTTATATGAGAAAGTAAAAAAAATCTCATTTACAAATTAATTAAAATTGGTGTTGGAGAGCCAGTGATCTAAATCTTAATATAATTTAGTCTGGTTTATCCTGGATAGAGAGGCTGAGATTCAAATATCAAACTCATGTGAAAATGGTGTGTTCTCTAAGTATTTTACTACCCTCGCTCTAAGCATATTTGGAAACCCTTAATATGATATTTTACCTTCCTCAATGCGTATAACCTGGATGCATACCGTCTTAATGCGTGGGTACAATGAACTGTTGCCCAAAAGCACAACGATCCTTGGGATCCCGTGGTGAACTTATCGCCAAATAAATTGATTAATACTTAAGCTAATTCTCAGAAAAGAAATTTCGCAAAAATGTGTGTAGATTAATCATAAATAATTCATGATTTCAAATTGTACTGTTTACCAATTGTTGAAATATTTTGTTTTCAAGGTTTATAATGTTCAAAAGTATATTCTGATTAATCCTCGTTTCACATCCTGTTTGAAAAAATATATTTTTTAACAATGATTTTGTTGAAAGTACCAATACATTTTAAGTTTTAATTTTACTGATAATTTACATTGTTATTCCCATGAATTGGTGGGTACACAAGTGCATTACTTTGCTCGGGGCCTAAAATTCTGTTAAGATGGCCCTGAGTAGGCCTAATATTAAATACTCAACCCAAGAAATAAAATATATAAATATATACTAATTATATGCATATGGATAAACCTGTATATAAGTACATATCTTCAATAATAATTAACATTTTAGTCACCACCTGGAATCAAACCAAAGTCTTGTTGGACAACTCTAGATACTTAGGCACGGAGACCCTATTTTATAGTTATCATTTCTGTTTGTAGCAGGCAAGTTGTCATCCAACTTATTTGTTCGAGTTCTACCTTGTTCCCAAACTGTTTGCTGCAGAAAGCCAACAGACGACAGTTGTGTAGAGATGGTAGTTTTAGTGTCGTTCCTCTAGTCTACATGAAGAATGACTCGGGGAATCCCTAGGGATAGTCTCAACAACTTAGGATAGCTTGGAGCAGGAGCCTTCTATGTTCAATACTTGGCATTCGTATCGAGGCTTTTCGAATCACTGGTATATGGGTAGTTCAGATATAGGATGGTTAGTTTTTAATCTAAATTCAAGGTGAATTACGGTTAATTTCCTATTCAAATTATTCCTGAGCTGTTAATTAAAACTAGTATAATCTTTGCCAAGGGATTTACTGGAAAACTCAATAGTAAAAGACCATTGAGAAGCCCTAGCTAGACGCATATGGAAAAATAATTTTATAACTGACCTGAAAGAAATAGGGTGTAATTAAGTGGACTATCTTAAGATAGGAATAGGTGGTGCACTTTTGTAGGTTCGGCCAAGAACTTTTGACTTCCTAATGCCATAGAGAATAGAGTAATTAAGTATTGCCAGGCCTATACGGATTAAAATAAAACTCATAGCACCTAAATACTTAAACTTATCCATAATTATTTTGAATTTTTGTTTTACAAACAATTAAGAAGAGTGGCAAATTATCCGATTCTGTGGGCACGTGGACCCAATGCCAAGCGTATCTTGTCTGGTTTACTGGTAAATGGAAGGTTGAGGCTCAAACCTTGGTCAGGTGTGATGAGGCTCTTTATTTCCGAAATGTTTTTTCACCACCTCTCCACTTAAATACTGGCCCAAATCCTATAAACAATCCCTTATTCCTTTTACATTGATTAAATTAATTGAGGAAGGGGAAATTTGGGTAGAAAGGATCAGTGTAAAGAAATGTAACCAATTGGATTTAGGTTTTTATAACACTATAAAATAGTCTTAAGGGCATCAACAACCTGAATGAATATTGCAAAACTTTTTAATAGGCAAGTCAAGCTTTTATGTGTGATATCGTAAATAATTTAATCACCAATGCGTACAACTTCTGGCCCGTTCTGTCCGTTATGGGATACGGATGAGTAATATCAAGTGTTAAAGGAAATGCACTCACATATGCGTGGAGGAATAGTGGTAAACCATTTAGGTAAGACTACCCTCTGCACATCCGACTGAGATTCAATATTAGAACTCCTCATCACCAGCAAACCAAACAAGGTGAGGCTAACATTAGGATTGCGTGTCCACCGATACGGGTGACATCAATTTGAAACACGTATACATTTCATGAATATAGTATCATAGTTTTAATTTTTTTTATCAATCTGATTACATAATTATCAACCTTTATTTTAAAAAATATGAAACATAAATTATGTATGTTATACTAATGTGTTTTTACGCTTCAAATAAAACCGTTATTTATAATAGGACAATTTAGCACCAGTGTGTTGTGATACTAAGAGTATGAAGAGCCTACTTAATTGGTTCAGTCTCAGTAACCAGACTCCATAATTTGGATGTATCCCCTGATATGAAGAACAGAATCTGGTAGCCACTAAAGTCACTCAAACCATTTAAATATATTCATATATCAACTCGTGTTATTTATAGATGTCACTTTTGATAGACATTATCAATACCTAAATAATAACACAGACTGTATAATCAAATATAATCAATGTTGGCAAAAAAGGTTGTTTTTTTAATTTCCAACTGTTCTTCCAACCAAAATCAGCCTATAGCTAATTAACAATAGGAGTAATTTCTTACGGTGTGAAAAAAAAATGTAGCCAACATTGACTTTTATCATCTGCCTATACAGGCTGATCAGAAACCCTCTATACAAATTTGAATGGGAGATAGGGAAAACTAAAACAAACCCTTTTTCGTCAGTGAATGTATGTCTACAGACGTCACCCTTAGGCTCTAGAGGGCGTTGAAGGGCTGCGCATTAAATGGCTATTTATCGTCGTCATTCGGACGTGTGACAGAGTATTTCACGGATTCAGAAGATGGCGGAAGAGCTGCTGTAAGATTGTAGTGAACGGTATCCCAAAACACGGATGCCGAATCACCAAACATTTGCGTGTTTGCACCGACAACTGTGTGAAACTGGAACATTCTATGTAAACATTCATGATACCACTATGCACTGCTGTAATTAAAAAAGGTTCACACTTTCTACCTTTCGTATGTACCAATAGTGCCCTCTAGCAGTTAATACCTAAGGGTAACGTCTACGGACATTCATTTATTAACGAGAAATAGTTTGTTTTATAGTTTTCCTATGTTCCATTTAAGTTTTTACAAAGAATTTATAATCACCCTGTGATGACAGCGAACTCACAAATATGTTATACTTGATTTGTAAGATAGTTTTTTTTGTCAATCAGACTATTTAATAAGCACTATAAAACTCGTTTTTTATTAAAAGTAAATATAATTAAATATTGCTTGAAGAGCTTTCATATATTATAAAACGATAAAAGTAATTTATAATAAAATCTTTTAAAATAAAAATATATTCTCTTTAATAATCCAAATTGGTTTTTGTAAGGAATTCAGAAAACCGTAGCTATCTGATTACAGCTAAACTATTGGTCGGGCGTGTTATTTTTTAAAAGTTTTTAAATCAGTAATATTAAAAGCACACACATCATTATTGACGCCAGTGCTACTTTGTTAATTTTAATTATAGCAGAAAATATAATTATGAAGTATATTTGCAATTATTGATAGTTTTAATAAGTGAAATAAAGTTAGTCTGTCTGTTGTGTTGTTTTGTGCTGGAATTAAATTAGGTAATACTTAATATTCAGCACTCTTGTATCAAAGATCAAAAAACTTTGAACTTAACTTGGTGGCTAATGTTTATTGGTTGATCACTGAGTCTATTGGATCCAGGTTTGGTTCCATGCATTAGTTATGAATATATTTAACAGTTGTATATGGGCGTATGGTGTTATTCATTTAATACAGATTTAGGCTCTTATGAGGGGAATGTAGTACTAAGCGTATTGGCCTATGTCATAAGGTTTTTTAGTCATGAACTGATATGATTCAGTTTTTTAGAAAGTTCTTGGTTAATCTAAATAAAAAATATTACTACTGTTAATAAAACAAATGGAGGTTTAGGTTGAAGGACAGGTCAAAATCAGGCTCACTAATCGTATGGCTCATAATTGCGTGGTCTAAGGCGTCATTCTAGAAATTGACGGGATTGGATATGACCCGTAGATAATGGTTCAGATCATAGTCGGGTGTCCTGAATGGTCCCCCCCCCCCCCCCCCC
>CABFVZ010000025.1:407415-425895 GCA_902151445.1 Timema monikensis
TATATATATATATATATATATATATATATATATATATATATATATATATATATATATCAAAAGTGACAGATGTAGATCACCTGACCTGACAGTATGAAGACAAGAAATTATATCTAGAATCTGTTGTAACTTTTTAACAAAGCCCTACTTATAAAAACATAACTGTATATTGTAGGTCATTCTCGTAAATAAATAATAAGTAACCTTTTTTGCACCACCTAGATTCGAACCAGAATCCCCTTGAATTAATATCGACCACTATCCTTACCTATGTGATTGACAATTTACGGGTGTTATATTTAACATTTACTCTTTCGTAGGAAATGTAGGCCATGTAAGACGTGGCTAAATGTGGTAGCCAACTGCGTGAAAAAGATAAACATGATCGTGTATGATGCGGTGAATGGATGTTGTTGAAGCGAAAGGGGTATGCAAGAATAGGGAAGTGTGGAGAAAGTTAGTGAGGATGGATTAAGTACCTACGAAGTTGTATTTTGAGCAATAGGCACAGTTCCTTGGCTAGCTTTTAAAAGAACGAAGTGAATATGTGTGTGTGTGTGTGTGTATGTGTGTGTGTATGTGTGTGTATATGTGTGTGTATATGTGTGTGTATATGTGTGTGTATGTGTGTGTGTGTGTGTTGTAGAATTATTACTTTTTGGTGTTTGTCAAACTTCACAAGGCAAGGAATAAATTATACCGTGTACAAATCTAAACGTACAAAAATAAATTGTATACAATACATTTGTAAATAATAATAATAATAATTTTAATATTGTTAAGGATATATTCCAAGTATTTTTCTTTCAAGAGTTTGTGATTCGTTCAAGGTAGACAATTTAATCAAGTAAAATCGTTTGTTTTGTATAGTACAGCTATTTAAATTGTTTCTGTTAATTGGTGCTTCACTAAATATAATTCTTAAAAAATCTGCTTCTATGCTTAATTGAATCTAAAAAAAAAACTCATACCGATCTTGGACCCTCGCCCACTTGACTTCTCTAGCCAAAGTTCAAAACAGAGACGTGGAAAATTATTTAATTTTAATTCTCAATTTTAGCACCCGGTCTTACTAACCATTTGGGTTATACTCTTATGTATTAACACGCTAATGAGCTAGGGATGAGGAAGGTTGAGCTTGGATGAAGTGTACACGCTTTAGAATGGAGAGAGTGTGATAAACGATTTAGGGAAAATTACCCTCGGTAAACCTGACCGGGATTGAACCACGATCTCCCCGTCATCGGCAGTTTATTCTATTGCGAGAGTAGATCCTTAGACTATGCAGCCACTAAAGCGGGCTTTAAGATTATTAGCCTGTATATTAGACATTATTGTGTAACCACATCAGTGGGCGAACGGAATGAATTTCAGGCTCATATTGTCTGTATTACAAAGAATAGGTAGGTTTGAGTTTAACTCCAAATCATATACGCTTGGATTTGTTAGAAAAAAAGTGTTCCCGCTCTCTTTTCCCTTCAAATGCTGTTACATTTCCAACAAAACTGTGCATACCTCATCATTACGATGAGTACAGCCCGGGTGGTTATTAATACAAAGTGGATTTAAAAAAAATTAATCACTACTTAAGGAATAAGTTTTAAATATAAAATTATTACACATATAATAATACTATGGATAGCATGAGCCACGAAAGTTCATCACCGCATTTACAAAAACCCTAAATCAATTCTCGTCACGTAATATAAGAGAACACGTTTCCCAACCATAGAGAACAACCGTTAAAACTATGGTTTTAGTATATTATGAGTTTTGCTTTCATTGACACCAGGCGATATGTTAAGGCGGCTGAATCAGTCGTCGAGAAAATATCGATCGTTGTCAGGCCACATGGTTTAAAATACAATAGTATTTATTGTTTCCTGGAACTACTTCTTTATGCTGTCTACCCTTCACCTATGACAACCCTTTTTCATGTCAATAAGAAATAGGGGAAATAAAACTACGACACTTCTTATCTCAAGGCAATGAAGAAAGCTCGATGCAAGTTCTCAAATAGCTTAAAAATTTTTGGTAAGAGCCTGTAAAAAAAATTACCTTAATATTTAAAGGAAGGCTAAAACTAGAGCCCTCTTTCATCAAACCTGGTCTCAAAACTCCACAAATATGCTTAAAAAGTCGTTGAAATGATCGTAAGTCACATTTTCAACAAATATTTTTCTTTTAATTAAACTTAAACTTTAGGGTTGTTAAAAGGGGAAAAAAATCCTGTTGGAATCTTTAAATGTATATCGGCATTGACCATATTTTGAAATAACGCATATAAGAAGAAATATTGCATTAGATCTGTACGCTTGCGCATTAATTTATCACTTACTAAGGCTGCTATTTTAACAAATTACTGACCTAGTATTATCACATTGATCAGGAATTGAAGGATGAACCATTTAATCGGTGGGTCAGTTACATGAATAAATAAATTACCACGTATATTTATGCACACACGCTAAAAGTAATATCCTACATTCTATCGATGACTAAGATTGAATGTATAGCTTGCTCCGGCTTATCTGCGGTTAGTTCCGGACAGAGGAGGTCAATCACAATTTCACAGCGTCTCTGATTGCAACCAACCCTAGTTATATTCCCTCGTAGAGTCATCGTTGTCGTACGAGGTTGGCAAACCTAGTTCCGTCGGTCGCCACAAAAGACCATTTTTCCTTTTAGACGATCCTTGCGCGGTTAGCGACATTACAGTTATATTGAGCTTCACGTAATAAGGCCGTTACACAAAATGACCCAACTTTCAGAAGTACTCAGAAACCTTCATGCTGATCTCTTATCTCTTCTGTGGTAACTAGATTTCAGAGACTCTGGGGTAGAATAAATGATCAGATTAAGTTTTAGAATTTTCAAAGAGAAGATTCTAAGTTGAGAGAATGCTTTGAAATTACACATTATTGAATTATTATTTATCTAAATTGAATCATTTTAAATGGAGCCTCTATAGAAAGAATAATAATATCTACCCTTCTGGACTACCAACATATATCTTTCTATTTATTTATTTTTGTTGACCGATTTTACTACCCGTTTGGGCTATTCACAAAATTACACTAATACACCAATGATGAGAAACGCGTAGTTCTAAGAAAATGTACCAGCATTTCTGTGGAAGAAAATTGATACATTTATTAAAAACCACCTCAATACATCCGACTGTTATTTGAATCCCATCACCAATTGTCCAGTCTATTAAGAGACCACCAAAGTGGGACTAACCACATACATGTGCACTAATGAGGAGCGTATAAAAAGGTATAAATGATAGAAAGTGTATCGTTTTATGAATGGAGAGGGATAATGGGAAACGATACAATAAAAAATCTGATCTCCTCCTTCACCGAAAAACCAGATAAGACGAGACTTACGCTTTGGACAGCGTGTCCATCTGTGTGGTTAGTGACTAATTATTTAGTATCTATTCATATTAGAATATATTCAGAATCTGACATAATATTATAAATATAAATAATCAGCCATAGATATTAATTTTAAATTCTTCATAAAAGTTATCTTGTACATAATTATGTCCTTGGTTAAGTTTAATTAAAACCTATACATGTGTTTGTTTAAGAACATTTAATTAAAATAGTACTAAAAAACTGGATTAGATACCTTTAATATCATTAGCCACAAAGCTTGATTGGTATTTTAATCAATAATACACCAGGCGACTTCCAAGCGGGAATCTGTAATGGTGGTATCTCACCAATGCTTTCATACGTATCTATATAACTCAATGTCACTTCCAGACGAAACTGGACAATGCACAAAGAGCTTTCAAACTAAGTTACAAAATACAGTTGGTTCAACAAGATCCTCGGCAAAACATAGGACATAATGAACTCTACAGGACAGTAAAGAGGTTTCATGGTTTTGTCTTGATGAGCGAGTGGTCTGTAGAATAATTCGAGCTGGAACTTTGACCCCTCTCCCCAACCACCCCAAATCCCCACGACCCTTTCACACACATTCTAGTTGACCATATATACCCAATCATCACTCTCCAATCACCATTCACACGGGAAGTTAGTAAATATAATCAATAATCTTTAAAAAAAAATTGCAATACGTTTTCCTACACACAAATTTACACGATACGGGATTATAAAGGTAGAATTTATATGAAATGTAACCATGTTTACACGAAAGAAAAATTGAGAACCTTCAAATGAAAAGATTCTCAGTGCACCAAACAGAGACTCAAACATCAGCCTACATGCCATTGGAAAACTAGACCAAACGAGGTCAACGTCTTATCAGATGTGACCATAGATGGTTTTTTTAATATTGTTACAATCAAAAGCTACAATATAAACATATCAACCAAATTTAGAGACTTAAATAATTTAAATATGAACTTAATCGTTCCACACAACATGAATGAGTTTTGGGACAGTCTATTAGGATCGCAACCATTTTAACCCGGAGGCTGAATGTCTAGGTATATTATTTGTCTGTGACTTTGGGTTTGAATACATTTGGACTTATCTGTACATTGAATATATTTTAACAATCTTTAAACATTTATATAAATTATAAATAAACTGTGATAGTTTTAAAGTTTAATTAATGTTCTAAGATAAGTTTATTAAATTAGAAGTTTCCCGCAGTTATAGTATAGTATTTCACAAAAGGATTTGAAGGTTTCCAATATTTTTAAACTGTTTTCAAAAATTGGAAAATTGTAGTTTGTTCCAAAACTGTTGTGACTTGGTAAACGATTTCATTTTATCTAAATACAATTTATTTAATTTTTAAATGAAAAATGTTGCTTCACCATGTGATGAAAATTTTAACATACAAATATTTACTGTGGCTCATAAATTAAACACTTCAGAACAGCTCCCTTAGATCAAATAAAGTGGAGGTGTATTCTCAACAATGAAATGTTCATCCAATGTTTTGAATCATTTTTATTAAGAGAGGTTGTTCATTAACAATTAAAACAACACTTTAGGGTAGGTAGGTGCGTTGGAAAAGGAAAATTTTGATATAAGGAACCATATACGGAAGGGATCTCTTCTAAGCGTAAATGGCGACGGAAATGCTCAACAGCTGAGTAGGCAACTGGGATAATGATGCTATACATAACACAGTGGCATGGGAATGTATTGCTAAGCGTTACACACATAGTCAAAAGATAGCCAGTTCATAGTAACTATCCTAGTGAAACAACATGTCCACGTCTCTGGAGTTTCTACTCACATCCTTACACACGAACACCAAGTCCTTCAGCTCCACTAAACTGTACAGTGGTATGTTCACCGTAGCGTAGAAAGGTCAAGCACAGACCAACGAACACCTGCGAGCAGGTGGTTCTACCTACCTTACAGCATCAGTGAGTTAAATGGGACAATCAGTACATGTGTGCGCACTGAAATCCGGTTCCAACACTTGATAGTTACATGTCCTGCTCCTGTGCACTTCCGTCGCCATTTTAACCAAAGAGGATCCCCTGTGGATATGTGTTCCTTATATCAAAATGTTCTATTTCAACCCATATATCTTCCCTAAAGCATTGTATCATTTGTTCATGGATACCTTGTATATATTTTTAAAGGACTGCAAAACATTCTTTAACCGACAAGTATTTTATGAGTCTGCAAAAAAGTTTTAAAATATTTAACTAGAAATGTGTGTGTGATTACTCTTTTCAAGCGAGCACATTATCCCCACGGCTGGCGTTAATTTTGTTTCATGCATTCATCTCATATACGAATGGAATTGCTTTACTTTATTTTTATTTTTTTTATTTCAGAACTACGTTAAGCATTCCGTTGAAAGTGAAATGAACGTACATACACAGTTTTGGGAAAATAAAATAAAAATAAAGGGAGAATATAAATTATTGCTAGCCCCGCCACATAAGTAATGAATTTCACATGACGGTTTTACGTTCAACCTCGTCAGCGGCTCTTCCCCTCAATTCATAAAAATCAATCACCGCCGTACTTTTTTTTTCTATGTGAATGTGTTGTGTTGGGTAACCTCGTTTATATTTGCGTGTCCCTGTGACATCTGTATTAGTGTTGGGAGTTCAAAGGATCATTCATCAACACACATATTCCACTGACAAGTTACCCCTCCTCTCCTCTTCCACCATCCTCACCCCGTTCCCTAGATTATTTCTCTTTTTCAATTTCTCATCTCTGTTTATTTTACCATGCTAAATTATAAGAGCGTAAAGAGAGAGGTAAAAAAAAATTGAAATAATAAAAAGGATTGTATGGTTGGTAAACACGGGTATGATCTATGATTTGTAATTGACCACATGAATGATGAAATGAACTGCGTTTTGTAAGTATGATGGGGTGGGGTATTTTTACGAATAAAAGAAAAAGGAATTTGAGAGTGCATAACATATAAAAATAGCACCAAATCTAAAATGCTTGTCAACAAACTGTAATTTTTTTTAAAAAAAAGCAAATGTTACATTTAATATGAGGAGTATTTTATTTTATAAATTGCATCCATTTACTATTTTGTTTTTATGACAGAAAATATGTAGCTACGTTTTTTTTTAATTTCTTATTATTTCAATAAAATAAATAATGGCTCACCTTCGCTGACAAATCCAACCAGACGAGGTTTGTGTGCCTACCGATTAAAGTCCTATAAAATAAGAACAAATTAGTGTTTTACTTATGAAGCACTACAACTCATTTTTATGGAGAAATAGAAGCCAGTGATACAAGCTCAATACAACACCTTAGCTTTATTCATAAATTTAACAAATTGATTAATATTAAATTATTCAAGATCAGCATTCAAGCTATAACAGCACTCACATGTGACAGTACAATAAAATAAGGACATGTATTGAATTTACTAAACAGCCTTGAAAAACAAAATTTAACCATTCAATGGATACCATCTCGTGTTAGTATTGAAGGAAATAAACAAGTCGATACCTTAGTAAAGAAAGGTACCCAGATTAAACAAATTGAGGACCAAAAATATGACATATCATTCTTCCATACTTCGGATCAAGCATAAATTTAAGACTAAATTAATGTAAGAGTTGGAAAAACAATTTGTGCATGCAAAAAATGGAGTATAGTCCTTAAAAATAAATACCTCCTGATTTCCCTGGAAGAAAAGCGATTCTAATTAACCAGTGGGCATGATTGTTTATCTGCACATCTTCATAAAACAAGCATGTATACCTCACGCCATTGCAATCTGTGCGTGCTACCAGATACCATCATGAATGGGAAACACTTGCTCCAGTGTCAAGCTATAACCAAAATACAAGGAGAGATATACCAGACCAGCAAACGAAATAATATTGGGACGTTAGGCGGAGAATGGAAGAAATCTATGATCCAGATCATTAGCAAACACCATCAACAACCACATTGCATATGAAACTCATTATTTATATCACTGGTATCTTAACGCGAATTTTTTTAAACCAAATAATTTATGTACGTGACTTTAAAATTAACTCAACTCTTACAACAATCACAACATTTAGTACCCCAGCCGTTAATTCAGCACCGTGAAAGTTGTAGACCTAATTTCACCAATGATATTTTTTTTGTTTATTATTATTATTATTATTATTATTATTATTATTATTATTATTAGCACCACGTCTTACTACCCGTTCGGGTTGTACGCACTTACGTTAATGTGTAATGGTAGGGTGATTGTGAGATGAAATGGAGGACCTACATTTTAAAGTGGAATCCGAACCACAGTGGAGGCCTGGCATTCCCCACATTCATAAGATGTCCTGTCAGAGGTGAAGGAAGGGTTTGGTAATCAGATAAATCTGTGCCAGGAACGAGGATTGAACCCCGGGCCCCAGCACAGAAGTCCGACACCTTACCCCTAGGCCACCAGGTCACCCTTTTTGTATATTCCGGAAATCAAATTCACTCAAGAGATTCAATTTAAGGTGTACTAAATATATATCTTGTTTAAACTCAAAATACTTCAAAAGGTAGTGTGGGATAGTATTAATTTGGTGTGGTGCCGCAAGGAAATAAATATAATTCTAGTTTAACTGATTAAACTGTATTTTTTTAAATCTAAACCTTCACTCACTTAATAGAGTTGCCTAAGTAGCCAAGATAGTGCAACTCAGAATTTTATCTTAGGTCAAATATTGATTAAAATGTGAATAGTTTAAGAGTTTGATCTTAATTGAAATATCCACAAAAATTTGTCAACAATTGTATATAAATACATATAGGTTGCTTATAAATATAGCTTAGGATTTTAAATTTTTTTTCTTTGAAAAATCCAATGAACGACTTATTTTGTTTGATAACTAGTACCTGCCTCATTGTACGCATGATCTGTATCATTTTTGCAATAAACTAGACGGCCGATGATTGGGAAGTTCAGGGCTCGATTCTGGTAAGGTGTAATGAGGCTGGTTATTCCTAAGTGGTTTTCCACTCTTCCTCCATGCAAATATAAGTACACTTCCTCTCAATTTAATCTCCCTCATCCCTAGCATATTATCCTATCTAATACATATACGAATAGCCTGAACTGGTAGTGAAACGTCGTAATAAGATAATTAAAACCTATGTGACAGGAAAACGAGAGGCCATTAAAATAGTCTCATACAATGGATCGACTTACATAATTTAATAAGAGAAGATGTCTCAACACATTATTTTATTAACATTTGTTTTTTTCTCGCGAGGTAACAACTGATGCATTCCCTGTGCAGTTACACCAACACTCGGCCAGCAAGCCGTTGATACTTGGTTCTGGACGAAGAAAGGGGGAAAAGAGGGTACCAATAGAAAGGTGGATTCGTCTGGTTAGTCTTTCGATCTCTACCTCTTGTTCTCCTTTCGTTTGCTTGGCTAATTAGGCATTGCATTCTCAGTAAGTAAGCTACTGTAAAAAATTTGACCGCGTGCTTTATAGGTGAATATGTGAAATATTTCGCTTTCCAGTGGAATTTTTGATGAAAGTGTAAGGGCATATATGTGATTGATACATGGTAAAGTGAGGTTATTTGTATCAAAGGGATATTTGAATCAAAATATGAAATCAAGCTACCGCGCAGCTATTCAACACAGATTCACATTGAATACTTTTTCTATATACATTTGAGATAAATTTGGCCTAATAAATATGGATTTTAAAAACAATATAGTAAACTAGAAGGTCAAAGTTGGAGTAAATTCTTATTTCATCACCTTTTCTTATGCTTCAAAATATTATAGCCTAGTTCAATCGGCCTATTTATATGGTTCTGTAATCCAAATAAATGTATATGCCAGATTAGATAAAATTATCCAAAGTCCAAATTTGTGGCTTAGGAATTATAAGGAACCAATGATTTCTTAAGAAATTAAATTATGTTTTTTAATTCAAAACTCTTATTAATGCCTCTAAGTAGATTTGCTGTCCTTGAAGGATGGCTTGGTAAAGATACCCTAGCTTAAGTACACTTTGAAAGTAATACTGCAGGTATTGGTGGTCAGGTGAAAGAAGGCGTCACACCCACTTTTTTATGGCTTACAGGTAATCAGTAGATCGTTGTTATAATACTGAATGCGGGAACTGAAATGGTGTTTACATAATTATTTCTTATATCACAACATTAATTAATTCCAAATTTCTAATCTCTCAGGAAGTCTTAATATGTGTTTGACCTCACCAAGATTTTGGCCAAAGCATCTAAAGAAGTGTTGAAATCCATCTCAATAACGACCCATCAACCATTATTTCCGTAGCGTAGAGCTGTTGCCTAAAATAGTTTAGTTTGTGTATCAGTCCATACATGTGTAAAATTACCCTCAATAGACCCAGTTGAGATTCAAACACCAATCTCCACTTCACCAATCATCATGCGAGACTGTAGCCTTAGATCATATAGCCACTGGTGCGATTAAGTAGATCTACGTACGTCTGTTGTACCTATCGTAAATTACCAATCCCTTCCTTCACCTCTGACAAGACATCTTGTGAATGTGTAGAATGCCAGGCCTCCGCCGTGGTTCGGATTCCACGTTAACTGTAGGTCCTCCATTTCATCTCACAATCACCCTACCATTACACATTAGCGTAAGTGTGTATAACCCGAACGGGTAGTAAGACGTTGTGGTAATAATAATAATAATAATAATAATGGTTATAATAATAATAATAATAACGGTAATAATGGTAATAGTGGTAATAATAGTAATGGTAATAATAATAGTAATGGTAATAATAATGGTAATAATAATGGTAATAATAATAATAATAACGGTAATAGTGGTAATAATAGTAATGGTAATAATAATAGTAATGGTAATAATAATAATAATAGTAATAATAATAATAATAATAATAATAATAATAATAATGGTAATAATTATCTATCGTCAAAGGTTATTTCCCTTTCAATCCAACTATAGTCATTGAGTCGTGCCGCAATACGACCCTTTGTTTTGGAAAGTAAACGTAACATCCATTAAATTTCTCCCACAAAATGTTAACGCTTTAACGCCTTGATAAGTTTGCGTACTGACACAAACCATCTGTGCCAATCGTTAATAAAACGAACAATCGCCAAAGTAGGGGATGACTTCAAACATCAACGAGCGTTTATTTGTTTTGTTTTTTTGTTTTTTTTTGTAAATGCCGCAGGGTTTTCAAAGGCATGAGCATCGCGCGTGCGCTTGAAGCAAAACTTGGAATCACTGGGGGTGGGGGATTAAGAGGGGGGCGGGGAGTTGAATGATCTCTATATTCTGTACAGTAAACGTTCTCTATATCTCGTTGCGTAACAATATGCGTGAAAATAAGAGCGCAACTCGACGCGTCTGTCTAGCGTGAAAAGCCAACCGTGCGTGTGGTCTCGGAAGGATGGTAGGCCTTCAGCCTTCTCTATCCCCACCACCGACCGCACTTCGTCACCTTCATCGCGCTTAAAACAAAACACTAGCAGTGGAAATTGTTTTCCAAGCTTTTACGACTTTGTACCCCCGTGGAGTACTGACTACTCCGAGCAATTCTGTGTGAACACACAGAGGGGAAATAACCGTTAGTGTGCCTAAATTTTAGATGAAAATCTGAGGAACGGGTGGGAGATGATTAAACAAAACGGATCTACAATGTTTCGTACTTACAAACTAGACATTTAAAGTTCTAACCACAATACAATTCTGAAAACAGTTCTTTAAAAAAATATATTTGTCCCTGTGGTAATACACTAATGGCCACTGCGTTTAACAACAACAACAACAAAGTTAATCAAACAAATTTTAGAAGAAATGAACACACGCTAGTATGGGGAAAAAAAAGCAGTTTATGACAAAAAATCATGCTTGTAAAAACTAATCCCAATGATGATCTAGAAGGAATTCGTGCTTCAACATCCCCGTCATCGGAAACCCAGTCTACTGTGATCCTGACATCTAAGATCACGTGACCAACAGTCACAGTGTATCGATCACCGATAAAAAAAATTAAAATGTATTCATCAAATTGGTATCTCCTAAGTGTTTTACCGCATTTCCAGGTTTGTCACATGTTAACGCATTTATTTTTTCTCACATCAAGATAAAGTATTGTGATCACGCAAAAAAGAAATCTTATGTCTTTATTAAAATGTATCGCATTTGCGGGTAAAATATGAAGCAATTTAGGAAATAATATATATCTCAGTATACTTGGCCCTAATTCAAACCCCGAAATCCTCGTCATTGGTAAACCAAAGTAGGTGAGACTGACATTAGTCCGTGCACAAACCGTTAAGTCCTAACTTAATTTATAGAAAAATTTGCATTTATGTGGATAAGGGGAACATAACTATATCTAGAGAGAAAGATAAGTGCGGGAATAGTAAGAACGCGGTAAGAAGAACAGTATTTGACAGCTCTAACGTTACTAAAACTATTTTTAATATATTCATACATAAAGTTATGTAACCTGCGACTGTCACTTTTGATGAGTAACTTAATATCATAACGTTAGTTTTACAATAAAAATTGAATCAATACTGACACAAAATATATTTACATTTTATAAGTTGAATTTTGTTTCTGTACAGTTATTTCAAATTTAAATTTGTAAAAGAATATTACAACCATATGAATATATTCGTAAATTAGAAGGACAAATATGTGCTTATAGTGAATTTAAAACATTTCAGAAGTGTTATCAATTTGAGTAAAGTTTTCACTCACTTATCTAATCACGTCATCACGTTTTCTAAGAAGTCTGTAATTAATTTATCACCTTCAAAATTACCGTGGCCTTTCAATCATTTAAGTTGAATATCAAAATAGCATTGCTAATTTAATAATATAAATTGTTGACGTGTCGCCTGCTGTCGAAAAATGTAAATCTCAGAATATACAAAACCATAATTTTACCGGTTGTTCTCTATGGGTGCGAAACATGGTCATTCGCCTTAAATGACGAACAGAAATTTAGGATGTTCGAAAACAAGGTGATTAGGAAGATATTGGGTCCAAAAATTGATGGAGATAGTGGGGAGTAAAGAATGCTACATAATGATGAGTTTAATACCCTGTACTCATCACTAGACATTTTAAAGGTAACAAAATCTCGTAGATTACGGTGAGTAGGACATGCAGCATGAATGGGAGTATCTAGAATCGCGTTCAAGGTATTTACTGGTAAACCTAATGGTAAAATACCACTGGGAAGACCTAGACGCAGATGGGAATATAACATTTTGATATACCTGAGAGAGATAGGGTGTAATGAGATAGACTGGATAGAACTAGCTCAAGATAGGTATAGTTGGAGTACTTTAATGACTACGGTAATGAACTTTCGAGTTACTAATGCCGTAGAGTAAGTAGGTAATATAATAATATTAATAAAATATTAAACTGAGCGGAACGAGACACTGTTTTAACTGTACCGTTTGTAATTAAATACGTTGGATGTCCGGGTGTTTGTTTCATAGTTACGGTAAAAATCCATGGACCAATTTTAATGAAATATAGCAGATACATGATTTGAAACCAGACCAAATGACGTATGAATATATAATTTTGGGACAGGGTTTTTTGTTTCAGGATGGCGGATACTCAAACATATTTTGTTTAGTGGTTCATACTAAGTGATTTTAATTTAAAACTCCAATCAATTGATCACCAACCATAGCATTTTTTTTAAAATAATTTTTATTGAGAAACTAATATCTTAAAACACGTAAACAATTGTTATTTTCTAAGAATTTAAGCTACTATTGAATAAAATATGTGTACTGTATTTGATTTCTGTCTAACTTGATCACCCAGGTAAAATATCCACTTCAAAGTGACGGAGAAGTTAAAGGAGATAATATTTAAACTTGAAACCCAAAGATAATTGCTAAGAATGTAGTAGTAAATATAGAATAATTATTAAAATGATGTAGTTAGCATATTTTGAATGCGTATTAACTTTGTGGCTATTTATTGGTTATGTTCTCAAAACTCGTAAAATATGTGAAATGAAATAGTATAGGCCTATTATTGTTGCAGAAAAATGATTGAGAAAAAATGGCGTAATACTCCACCAAGAAGCACAAATAAGTTAACATAAAAATTTTACAGAAAAATATTGAGAAAAGGATAACATCTCTGTTCACTAAATATCAAAACAACTTTCGATTTTCAATAAATTGGTTTTATATAAATATATTTCAAGTAAAGGTTTTTTATTTTTAATAGTACTACAATTTTACAACAAGCTATTTACTATCACGAGTAGTTTAGGATATGTGATCAAAAGTGGGAATTTCTGCTAACATAAAGAACCGTCAAAGTCATTTTCATGGAGAAATGAGAGTTTTCATTTTGTCTATAATGCTAAACAATGTCTATATATGATTTTTTTTTTCATAATCGTTAGAACAAATTTTGAGAATTTATTTTTATCTTTTTGACCTTCAGTAAACTACCGTACCTTTAATTTTATGGTTATATAGATGATTCTAAAAACCCATTTTAGGAGCCCTATGAAAATCCTAGATACCAAATTTTAGCCCGGTAGGTAAAATGATTTCAGTTTTATTTCCAGCAAAAGATAGACAAGACGGCATTGTAAAAAATAAATTTTCGTTTTCAGGGGGTCATGAAACGTCAACATCCATCAAAATCAAGAGTTCAATTTTTGTGTCAATCACAATACTTACTCTCTCCAAGAGTCGCGAGAAAATGTGTATATTTTCTATAAGGTTCTTCCTACAATAGATAGTTTCATCGTGTTGAACGGAAGACGACGGAAGGTATCCGTGAGGCAGGACGTCCAGAGAAGGGTGTATTTCCAAAAAGTCACGTGATTCCCCCGAGAGACGCCGGCCTCTCTCTTCCGAGGTGAGATCGATGAGGTTATCGTGTGTCACTTTGAGTTTGTAAGTCAACTAGGACCTGATAGATGAGAGTCGGGGGAGGAGAGGAGGGGTACTTGATGGAGTAGAGAAGAGGGCTTTTCCGCGCAAGAAACGCGGGCACCTTGATCATCTGCATGTGACCCTCACCCCCATTCATCAACCTGACAATTTACTACCCTCAAATTGATTGGTGTCACATTGCCTCCCTCCACCCCTGGACGAAATACTAAGGCTATAAGGCTTTGGTGGCATAAAGTAAGTCGAGATGTACGCTAACAACCTACGACAAAATACTCTAGTTTAATATGTGTCTTAGGAGTCTTTGGTGGAATAACACGTGTTGGTGAAACAATGTACTATGTCAAAATGTGTGCTAACAGTCTACGATAAAATACTGTGGACCCAGATTTATTTGGTGAAATAAAATATTGTTTCAAACTAATATAAAATACTGTGGACTGAGATTTATTTGCTGAAATAATATATTATTTCAAACTACGTTAAAATACTGTGGGTTGAGATTTCTTTGATGAAATTATATATGTTAATATGTGTGTTAATATCTTAAGATAACCAACTTTAGGTTAATATATGTGTTAGTAAACTTTGATGGGGTAATATGGTTCGATATGTGAGCTACCACACTTTGGTGACATCCTGTATGTTTCAATAATATTCATTATAGTTGTAGTAAGGAGAAATATGAATTTATAATATAAGGAACGTAATTGGATGTTAAAATTACTTGAATTGATTGGTACAACTTTAGGCACTGTGTTAACATCGGGAATAGCATACCTATTCCAAATCTGAAGACCTGATGATGGCTTAATCTCCAAAACATGTCATCACCCATCCAAGATTAGCAACACTTTATACGGAGTGGAATTAAAACCACACAGCTAAGGAACGTTACCGTATTACAAATTTTTCAAAGCGTCATTTTTTTCCTTTTTGTTACAATTCTCTCATAGTAAACAATTGTACTTATTTATATTATCCTGTATTTATAATATATAAAAACAAAGTACAAATATAACCTTGATTACATACATCAGTCGGTTTGCATTAAATCTCCAAAATTAATCTATTGTCTCGATAAATAACACAGGAAAATTTTATAAACAATTTAACTCTAATAACAAGTTTGTGCCATTATATTGTTTACACTTATTTTGATAATTTTGTGAAAGAAGTTACTTGTTATGTATTAACTTTCATTTTAATTTGTTTAATGTTGATATTTTATACTGTTAATTGTTTTTTACATGTTTAAGGTAAATGAATAACAAGCTAGTCAACTATTTTAACCTTTTTATTAATCATCTTTCTATTGTCACTGTTTAAATATTTTAAACATTACAGAACATGTATTCTTTGTCAACTTATTTTCAAACTATATTACTAGTATATTTAATTATTCAACTTATAAGTTCATTATTGTTGACATACCAATTTACCTATTATTTTTTGTATAAGTCATACGCTTTATATAACCTATACTCTTTATTTTCAAAGTATTAAAAAAATTAAAAAAGTCTCTTACCCTTTTTATTATATTAATAACTCAAATCTAGTCAATTGCCAATTTCCACTATTCATTTTGTTTATCATCTAATCCTACAACCTGCTACTACTTAAAACATTTCATCATCACAGATTATTATTATTTTCTTGATTTCTACTCATTTATAATTTCAGAACATTACTATTGTAACAATGATTTTCTTTTTAGAAATGTTATTGTACCGGTTTTAATTGACTTAATTCATGATAAATTAGTTTTTCTTTGAATAAATTATCTTCATGTTATATTTATTATTTGATCTTGTTTAATTAACAAAATAAGTCGTACCAATCAATTTATGTAATTGTAACATCCGAGTACGTACCTTATATTATAAATCTTTAGTGTTTTTAAAAGGGATGTACAACTATAGCGAAAACAATGTAAGCTATGATGCAAACTAACAACATTTGATGAAATGTGTGAGTCAGGTAATTTTTATTTTTCATTTCTTCCAACTTATATTAAAAATTTGGCAACATTTTTAGGAGAAGGTTGATACTATTAATAATACTAGGTTTAAACAACTTCATCTTAAACTGATTTAAAACACAGGATGAAAGGGAAGAATAAATTGAGATTAAATTCTCCACATAAGAAAGAAGGAAGGTAAATCCCATTAAGGATTACAATGTGAAAAACAAAAACATCCGTGGTACTCTTAGCCAATATTCGAACAGAAATACAAACTTTTGGGTCATTTAGAGTGTCAGTTGAATATTCTTCCTTAAACGTTGTGTTAACTTGAAACTAAGATTAATTTCAGATTAAAATGATCAGAGCTGTTTTTTACAAACTAGAGGTCGTCCTTAGATACGTAAGGATTTTTTCCATGATTTTAGAACCACCCACCACATTTCCCCCCACGTAAGGATTAGTAAGATTTTCCATTCCCCACCTCCTATATCTTATATAGTTTTTAAAGATTTGGTTGATTAGATTATTGTAATCGTTAAGTGAGTGATATGAAATATATTTCAATAAAACAGTGAAAATAAATTACAAAGTAGGCTTAGTTAATTAATGAAAATTAAATATTTTCGAGCTTTTAGTAAATAAGTTTTATTTATTTTTATTTGGTCTCACCATAAACTTTGATTTAAAACAACAACCTTACGTAGGATGGATTCTTCTGAACAGCCCTTGCCCCCTCCTTCATAAAAAAAGATACAAAAATAATGATACCCTCCAACTTCCCTAAAAAAACCTTAGGCCTAATTAATTTAAGGACGTCCCGTTATGAAGGATAATATTAGGTCCAAAAGTATGTAATATTTTTGTTTCCAGCGTCAACCTAAAGGCCAATCACAGTGGTTTTAAAGTAAAGTGTTTGCCTCAGAACCCGTTGTTCCTATATTGTTAATATATTTTTACCCACTTCAGTGGCCGCATGGTCTAAGGAACTACTCTGTCAATAGACGAGCAGCCAATGACGGAGAGAGTGAAGCTCGATCCCAGTCGAGTGCACTGGGGCTGATTGTTGTAAAGGATTTTACACTCTCCATAAATGCAAATGTGGGTGCACTTCAACTAATTTCAACCCTCCTCATTTATAACACGTTAGATTAATTTGTACATAAGCGTATGGTCAAAATTGGTACTAAGACTTCGTGTTAAAAATATATATATATATATATATATATTAATCTGCATTGCTGGACATCACGCGAGATAAGGTGTCAAACTTGTTTGGTCTAGTGTACCATTGACGCGATTTTGAGAGTTCAAATCCCAGCTGAGTGTACAGAAGATGTTTTTCCTTTATGCATCCACGCCAATGCAAGTACATTTCTTATAATATTCTACGTTCCTTATCCATACCTTGATACGTTCAATATTCAAATAACCCAGAGGGGTATTTTATAATATAATATAATATAATAATATAATATTTAACACAGCGTCTTACTACCCGTTCGGGCTATACGCTTTAAGTACTAATTACGTTAATGGATTTAGGAATTGGAAAGGTTGTATTAGATGAAGTGAACCCGCATTTGCGTGGAGGGAGAGTGTAAAACTATTTAGGAAAAACCACCCCCAGTTCACCCGACCGATAGAGGTATTATAACGTAGTAATAACTTAAAATAAATAGTAGCTACTAATTTAATTGTATAACCGCGTCTTACTACCAATTCAGTGTATACGCATATCTACTAACTACGCTAATGAGTTAGGGGTGAGGAAGACTAAATTTAGAGGAAATGTAACCACATTTTTGGGGAGAGAGAGTGGAAAATTATTTTATGAAAATCACCCTCCACACACTCGACCGAGATTTGAACCCCAATCTCCCTGTCATCGGCAGTCTAGTTCAACACAAGAATGACACCTTAGACTATGTGGCCACCGTAGCAGGTTAGTACTAATTATTTGCGTCTGACATGTCAAATTTGTGGCCCAAGTATTAATTTTGAACGGTTCCAGGAAACTTCTTATTTTGACGGTGACCTGGTGGTCTAGGGGTAAGGTGTCAGACTTCTGTGCTGGCGGCCGGGGTTCAATCCTCGGTCCCGGAACAGATTTATCTGATTACCAAACCCTTCATTGACCTCTGACAAGACGTCTTGTGAA
>CABFVZ010000025.1:429006-458078 GCA_902151445.1 Timema monikensis
CCCCCCCCCCCCAAACCCCCATTAGATTTAAAATTGAAATTTCCCTCTAAGTTTCACAGTAGTCTTATAGGTTTTGTTATGGTCTACATTCTTTTGTAATATGCTTTTTTTTATTATTAATAATAACTATTATTTTTCTTTCATATTTCCACTTTCCCATTCACCCAGTTTGATTTAAATTGGTTTTCTTGTTATTCAGTTGAGAATTGTTTCCATAACTAAATATTTATTTTTCCCCATTTTATTTTAATAAAAAACAAATTGGTGAAATTAAATCACTTAGGATTTTATAGATATGTATTTACATATTTTAAAATTATTAGTGAAAATAAAGTTTATATATAATGCTTTAGAAATAAAATGTAACTTAAAATTTGGAGAGAAACAATGTTCATTAATATTAAATGTACTAATTTCATAAAAATATTTTTAGAGCTAGTGTGAAAAAAAATATGATAAAAATAATTCATCAACAGCTAAACAACATCTAATAAAAGTATTTTCTAAAAATGATTTCCAAAAATATTTATTTTCAAAATAAATCAAGAAATTGATACTCAGCGTAGCCTATATTTTTAGTCTTTAAAGCAATTCATTTATAAAAAAAATCAATTTGACTAAAGATTTAAAATTGGCAAATAAAACATGTCCATAAAAGGAAAAGGACCATAAATATATATATATACATGGTCCTTTTATATATATAGCACCGCGTCTTACTACCCGTTCGGGTTATACGCTTTAAGTACTAATTACGCTATTGGATTAGGAATTGGGAAGGTTGAATTAGAGGAAGTGAACCCGCATTTTCGTGGAGGAAGAGTGGAAAACCATTTAGGAAAAACCACCTCCAGTTCACCCGACCGAGATTCTAACCTCGATCTCCCCGTACTCAGCAGTCGAGCTCAACACGACAAGCGCGTTAGCCAACTATGCCACTGAGGCGGGTTATAGACAATAAATAGTTTTATTGTGATTGAACAGTTAAACCAGATATCTTCCCATAACTTTTGTGTTGCCTTTTATTGTAGCTAATCTATGAAGAATTTTAATTTTTAATTATATGAAAAATGGTTATAAATACACACAATAAAAATAACTAAGTTTTAAGAAACAATATCATTTTGTAACAAAGATGATCGAACTATAACTTATCTCAGAAGATAAAAAAAAAAAGCTCCAAATCACTTGAGAGAGAGAGAAAAAAAATCCTCAACAGCTTTCTATCTTCACGTCGTAAACATTGAGATACAAGCACTTAAATTTTTCTGGCGATTGCTTCACGACCTTCCTTCCCCTCCCGAACCTTCTTGCTTTCACACATAAAGAAGGATTTCTTTTTCTTCTCCTTAACTTGGCGAAGTGTCTTTCAGAAGCTGAGCGCTTTATCACAAGACCAGCTTCTGGGTATGTTCTAATGTAGATCCTTAAGACCCCAAGTTATGAGGCGATGAGCCGTTTTGACGAGATCCAAGGAAGAAAACGCCTCAAGTCCATCACCGCTTACAGTTGAACAAATAACTGTTATTTGTTATTGCATATTATCTTACTCGCTTTTGGTTGAAACTCTTGAGGTTACCGCTGAAGGGACATAAACTCACATTGCGGTATTTAGTTTATTATGAGAGTGGCAGTTCTGAAATTTCAAAACCACTGAATCAATCCTCAACAATCTTCTCTCTTTTTACACTGCGCCTCACTACCCGTCCTGGCCTACCGTAGTATAACTACGCTAGTGGTGTAGTCATTATAAAGATCTATTTTAGAGGAAATTAACACATATTTTCATGTAGAAATAATAGGAAATAATTTATTTAAAAGAAACACTGTTACTACACCCGTTTGGAATCTCCCCAACTTATCCAGTCTATTACTAGAGTGACGCCATAAACCAGTGTTTCTCAAAGTTTTGGTGATGGATGAATACCAAATGTAATTTTTGCGAGCTGGGTCACCACTGGAGCCTTAATAGTAAGGGGGTGAAGGGTCATTATTCTTAAGAAATTCCATTACAACTATATTATAAGGACCTACACAACTAAAATGTATTTATTAAATTAAATGTTGAAAACAAATATCATATAAATTGGTGTGGTTAGAAAGATTCAGTTGAAATAGTAAGCTATAGTTGTTTAAATATTTCTAACACACTAAACCTCATAATATTTTATAAATAATTGTGCTAATTATTTATTGATTTATAGACTTACTTTTCTATTCAACTTGTGTCTACTTAGGAAAGAAATAGAACATACTGTAGATATTTAATCTTTTGCATTTAAAATGTTTGTTTTATATAACACTAGATAGCTGTTGCCCGCGGCTTTGCTCGCGTGGAAGTTGATTATATACAAATACGAAAATATACATATGTATTTACAGATTAATATAAAATATTACGTTACGTTGATGACCATAACTTGACCTCAGATCAAAAATAATGCAAGTCCGATACAAACTTTCACCCCCTTTTTCATCCCTTATTAAACAAAATTTCCAAAATTCCTGAAACACGTATTTATTTGTTTTACGTCAATAACCGAAATACAAAATTTTGTTTATGTAACTTTCAAAATGACGGACTTTAATACATATTATCATACATATTATCATCCCCTATTTTGACCCCTTTGGGGTGGAATTTTCTAAAATCCTTTCTTAGTGGGTGCCTACATAACAACATGAATATACAGTCCGAATTTCATGCTTGTAGCCTTGATAGTTTGCGCTCGGCGATGATGAATCAGTCAGTCAGGACATGTTATTTTATAAGTATAGATCAACATTATTTAATTCATTATCATTCCTTCAAAAAATAGTTTATTAGAATTGGAACCTAGATGAAAGATTGGGTTTAGGACATGGAAAAATAACATAAGATAGTTAATTTGGCAAAGCACTGATAAGTAGACACACCGAAATTACATGAGACATATTTTTATGAACTTTCACTTAATACATTAACATGACTACAAAACATATTTAAGTTTCATTATAACATTCTTTAATTAATAATACGTGCAAAAACTAGTTAATTTTTACAATAAATTGACTATTTAACGTTTTAAATGTGAGCTACGGTCAATTTTGTTGATTAAAGTGTGAATTCATGATAACATCAAAGAAACAAAAAAGGGTTACCTCAATCTAGAAATATGTGTTATTTTTTTTAGCACAGAGTTTTAATACACATTCGGGTATACGCTTATATACTAATTACGCTAAGGTTTTAGGGATGAGGAAGATTATATTTAGAGGAAGTTTACCCGCCTTGTCGTGGAGGGAAAGTGAAAAAAACATTTTGGAAAATCCACCCTTGATACCATAAATATTGTTAAAATATACGTTTGAACCAGCTATTATAATGGCAAAAGATAAATAAACCATATCTAGGAAAACTAGATTCTATAAATCAGAGTTTCTTCTGTTGAGCTATTTTTTTATGTAATTATATTTTTTTTGAGCTGAGAACTCATTTAACAAAAAAGATTGGTTCTTAAATTTGAAAAATCACACCTGTATACGTGACCAATACCCAGAAATTTGCGTATATGACATCTACTTAATACGACTATATCTGTAACCTTAAGCTCATTTCGATCTCCCAGGCTTCGCTATTCTTATACGATTAAGTATACAAGCGTTATTTTTCTTCACACCTCTCAATGTTTACAACTCTGCTATTTTATCGTCATATGATAAAAACACTTATTAATACTAAGGCTCCACTGAAAAACATAATTTAATCAAAACAAATTCTGTATTATACAACAATCTTGTAATGAAGTTTGATGCTCTGGACAGGTTCATATAAATTCAAGGAAACTAAGAAAGTTGAAATATTGTTTCTGGAAACGCTATAACCTCAACACCTCCTTTATATACTTCCTCACCTCACCCAACCTCGGATTAAAACATGTTTTAAGACTCTTAATGGTTGAGTGAATTAATGCATTATCACATTTATATCTCAGAAAATTATCTTCTCTTAGTGATAATAAACTTAATCACAAATATGTTAAAATAAAATATCAAAATAATTACATTGGAGGTTGAATCTTCTTCTATGTCAGTATGAAGTGAAGTATGTGAATATAATCTACCTTTTGATTAAATAAAACTCCTTTTAAAAATAAAATATAATACTATTTTCCCTAAATTTTCCAAAGCTGCATAGATTTGGTTCAGCGGTTGATTGGGCAGGTTTAATTTTTCTTATAGATATCACTTTATAAAGCTATTCAATCAATTTTAAATTATTGTGTATTTTAAATGTTAATCAAAAATTCCAGTGAGTAAGTCTGATGGTGTTCAGAACACATCATTTTATAAGATATACGATGACATTAAATATAAAACTATTCCATTATTTTGTTGTTTTTGGGCTGTTTATATATTAAAATAGTTATAAATATAGTAATGAATATCGACTGTTACTAGCTTTAGAGTCTACCCATTTAGCGCTTGGAGGATCATTTTACAAACTTAAATATATCAAAAAGATATTCTCAACTACCTATTTTGAATAGTTTAGAAACATTTTCCTAATAACAGTATAAAACAGAAGCTGATGTTTTGGAATGAATAGTGAGGTAGGTAACCATCAATAATGTAACTGATATGACCTCGGGATTAAGTTTGTTAATAATGAAAATATAAAAACGTTGACTCAGTAATTCAGCTTGGACTGAAATTAAAGCTTCATTGGTATTATTAATGTATGTTGAGAGCCTTCATATTATATGTGGTCCCTGCGGCCGTTTGGAGCCTGCCAGTCCACCCTTGACTTTGTTACTAATTTTGTCCTTGAGAGAGGCAGGAAACACTTTTAAAAATAATAATAATAGGGTATGTAAGAGGTGAAATTTTAGATAAAGTTTACCTTCATTTTCATAAAGGGAGCTTACAAAACCTTCTGAGAATAAAACACTTTAATACAGAATATCAGGATTTGAGCTATATCCTCCTCGTAACCACCAAACCAAACTATACTGGACTAGTGCCTTTGTTTATGTGACCACCTGTGTGGATGGGATGAATATTAAAAGTTACTCTTTCAACAAGTTGGGGCAACATCCGCTAATAGAACTATCACTACCAGCTATTAACGCTATAAAAACTGATTAAAGGCCACTAAATGATTTAATCAGGGGACTCACGAAGTTAAAGTAAAATAACTTGAATTACTCGAGATTGTGAGTTTCAATTTTAAGGCTTGTCCTGATTAACTTAAAGAATACAAAGAAAACAATTAGCTTTTATTGTGTTTATAAAATCAATATGCTTAATTTGTACATTTATTTGAAGCCAAAACCTTGTCCCTATAAAGATATAGTTTATCAGAAAAAAGATTAGACCCCAATATATAACTACTGTGGGAGGAGGATTAAAGGTTGGATGTAATTAACCACGGTACCTTTTTTTAGTGAATAATGTGATTGTGTTCTAATACATTAAAAGATAATGCAATGAAAGCATCTAGCGTTGGAATCTACAAAGCAATATTTTATAAAAGGAGGTATGTAGGTTATAAAGTATTGAACTATTTTAGGAAGTTTGTATGTTCAAATTACCTTTTAAAATAATAATAAAATAAACCAGTATTTAGGTGATGAGGAAAAAGGCACATTATTCAGTTAAAATAAGCAAATTTGATGATACTTTCGTTAAGTTTGGGATACCCAAAAATCTGGTCGAGATAATTGAGGTATGTTTGATTGATAGACGTGGAAGAATACGGGATCAGACTACACCATATACAGTACTTTCAAAACACATAATTGGTTGAAATAAGGAGATGCACTTTCTTCATTAATAGTTAGTCTAAGCTTAGAATATGCTACCAAGGTAATGCAAGAGCATAGGTTAGTGTTAACCTTAAATGGTACAATGCAGCTATTAGGTTACGTAGATGATTTAGCTTTGTTGAGCAACATTATGGAAGCTGTTGCAATAAATTCAGAAATTTTGTTAGAGGCTAGTGAGAAAATAGGTTTACAAGTGAACGCTGAAAAGACTAAATATATGATCACAGAGAGAACACAAATTGGGGACGATAATTTATAGATTACTGCGAACAACGTATAATTTAAAATCCCTGTTTAATGAGTTTAAATATTTAGGAACGATTTTAACCAACAACAACGATATTAAAGTGGAAATTAGGGAAAATAACACAATCGGTAAATGCATTATATTACTATAGCTTGTTTTCAAGGAATGTACAACTCAGAATATACAAAACAATAATGTTACTGGTTGTTCTTTATGGGGAGTGAAACGTGGTATTTTTACTTACATGATGAAAAGAAAAAAAGTTAGCTTGATCGAAAGCAAGGTTCTTATGAAAATATGATATTATTACATTTGGTCCAAAATGTAATGAGGATACTGGGGAGTAGAGCAAGTTACATAATGAAAGAATTACATACCCTGTACTTATAACAATACATTGTTAAGATAGTAAAGTCTCGTTGATTAAGGGGGGGCAGGACATGCAGCGTGAATGGTAGAATCTATAACCGTTTTCAGGCTATTGATTGTTAAACCCAATGGGGAGAGACCATTGGGAAAACCTACACGCAGATGGGACGATAACATTAGAATGGACGTGAAAGAGCTAGGTAGTAATGAAGTGGACTGGATAAAGCTAGATCAAGATAGAGATAGGTGGCATACTTTTGTAAATAACTATTAAGTTCCTAATGCCATAGAGTGAGTAAGTAAGTAGGTAAATAATGGGGCTATAAAGTAGTGAACTATTTTAGGAAGTATGTGTGTTCATACTACCTTTTAAGGCAAATAAGATAAATCTGTGTGGATTTGTGAAATATCCTCAAATATCCACATATTTGTTCAGGGTTATGATAGATGGAGGAAAAAGTGAGAGATGTGTCATTCCCAACCTATATCGGAGTAATTGTGAATACATGTTTAGTAGCTTGCATAGTTTTTAACTAACGCTGCAGTCTGTATCTTTTTTTTTAGCTCTATAGTTGTTTTTTTTAATTTTGAAGATAAGTGAGTTCAGTCTACCTTTATATAGAGCCATCATCAACTTATATGGAAGGAGACATTTTATAACCACAGGTATATTTATTGAAACATTTGCAAATTTATCTTTGATACCTCTAAAAATGTCTCGCTTTAGACACAAATGGAAGCATAAGAAAAATTTCTTCCCAAGTAACTTGCAACTAAAGAACATATTTTTTAAATCTATGTTGATTTACCTAAACCCCATTTTTTTTTAAATTGGTCATCTCTTGCTGGATTCTCTTATCCCAGACCTCATCTATTTACTAACACATTCACGTCAGCCTATGTGTCGTTATTAGTTCCCAAAATATCCTAATTTAGTTTTAGAAGAGGTTTAAACACTCTTTTTAAAAAGGAGAATGCCAACTAATTTAAAAACCATTTTCAAGGCTTTGAGAATTGAACTTTTTTATATGTGTACATCTAAAAGTTCCAGAACTATTATTTGAGGCGTCTAATGGGGGTAGAATTCCCTCGCCTACTTTTGTTCTATAAAAAAACTCTATTTAATGAAACGAGCTGGAAAGACGAATGGTTGGCATGTCTAAATCTAAATAGTTATTGTTACAAAGCCTTTTGACTAAGCTAGAGTCTGGTGTCATTGGTGCTTTCTTCTACTTTGCTAGTGGTTACGTGTTCGATTCCAATCGTTTCGTAAAATACATTTTCATGAAATTTTATTTGATCTTTTCACAGTCATGATTTGACAGCATAGTGTTTTGTCTTATCTGAAATTAATTTATTTTGTAAACTGTTCACTGATATACTAATTTTTTTTTGTTAATAATATGCATTTTAAATATATCCTTTTTTAAAAACTACTACAACGGAGATAGTATTTCTGTATTGAAATTAGACATGCTTCCTTCAGTTGAATGATGTTCTAGGTATCTAAAGCCCACCATCACTATCGTGTTTTCTTAAGATAAACTACTTTAAGTTGCTGCTAACAAGTACTAGCACTATAATATACCAAATAAATTAGTACAATATATCTTCAGGCAAACTGCAACCATCCCATATTGTAAGAAATAACATTTTGTCGCTGAGCCGAATGTCTTACACGACTTCCGTCAGAAAGATGACGTTGTTTCTCTTGGCTGGGAACATCTGTGATTCCCTTTAATCCCGAATCCACCCGACCAAGTATCTTCACTTGGGAGGGAAGCTCTCTTTCGCGAGGGGTGTTTGACGAAGTAGGAACGAACGTCTTGAGCTGGTGGCTGTAGAAACCAGGTTAACGAGCTACTTACCCCTCGACTTGCTTGTTGGCATCCCCCTGGTTCATAGACGTACAAGAGGGTGATACGTGACAATCTTAGACGTACACAAGGATTAACATAAGCTTATAGATAGTTGTCATAGACGTACAAGAGTGTGATACGTGACAACCTTAGACGTACACAAGGATTAACATAAGCTTATAGATAGTTGTCATAGACGTACAAGAGTGTGATACGTGACAATCTTAGACGTACACAAGGATTAACATAATCTTATAGATAGTTGTCATAGGCGTACAAGAGGGTGATACGTGACAACCTTAGACGTACACAAGGATTAACATAAGCTTATAGATAGTTGTTATAGACGTATAAGAGGGTGATACGTGACAATCTTAGACGTACACAAGGATTAACATAATCTTATATATAGTTGTCATAGGCGTACAAGAGGGTGATACGTGACGATCTTAGACGTACATAAGGATTAACATAAGCTTATAAATAGTTGTCATAGACGTACAAGACAATCTTAGACGTACACAAGGATTAAAGAAGGCTAATAATAGATGGTTGTTATAGACGTACAAGAAAGTAATACGACAATCATAGATGTCCCCGATGAATGTGGGGAATGCCAGGCCTCCACCGTGGTTCGGATTCCACGTTAAACTGTAGGTCCTTCATTTCATCTCACAATCACCCTAACACCCTACCATTACACATTAGCGTAAGTGCGTACAACCCGAACGGGTAGTAAGACGCGGTGATAATAATAATAATAATAATAATAATAGATGTCCCCGAGGAAAATAAATTGAGGTCATAGAAATATACGAAGATAAATTGAGGTTAGTATGATTCAGGATGATAAATGGTTGTTATAGTCCTATATTTAAACGAGACTGTTAGATGGTTAGTCATAGACGTACACAAAGGTGTACTAAGGATAATAGATTATACTTATAGGCATTCATGAGGATGTTAGGTGATATTCATAAATGTAAATTAGGATTTAAATAATAGTCATAGATGTATACGATGATCAACTTTGGAGAAATAGAACTAATAATAGTTATTATTATTATTACAATTACAAATATTAATATATTACTTACTACATATTAATACAATACGGATTAGACTATTGCTCTATCTTATAAAGTCTATCATAGTTGAATATTGTACGTATGGTAAGCTTGCTGCTTTACAGGGTAGACAAAATGTACAAGAGGCTATACTGAGGATAGTAAATGGTAGTCATAGACGTATATGAGATTACTGATGATAATAGAATATGGTAACCATAAACTTAAAAGAGGTTAAACTGACAATAAAAGACGATAGTCTTAGATTTATCCCACAGTGCAGTAAAAAAATCTACATACACGGCAACCGAACTAGATACTCCATCCCTCACAATCAAATATGACATTCGGTTTGGTGGATATATTTTGTTCTAGGTGACCTGGTGGTCTAGGGGTAAGGTGTCAGACTTCTATGCTGGCAGCCGGGGTTCAATCCTCGGTCCCGGCACAGATTTATCTGATTACAAAACCCTTCCTTCACCTCTGACAAGACATCTTGTGAATGAGGGGAATGCCAGGCCTCCACCGTGGTTCGGATTCCACGTTAAACTGTAGGTCCTTCATTTTCATCTCACAATCACCCTACCATTACACATTAGCGTAAGTGCGTATAACCCGAACGGGTAGTAAGACGCGGTGCTAATAATAATAATACTATTTTGTTCTAGCCTCAGTTAATAATTTATCTACTTTTTTCACCGCATCTTATTACACGTTTGGCATATACGCTTATGTACTAATTACGTATATGGTTTTTATGAATTAGGAAGGGTATATTTAGAGCAAATGTAACCGCACTTTCATGGAGAGAGAATGAAAAAACATTTTAGGAAAAAAACTCCCTTACACCCAACCGAGATTCGAATATCGATCTCCCCGTCATCTGTGGTCTAGTCCACTACAAGAGTAGTGCCTTGGACCATGTAGTCACCAAAGCTGGTCTCATTTATTAATGATGCTTCATGTTAATTATAATGCTTTATTGTATTGCATTATATAATAATATATTCAAATAAACAGTTATTTTAGTTTTATTGGAATTTCTATTTAGCTTTCATTTTTATTTGAAAATAGATTATGTAAACAAGAGTGAATGTTGCTATTATTATTATTATTATTATTATTATTATTATTATTATTATTATTAGCACCGCGTCTTACTACCCGTTCGGGTTATACGCACTTACGCTAATGTGTAATGGTAGGGTGATTGTGAGATGAAATGAAGGACCTACAGTTTAACGTGGAATCCGAACCACGGTGGAGACCTGGCATTCCACACATTCACAAGATGTCTTGTCAGAGGTGTAGGAAGGGTTTGGAAATCAGATAAATCTGTGCCGGGACCAAGGATCGAACCCCGACCGCCAGCATAGAAGTCTGACACCTTACCCCTAGACCACCAGGTCACCAATGTTGCTATCAATAAACCACATTTTAGCCATATTTACTGGACAATTAAACAACACATATCAATTTTAAATACGTATTGAACAAGTTCTTGGTGTAATTTATTTCTTTTCCGATGGATTATTTGAAAGAATATTCGAAAAGTAGAACACGCAGCTCTAGTCTTACCGACTCTTTCCGGTCACACGTTTTGGATTGATGAATGGAGTGCTTTCAAGAACATATTTAATATTTGGGGAATGTATTAATAAGTAGGGTGTCCATATGATTGATGTATGAATTGGAATTAAATAACAATCGTTTGACTTAACTTTGTCGTCTTTTATTGAAAAGATCGATAAGTCACGCAACACAGTCCACGAATATTCAAAACTAATGGAATGACTTATTTCTCTACTGTTGAAATTGTAGTTATATTCTTTAATGAAGATATTTTTCGTAAGAGAATTTATTTAACGGTTTTATTTTATTGTTTTTTCACCCCATTTCACTAACCGTTCATGATATACGCAAATGTACTAATTACGTTTATTTATTAGTACTGAGGAAGGTAGGATTTAAAGGAAATGTAACCACATTTGATTGAAAAACCATTTAAGAAATAAAACACCCCAAGTATTTACCCAAAAAGGGTTTTCAAATCCCGATATTTTCATCATCGGCGTGACGCTTTGGATCAAGGATGGGGAATATGTGACATTTTGGTCAGATGTGACCCTTAGAGGTGTTCACTGAGGCCTTTTCACATATTTGGTCAATTATTTATTTTCATCGCTAATACTACATTATATCATCTTAAATGGTGTTTATTTTAAATAAGTTAAGTAAAATCTATTTATTTATAAATTATAATGCTTGGAAATGAATCACTCTTATCGATATCACTCTCTATTTTATATCTATCTTTTTATCTATCTTTAACTGGTGACCTGGCGGTCTAGGGGTAAGGTGTCAGACTTCTGTGCTGGCAGCCGTGGTTCAATCCTCGGTCCCAGCACAGATTTATCTGATTACCAAACCCTTCCTTCACCTCTGACAAGACATCTTGTGAATGTGGGGAATGCCAGGCCTCCACCGTGGTTCGGATTCCACGTTAAACTGTAGGTCCTTCATTTCATCTCACAATCACCCTACCATTACACATTAGCGTAAGTGCGTATAACCCGAACGGGTAGTAAGACGCGGTGCTAATAATAATAATAATAATAATTTATCTATCTTTATATATATATATATATATATATATATATAGTTGGTGCACTATCACATTTTGATGGTATCTACTACACATAAAGTATGTGGTCTTATGAGAAATTTGTTAAGTGACATGTGACCTTTCAATTTTAAAAAGTTACCACTGCTGATTTTGACCATTCTAACATTAGAATAGAAATAAGGTGGATATTTAAAGAAAGTGCACCTGCGTTATCGTGGAGAATTGATGGGGAAACATCAGTGATTGATTACAATTAAATACAGTAATGACGTAAACATCTATATTTGACCCGCTTCGGTGGCTGCATGGTCTAACACGCCACTCTAGCAGTAGACTATACTGTTGATGACGGGGAGATCGAGGTTCGGATCTTGGTTGGCGATACTGAGGATGGTTTTTCCCAAAACGGTTGTCCACTCTACCTCCACGCAAATTTGGGTATACTTCCTATAAATATAACCTACCTAAACATTAAAACCACTAGCGTAATTAGTGAGCACATGAGCGTATGGGTAGTAAGACGCGGTGCTAAAAAGATCTATATTTGCCATCCATAACTAAACTTTATATTTGTTTACAATAATAGGTCTATGCTCAATTTAATTGATGCATAATGTTTGTTATTCTGAAATGATCAAGCAAATTGAAAAATGCATTCACGTCTCCAAGCCGCTAAGAGTAACTTTTAAACTGTGAGATGTACAATAAACATCAATTTATATATATATATATATATATATATATATATATATATGTGTGTGTGTGTGTGTGTGTGTGTGTGTGTGTGCGCGCGCGCGCGCGCGCTATGGCCAAAGTTATTAACCAGTTCACAATGAAAAATTACCTAGCATTATGCGTAGTGACCAAAGCAGTTAGGCCAAGTGATAAATATTTGTAGATATATACCATTTTTACCGGGCAGTATGCCTAATTCTCCACACTCTTCGGGCTATGTGAAAAACAGTGCAGTACTACGTCACTGGCAGGGTGGGAACAATGAACATCTGATCACGTGCCAGCTAATCAGCGCCAAACTAACCTAACCTAACCTGACTAGCCTAACTAGCCTAACTAACCTACAGCCCACCCATGGCTTCTTTAGTGCTGAGTGACAGCTCACAGCTGACTTCTGGCAGTCTACATTTAGGTATATACCTAAATTTTGACCGTCAGAAGTGAAAGCTGCTAAACACATGTTTTTGCAGATCATATGGTTTGGCGTAGGGATATATAATTTGATCTGGTAACTTTTCAAAGCTGTGAGCTGTCAGTCAGCACCAAAGAAGCCATGGGGCTACTGTAGTTAGCCTAACTAACCTAACCTAACTAGTCTATACTAAATAACTAAAACTAGCTAGTTTTATTGTTTTTTTGTTTTTATATAGGAAGGACTAACCATTATACAGATTATTAAATGAAAAATATTATTTAAAAAAATCATATTGCCCAGAGAGTGTGGAACATTATGCATACTGACCTGTCACAACGATAAATTAACCAATATTTATCACTTCACCAGACTGCTTTGGTCACTATGCATAATGCCAGGTAATTTTCCATAGTGACCTTTTATTCACTTTGTCCATTATATACATATTATATATAGTATATTATGTATATTATATATATTATATATATATATATATAAAGCACTTAACTTCTGACAAAACGTGGCTGAACGGCGTTCCAGCATCTTTGTTAAAGCAAACACGAAATTCATAAAAACACAATCACATTATGCTGAATTTTAAAAATTTTCTTCTGTTTATATAAGAAAATAATGGCTTGAAAACACGTCTTTTGAGGCTTTAATTTAAAAAAATTAGGGGAGGGGGCAGTGGTTCGCACCCCACCCCTCCCCACCAAGATTTTTTTAATACACCATACGATATAAAAACAGGGATAAAACAAAGAAACAAGTCAAAAACACACGTAAATAACCCAATTCTTAGCGTTCCTTTTTGGGTCCTCTAAAAAAAAAAACCTTTCATTTCGCGCTATTTTGTCAGAATGGCTTCAACTCCAATTGCTTGATATTGATATTGCCTTGGCGCTATTTCCAGAATAAAACAAGAAATGGGTGGGGAAGGGCTAGGAAAGCAAGGGGAAGTGGGATTGAAAGAGGAAGGTGGGGATGAGGAAGGTATAGAAAATATAGCAGTCGCCGTTATATTATGACGGGCTGGAGACATTACCACAAGCTATCGGCTTCTTTCCTAGTCTCGTTTTCACTACTGCGTTATCAAGTTCTCTTCTTTCCTAGTCTCGTTTTCACTACTACGTTATCAAGTTCTCTTCTTTCCTCCCTCTCTCTTTCGCTTTACCCCTGATAATCTATTAGCTGCACGTGTAATGCAAGGCACCGTCTGGTTTTATTGCGTCTAATCCTCGGAATGGATGTCTGCAACATGATTTTCTGTTAGCTGTCGTTTTGCGTGAAAAAAAAAATTCTTGCAACTACTCTCCTTTATCAGTCATAACAAGGCCTACTTTTTTTAATACGGGATATCTAAGTTGAAAATTCTACTAATGATAATTTTTCAACAAATGACCTACATATTAATTTAACATAATAGCTATACCTTGATTTTCTTGAAATTTGACATTTGGAGCACCTTTTAGAAAATATAAATAAAAATTTTTTTGGACCAGAATTGATAATATTTTACTACTTTGTAGTGTTATTTTAAAAGGTATTGATAATATATCTCAAAAGTGACAGCTGCAAATCACATTACTTCATGTATGAATACGTTAAAGTGAATATAGATTTTCTTCCTAGCTCTCAGATATATCCATTCGTAAGAAAATTGGAATATAAACTACCTATTCCAATTCTCATCAATGTATGACTGTCAAAAGAGAAAGTGGCCGTTTTGTCAGTGATGAATGTGCAGGCATTGCCGGGAATCAAACCTAGCATCTACATTTGAGTATATTGTACACATTAATAGTCATTGTATCAGAAATTCGTGATATATAATTGTTATTTAAACATAATAGTAAAAAATCAAGCATTTTATCACCACCCCCATCCCTACTAATCATTGGACAGTTACATATAACTTATTGTTTTATTTATTACTACAACAAAATGTATTAAAAAATTATTTATAAAATATATATTTGTCTGCCAAAGGCTGTATGTATATAATTATTTCCAGTGGAATGGAACACCATGAAAAATAAACACAAAATCAAGACACAGAAACAATATTCTCTATCTCCCTCCCATATACTCCCCCGCAACCCTTCCCCACCAATAGCTCCCTAAATAAACAACATACTGTCAATTGATGAATAGATTTTTTTAATCTATCGTTTTAAAAGCTATTTTTTTTAGTAAAAAAAAGTCCACCATCATGCATGAATTGTTTGCTGTGTGATTTTAGTAATCCAATTATCTAATGCAATATATTTTTCCCTTCGCATTCATATTTTGGAAATTATAGTTTAGCTGCTTAATACATGAATAACTTTGTACAAACACGGGGATTATAATCCACTATGAAAAGCAATGGCAAATTACTAACGAATAAACTTGATGTTTTAAGCGTAGAAAATATAGGTGATATATTTGTATACAGTTTGTATTTTTACTTTGAGCTCTTTTGAAATGTAGTATCAGCCAATGTTTACGTAATCAAATAGCGCTCACTATAGCTAGCTTAGTGATTACACATATTATCTTTTAATGAATCAAGGAACAAATATTCCTGAGTGTTTGGACTAATAACAACTTTTAAACTTGAAGATAATGTTTATAATGATTAATACTCTGGCCTATTTTGATTCCAGTAAGTGATGAAATTGATTTGAAACCTATTTATAAATTTTGAACACTAATACTTTAGATCATTTTATTTAGATTAATATTCAATACATGAAAAATTTGTTTCCTATTTTCCAACCAATACTAAATAAAGATAGTATTTTTAAAGAAACTTTGAAATATGTATAGTTTTAAATTACTTACACAAGTTTCCTCTTAAAATCAAGATTATATAACTTTCAGTTATCCTTTAATTGAGGTATTGTACGTGCATTTTCTGACCCGACTTATTATATCAGCTCACGACTTATGAACTAGCTTAACTTTAGAGCAGACACAACATCCAACCCCTGGCCATTATTTCATCACCGTGAAATGGGAAACCCACAGTTCATCAGTGATAAGTTTTTCTGCCATGCTAGGAATTAAACCCATAACACCTAGCTTAGCAGACAGATACACTACTGATTGAGCAAAGGTGTCGGACAAGATTATATCAATTCAACTGACATAATTGAATTAACTTTACATAAGAAATGATCAATTTAAAATATTATAAAACAAAACAATGTTTTCCGTTTATTTTAATTAATATTTTCTTTTAAGTATTTATAAACTCACTCAGTGACGTAATGCCTGGTGAGAAGTTAGAACATAATAGAGGGTGTATTTTATCTAAAGGAACTAATAAACTTGTTACTCCTAAACTTCGCATCATTTATATAACCAACACTAACAGGCTTTACATACCCTAAATCATGAAATACACAGTCCTCAAATGACGCCACGGTCACAGAGAGTATAGTCCGGTCTGCATCTGCGGTTAAAATTACGTCACATTTACCAGATTATTGTAGCTTAAGTCACGTCCGACACAGGGGCACTGGTTAAGCATGATCGATATAAGAGTAAAATGTAAATTGTTTCTGTTTACAGTGATAGTCTAAAACCTATACAGGTGAGTCACCTTACAAGAAGGGAAATAAAAAAGTTCCTTGGACGTAGAGTTTTAAAAAATGAAGATGCTGGAGGCTTACTTTAGGGGTTACTAGAGTTTGATCTCGCTATTTGACGTCACTATATGAGATGGAACGCGTACCTATGGGGAGGGGGGCTAAGATTAGAAAAGGGGGGTGAGGGGTTGCTAAGGTGTATGGTGGGGTTTGAGGGGGAAGGTGAGTGGAACGAAAATTGACGAAGTTTCAAAGTTTCTTGAAGCATCATGTTTTTACGGGACACGAAAGGCAGTTTTCAAACACCTGGGACTTGGTGACTTAGAAGAGGTGTGGAGGGGAGGTATAGACGGGGGAGGGGATACGACCCTGTTCTGTGGACTCTGGTATACGTGCGGACACGTCCTTCAAAGACTTAGGAAAGTAAGGTTTCCTCTGTGAGATACATACACAACTAGGCTTGGTGTATATTTTGGATCAATGCTCAGCATTTTTTTTTTTTTTTGTAACTGTAATGTCATCGGTGTTAAAGCCATATTATGTTTGTCCTTTTAATCGGTCCTCTTATGCTTTCATATAATTTCATTACATGTAATTACTATATATATATATATATTTTAGCACCGCGTCTTACTACCTGTTTAGGGTGTACATTTATGTACTAACTACGCTAATGAGCTAGCGATGAGTAAGGTTGAATAGGAATTGTACCCGTATGTGCGTGGAGAGAGAGAGAGTGGGAAGCTATTTGAAGAAAAAACCTCAGTACAGCCTACTGGGATCAAACCACGATACACCCGTCATCAGTATTCTAGTATTTTGCGAAAATAGCGCCTTAGAACATGCGGCCACCAAAGCGGGTTCCAAATACTGTAGAATTTAAAATGGTATATTTGAATTTGTAAGGATAAACATTTATTCACTTCTTTGATGGTAACAGATTTATCAGGAAATAAATGTATTATTATTTATAATAATAATAATAATAATAGTAGTAGTAGTAGCTTATGATCAAGGTAGCACAGCTCAAGCTTGTTTTTAACACCACGTCTTAGTACTATTCAGATTACACGCATTTGTCCTAGCTACGCTAATGAGTCACGGACGTGTAAGGTTGATTTAGAGGAGTTCTGCCAGCACTTGCGTGGTGGAGGGAAAGTAAAAGACAATTTTGTAAAATCCACCCTCATTACACCCGACTGGGATTCTAACTCGAATCAGTCCAAAGATTTTCTTGGATTCAGGGGTCAGCCAATCACCCATTTGAACTTAATTGCTTGTTGTTTTTATACTGGGGATTTGACAAACTCCCGAGATTAGACTACAGTCCTTAATCTACTTTAATAAATTAATACACCATAGCCTACATTTTTATGTTGTCAATTTGACGGATAGTTTTAATTCAACTGTTGAAAGACGAATATCGCAATCTCTGCTCATGTAAATATATTTCTTAAATATTTGTAAAGTTTGTTTCTATATCGCGTAAACTGTAGTGGATTAATCTAGGGTGGGTATGAGAGGTTTTATTTAAAAGGAATGCCTTTGTCATTGATCTATGAGTTCAACTTTTAATTCAAGAACAGGAATTCTAGATCATAAGAAAGTTCGTTTAAGTAGTATGTTTTGTTTTTGTTTTTAAATTCGAACTTCATATGTGTTTAACTTTATATTTTCCTATTATAAAGTTTCAAAGAGTAATTATAACAATACTAACTTAAAGTATGTGTCATTACAAATATCCCGAGAAAGGTTGAATCAATAATTCCCTAAGACATACTTCTACTTCTATAGTATAGTGAAGGTATAGCTTTAAAAATTCAAACAACTTGTAGGAATGTACGTATGCCCTGGGGAACATCTTTGGTGCGGGCCAATTTTCCAGACGGCATGGCGGAGTAGGGGAGGCGTAGGAATAGCCCATGGGATATGGTAGGGGGAGGGCCCTTGGGGAAATTGCGCATGCGTACAACTATACGAGGCTTTCAAACGTGGGAGCTGTTCAAATGTACAATGCACATTACATTATACATGGCTTTTCGTGTATTCAAATGGTTTTTATTTATTTTTAAAAGTACGAACGTCTATTAGATTGAATAAAAATAAATGGTACGGAACTCCACACGGACTTTCTCGCTCTATTGTTTTAAAATGGAGATATTTACTCAAAACTCGCAATATATTAGAAACGTAATAATAAACACTAGCAAACGCCAAGCATAAATTGCTCTATACTTATGTAAAACATTTTTTGAATCCCGGTTTTAAACTTTATAGTTTTATTTTTAAAGACTTAATGTCCTCATTTGTATGTTTGAAACGATAAAGATCAATATTGGGTCACAAGGGTCAAAACTTAGTATTAAAATTTCGACTTCCGGTTAAAATTTTCGACATTTTATTAGGCGTTGCACATCTTTATGACATCGCATTGCTATTAAATTCCTCATTTATAAATTTTGACCAATAAAAAATATAAATATTGACTATTGAGTCTAAAAGGGATATAGATCATTGTTGTACAGACATTTCTCCTTAGAGGTTTAGGGAAAAATAACAAGCTTTTTGAGAGACTTACTTATATTTAATTAATCTGTGGCATTAGAGAATTATTGCGTTAAAACTCAAGTAGTATCACTTTACAACTAAAGTTCACAAAATTGTATTAATATCTCAGAAACGGTTGGTTTTATATTTCATATAAAAGTTATGTCTTTTTAATACTACTACAATTTTTCAATGATCAGTTATTTAGTATCTCAAATAGTTGCAGATATAAGGAAATTTCCGCTTTTGTGAAGTACCCTAAAAGTCATTTTCATGGGAAAATTAAAATAGCCAGTTTATTTATAATCTTAATCAACGCATATATACAAATTTTAATCAATATCGTTAGAGCCGATTTTGAGAATAGATTTTTTCTCTTTTCACCCTTTATTAAACTACTCTTAAGTTTAAGTTTAAGCAGACACACAGACAGATGGCGTTGCAAAAACAACTTTTTAGGTTTTGGGGGTCATGAAACGTCGACATACATCAACATTTCAGGTTAGATGTTTACGGTAGCATAACTGTACCTTTAGTGTTCGAAAAGTTAAAAAACATATTAATATTTGCGTATAGCTTAACAGTTATTGGTTTTATAAAAATATGTTTTGAATAAAATATTTGTATTACAAATAGACATACATATTTGTGAAGATAAGTAATTTTATATCGCAAATAGGGGCAGACTTCCTCTAATTTTAAACTAACTCATCCCTAAACTCATTAGCGAAATTAGTACATATGCACATAGCCTTAATATTATCTTAGCCGTAAATAGTAACTACTTTTTCCTAATCCAACTATCTACTACAAGTCACTAGAGCTAAGTATTATTTAATATACCAACTATATAATATAGCATAACTTAGGCTTGTATAAACTTAATATCTGTATTAAACACCCTTGATAACTTTACATAGTTAATACATGCATAAAAAGATACCTATTATTAAATTATAACTACTTATCCTATTACATTAATAATACAAAACTCTCTACTTCTATATTACCATCCATATCATTTAATTTTGACATAATTTATTAGCATTTTTAAGAACAAAAATTATTTTTATAATTTTTATACCAAAATACAACTTATTTGATGAGATCCAATCAATCATTCATCTACACCGAATATCGACTTCCATAATGTCAAACCTCAAACACATGAATTCGTGGGGGAAAGAAGTGAGTTAACGTAATCATCTTTTTTACTACCCTTTCACTTAGTGGTTGGCTGAGAAGCATTCATCTGTTGAAAGTGTAATCAACACACAGGTTGAGGAGAAGAGGGAGATGGGAGGGGGCCGGGTTGTAGAGGTGGGGTGGGCATTCAGCGAGGGGCGCTTTTATTTGCGTAGACCATTGGTCTCAGTTGCTATGTTTGGAGGAATGTTTACACTCCTTGTAGTAGTAGCTTTATCTCGGTTTCGTTATTAATTATCTAACTCTCTACTAGTAGCTCTACTTTTCTTTATATTGTCGACCCACCTCGGTGGCGTAGTTGGCTAACGCGCTAGACGTGTTGAGCCCGACTGCTGAGGGCGGGGAGATCGAGGTTCGAATCTCGGTCGGGTGAACTGGGGGCGGTTTTTCCTAAATGGTTTTCCACTCTCCCTACACGCAAATGCGGGTTCACTTCCTCTAATTCAACCTTCCCAATTCCTAATCCATTAGCGTAATTAGTACTTAAAGCGTATAACCCGAACGGGTAGTAAGACGCGTTATCTGATTATCAAACCCTTCCTTCACCTCTGACAAGACATATTGTAAATGTGGGGAATGCCAGGCCTCCACCGTGGTTCGGATTCCACGTTAAACTGTAGGTCCTCCATTTCATCTCGCAATCACCCTACCATTACACATTATCGTAAGTGCGTATAACCCGAACGGGTAATAAGACGTGGTGCTAATAATAATAATAATAATAATAATAATAATAATAAGACGCGGTGCTAAATATTATTATTATTTATATTGTCTTTTTTTCTGTATTGACATGATATATTACTAGCTTTATTTCAATTTTAAGAATTTATGGTCGTGTGACCTTAGTATCTATCCCTCAATAATTAATATAATAATATAAGATAATATATCATATAGTAAAATATAAATTATATACTGCGATATTTTTATATATTCTAGATATAATAAATAATATATAAAAATGTTATAATATGTTATGGATAAAGGCGTACTACTAAAAGTTTGAACTCGCAATATAAAATAGAATTTAAGTAATAACATAATTATTATAATATATAATATTTGACGTTCACTTTTTAAAATCGGAAAAATATACAATTTTATTTTAAATATGCTTAAATACGCCTATTTGGGGACTTTGAAGCTATTTTGCGAAGCAGGTTACATCTTAACTTGACACAGCTAAGCAGTCTAAGCACACTTAGACACCAAGGTACAAAATAGAAGAAGATGAAAGAAAATGAGCGGTTCATGCCGCTAGATTTATTGTTTATCTGCTGATAACACTTTCCCTCTTCCTCTGACGAGCTTACACAATCACTTTATTATTTTCACTTTGGAAGCATTTACTTGCGTTTAAAAATTATTTTCTTCTGATTAATTACTCTAGATAGAAATATGCTTCCATTAACTTTTTTAATCTACATCCTGTCAAGAAGATTCGAGACTAAGCCAAAAAGAGAAAGTTGTAAGTAGCTTATAAAAAATACATTTTCAAAGTAAATACTTCAAGATAAAAAATAATGATTTTTTAACATTGTAGGACTATTTTTAGAGTTATTTAAGAATTTATGGTTTTTGTTTCAACGTTATATCTTTAAAACTCGCTGCATACAACGTAAATTCACTAACGTAGGAAATCCTGTCTTGACCTATCGTGACGTCACAGTAATGTAGGTGGAGTGATAACTTTCAAAGACAACATGTTTGATGAACGCTTTGAAACCAAGGTAGGATTTAATTAATCACAACCGACATTTGAATTCAAGTCTCTCAAATAAACATGCTCAGCTCCTGATGTTAGAGATAATTTAATATTTTAGACAACGCATAAGACCTAAAACTTTAAACATTTGGTTTCAATAATATAATTTTAGATCTACTATCAAAATAGAATAAATTGTTTGGTTTCTGTACGTTCTGGACTTTTGTATTTTCTTAAAAGAATTGGAAAATTAAACTGCCATAGCCCTCATAAAACGGCGTAAAAGAGAGCGTCTGCTATAATATATTAGGTCAGCTATTAACGGCGAATGCTGTGAAGCTAACTGGCTTTTCTTAATTAGTGGTTTGGTTAATCTTCCCAAACACTTGTTCCTCCATTATTATCCAAGTTTAATGTTAATTAAATGTTTATTTGACAGTTTTATATAAATATTAGTGTGTTATAAAGAGAATTTAAGATAGAGCTTTAAATTTTCGATTATTTTTATTTTTATTAAAAATTAAGTTAGAAGAAATCAAATGAAGAGCTTTTTTTAAGCAAAGGAAAGCTTTTCCCGTGGTAACCGCGCAATACATTCCGTGTCTATCCCGGGAAAATCCGGATAATTCTTCTTGTATCTATTAATTGAAAGCTTTCTTCTCAATCCTTTCAGAAAATGGTGTTTATACAATTTTAAATTATAACTTAGGCACTTAAAATACTAACAATAGAATATGTTTTAAGATATGATGATTTGTTTACACATTTAAAATGTTAATAAAGTCTGTTCACCGTAAGAATAGTTTTCCGAAATGCCTTTTTCCCTCCAAAAAACTATTATATAGTAGGATATTGGTAGTAAAAAGACCTTTCAAAGAGTAATTCCTACCGTGAATGGCTTATTACATAAGTTAGAACAAATATACAGAATGTGTAGGTGCTTTTCCACGGCCCAGTGTCCTATTCGTTCCTAAACTATACGCGAGGAAAATTAAAATAAGTAATTTTTACAATCTTGTCAGTGAAATTAAAGAAAACGTTTACTACGCAATATAAATTCATAAATACTTTCTCTCAAATCATTAATTGAATTAACACTAATCTACATAAACAATATACAGGATGACATTTCTAAAGATGCTTTTGTTTCGATAGTTTTTGAAATACTTATCTACTACTGCCAGTATGCCGGTGGTCTAAACGTAAAACTCATTTAGTCTGGTTTGTCGATTACTGGGAGGAGAAAAAAAAAAAAACTTATTTGAAAAAAAGATATATTACTTTATAAATATGTTGTATTATGAATACAAATAAAAATTATTTCAATAAATAATACAATCCATGAATACAAATTATGACGTTAAGTGAAATATTTATACTTAGCTTGTTACTTTCTTTTATTTCCATAACTCAAATTTCACTCGAAAGTCTTTTGTGGATAACACTACAAAACCAAGAAAGAAAAGCCTCTTTTTCACTCTTGGCTCCGCCTGCAAGGCTTCTAGCTAGGCAATAACTTATACCTGGTTTCATACCGCACTAGTGTGTATTTCAACAAGGGGTCCGGATATTGCTTAGCGGCACATGTGGAAAATAGGCCAATTAAGGCGCCTAATATTGGTTATTATAGAGCTTAGCTTGAAACCCCAATAAAGGTGTAGGGTGGTACTAGCGGAAGAAAACTAAGATATTTTTTTTAAAACTCTTACACTCGTTAAATAAATTGTTCTTTGGGAAAAGATACATGATAAAGCGAAGGTTCGATAAGGTTGGGTAAAAAACTCTTGTTCTTTCTTATAGCTCATAAAATTTCAAATATACATTTTTAATCAATTTTAAAAGGCTGATGCCTTAAACTGAAGATAGAGAGATAAAAGTAAAGTTATCATATTGACTAAGTTTGGAGTATGACATTTTATAATTTAATAATAATATCAAATTATATCTTCTAAACATCTGATACTTTATTACATTGTTAATAATTTAATCAAATTTAGCCTAATAAAATCAATATAGAACCTATATAAGCAATTTATTTATTGTATTTTAAAATAGTATACAGTTAAAATTTGTTATATTAATCAGAGGTATGATTAAAAAAATAGTTGTTCGAAAAAAAAATGCAATACATCTTAAACGTTAAAAAAATAAAGAAACTAAATCATGTTTTCCTAGTCTTAAACATAATCTTATCAAACATTAACTTATCTTACGTGACAAAGTCTTAAACATAATCTTCAATACTCCCAATATTTTGAAAGTTGCGTATAATGTTTTAAATTGTGAGATTATAATTAAATTGAGAATCCTGTTATATTATAATTCATTTTTAATAATAATAAAAGGAAGGTTTATATATATATGACTGCTTTATATATATATATATAATCTTATATACCCCAATTTTCTTACGAATGAACATATTTGACAGCCAGAAAAGTTTCTAGATCAACTTTCACGTATTCACAGGTAAAGTCATTTGATCTGCAGCTTCCACTTTTAATGTTTATTATTATTATTATTATTATTATTATAAATATTTAATGTGCACTTTACAAATCATCAGGTTATTTAAGTACACGAATAACTTGGATCTAAAACAGACACAACATCCAGCCCCCAGCTGATAATCCATCACTGTGAAAGAGGAAACATACGTATAATCAATGATAAATTTATCATCCATGACGGGAATTGACACCGGGACCCTTGTCTAAGTAGGCAGACACGCTAGCGATTAAGACAAGGTGACGAGCATAGATATTATCAATCAATTTTATTTTTAAATAGCATCAATAATTTATTAAAATATCAGTAATGTTAAGCGCAAAAAGTGTGTTTGTATTTTCTTAAAGGTTTTACAACCTTTGGATTCTAAAAATCAAGGTATAACTAACTAACCATGTCCAGCTATGAGATGTTAAAAAAAACACTATCACATTTGGAGTAACACAAACAGCCGCTTCAGTGGCCGAACGGTCTAATACGTCACTCTCCTGTTATACTGGCTTGCTGATGACGGGGAGATTGAGGTTCGAATCTTTGTTGGGCCTACTGAGGGTGGCTATTCCTAAATGGTCTCCCACTCCCCTTCCATGCAAATAATGGTAGATTATCTCTAAAATACTTTTATCCTTATTCCTATCCATTTTTATTAATTAGCACATGTACATATAACCTAAGCAGTTAGTAAAACGTGGTTATTAAAAAGTATCAAAAAATAGAATCAGTATATTCTGGTCATGTTTACAGGCTGGGTGGGCTGAGATTGTTTTTCTTAAATGGTTTTCCATTCCACCTTCCTCATACCTACCCCGTTATTATTGTAAACATGTGGCTAGCCTGAAAGAGCGGTAATATTCAAATAACGGATCTTTTTTTTAACAAATTCCGTGTTTATCATTTTAGAGTAACATACATTTTATCAGACAAAACAAATATGTATTATATGGTTATTTTAAAACATAAACAGTACTTGTTTCTTTAAGTGTATATTTATTTTTTATTTTATTTTTTATGTTAATGGTACAGAATAAATACTAGACTTTTGTGGAAAAGAAGGATGATAACGTTTGTGAGTAGATTTTAAATGTAATAAATTTAATTTAAATATCAGAAGTATGATCATATATGATGATTCATACCATATCTTGTAGAAAGCATTTTCTTAGCACAGTATCTTACTACCCATTCGGATTATATACCTATATACAAATAGCACTAATGGGTTAGGGATTAGGAAGGTTTAATTTAGTACAGCCGCATTTGCGTAGAGGGAGGGTGTTAAACCATTTTGGAAAACCGGTCTGAGTGCACCCGTACTGGATTGAACCCCAATCTCCCCGTCTTCGGCAGTCTAGCCTAAAACGAGAGTACTCGTTAGACCATGTGGCCACCGAAGCGGGTGATAACATGTTAATATACTCAAAGTAGAACATATATTCTTCTTACTATGGTAAATACGTTATGTTGCATAAAATTACTTTTGCTTACAATAATTAGTTAACTAATAGTGAGTTTTTAAACAAATTGGGTGAGGCTGGTGATCTAAATCTTGGCCATTGAAGCTTATCTGATATCTGCTCTCCTGGCATATGGAGGAATATATTTCTGAGTTGGGGACACCATTAAGGTGAGTTCCAATATCCCCAGATGATAGGATGGTACGTGAGAATGATTATGGTGGAAAGTAGAGGGGACCTACAGTTTAACGTGGGCTCCGAACCACGGTGGGGGCCTGGCATTCCACACAGTCATAAAGAATGAAAGCACACATTTTATCAGAGGTGAAGGATGGGTTTGGTAATCAGATAAATCTGTTCCGGGACCGGAATTTGAATCTCGGACCCCTGACACAGAGGTCCGACACCTTACCCTTAGACCTCCAGGTTTTGTATAGTGCGTTTAATTAAAAGGTATGACCCACTGCATTAAAGCTTAAAAATAGATTGGATTTTAATTAAAATAACTAGAGTGATCATTTTTTGTACAAGCCTCTCACACAGTTAGTTTGGGTCATTAAAATTTAATAAGGTTGAACATTCATAAGTAATGTTAGCTCCAAAAAAATTGTATACAGCTAGCGATCATGTTTTACATCAACAAGTTCCCAATAATAATAATAATAATAGTAATAATAATAAACAGCATGAAAGAAAGTTTGGGTCGAAGAAGTTTTCTAAGTTCAGTAGATAAAAATGGAGGAAAAGAGAAAGATGGATATACATAGAGATGTAAAGAGTTTGGGTAAGGGGAGAGAAATGTGAGCTACTTCCTGTTCCAAAACAAGCCATCAGCAAACTTTGAAAGCATGTAATATTTAAGACCTGCCTATACACTAACTTGAACCTCAAGACATGAAATAAAAGATTAAAGAGGATGACTCCTAGACTTTTAGCCGAATAAGGTATAGTGATTATTTTTAGAACTCACAACCAAATTGAAGGAGAAAATCACCCATTTGTAGTATTTACTATAGGAAAGGCAGTTATAAATAATCAAAACCACTAAGAAATCCTTAAAAATCTTAATATTGAGATCCAATTAAAATGCAGGCATGTATACATACATACATACATACATACATACATACATACATACATTATACATACATACATACATACATTATACATACATACATACATTATACATACATACATACATACATTATACACACATACATACATTATACATACATACATACATTATACATACATATATTATATATACATACATACATACATATATACATACATACATACATATATACATACATACATACATATATACATACATACATTATACATACATTATACATACATTATACATACATATATACATACATTATACATACATACATGCATACATTATACATACATACACATAAATAATGTGGCCCGTCCCTTATTGGGTAGGCAAGAAACTGTGCATCTCAAATTACAACTCTGTACTTAATCCATACTCACTAACTTTCTCCACCCTTCCTTATCTCTGCATACTCCCTTCACTTCAACAACATCCATACACCGATTCATACATGCTCTTTTATTCTTAAAACCATTATTGTTTCTGTTTTTCACACATCCGTTTACAATATTTCGCCATGTTTTACATGCCCTACCCCTTTTATTCTACACACTCTACCTTCATATATTTGCTTCGTCACTCGATCCACGCTTATCCTTTAAACATGCCCAAACCAACGTAAGACGATTTTTTCACATTGACTTATTGGATTCCCCTTCAAACCACCACACTCTTTCAACACCCATTCATTACTGATTCTATCCGTACGCGGTTTTTCCACAAACATTTCTTAGGTATCTCATTCCAACCGCATTCACCTTGCTCTTGTGTTTCTCCTGGCAAACACACGCTTCACATCTATAAAACAATATTGGCGTTAGTACACTTTTATTTTCTGCCATCTCTGCCACTTTCGATACTACTTTATTCTCTGCATTAGTTCACATACATCCAGCTAGTCTCCGAGATGCATTCATCCTTGCAATTTGACAGAACATTTCGGCCAGATACACAAAATCATGTAATTTTGCTAACAGTTTTCCATTTATACTAAGCTGACAATCATTTCCTTATACGTCCCTATCAATTATTTAAACTTATAAATGCGGTAGATAGATAATGGGCCAGTACAGTGTAAAATAACGTATCTGTTCGTAGGAATGGGTAGAGGTTTGTCAGGGGACGTAACAGATTTTAAATTAATTTGTTTTAAAAAGATGATAATATACATGTATCATGTAAAATAGTCCCCAGATACCAATTTTAATAGACAGCCTGATATAGACACACAGATTATTGCAAAATATTTTTTTTGGACTCTAGTACCCGTCAATGTGAATATAATTCCTTCTAGAAAACAACATAAATTCCTTACTCTACCACTAACTGGTCCAGGTGAGAGCCTCTAAGTGAGTCAGTTACTCATGTCTCTGTCATATCTTGAAAATATCAAAACTTTTTTTAACTTAACTATAGAAGAAACAAAATCATTGTTAAACCTTTAATCCTATAAGTTAAACTAATTTTAAGAAAAATTTAAAGTTTAAAAATCATATCACAAGTATTCCAGAATACAATAGAATCTTAATATTTTTTCCCTGCTCTATACGGTGTGATATTTTTAGTTTAATTTGGGACGTAATTTTATCAATTACTAACATGTTGTTTACTTGATAGGTCCTAAAAACAAACTTGGCATGGTTTTTGGCCAAATCTTATTTTTTATTCGTAAAATGGATTACACACATCCTTAGGAGGAACTGTCTTAAGCACATCATAGAAGGAAAGGTTAAGAGAAATAGGGGCTTAGGAAGAAGGAGGATTACAATATTAGATGAATTGAAGGAAAGAAAAAATTCTGGGGGGGGGGGGGGGAAAGGAAGGGG